>CM053788.1:674028250-674628250 GCA_028749045.1 Cupressus sempervirens | reverse complement strand
ATAATCCTATTCATGCGTTCAACCACTCCATTTTCCTATGGAGTCCTTGGAATAGTTTTCTATCTATGAATACCATTAGCAGAGCAATAATCTTCAAATTCATGACTACAATACTCACCACCATTATCAAATTTTAGACATTTTTATTTCTTAGTAGTCTCATTTTCAACCAAGCATTTTCATTGCTTAAAAGTTTGAAATACATCATATTTCTGTCTAAGGAAATAAACCCATAATTTTTTAGTTGCATCATCAATAAATGTAACATAATAATGAGAGCCACCAAGGGAAGATACTTGAGCTAGTCCCCATACATATGTATGCACAAGCTCTAATCTCTCACTTTTCTTTTCTTTCCCAGTCTTCACAAAACTCACTCTCTTTTGTTTTCCATACACACAACTTTCACAAAAATCCATATTAACACATTTCAGACCTGGTAAAAATTTCTTTGAATAAAGTACTTTCATACCTTTCTCACTCATGTGCCCAAGTCTATGGTGTCATAACATTGTATCAGAATCTATGGTAGACATTTGTTCTCCCTACTCAATTGCAACAATTGTTCCTGAACATTCATCTTTCTCTATAACAATCAAAGTAGAAGGAACAATATGACCTATACAAAGATATAAGGTGCCTACTTTCACACCTTTTGCTACTAGAAGGGAACCTTTTGAAAGCTTTCATTTTTTATCATTAAAATTAACTACACAACCCTCATCACCAAGTTTCCCTATTGAAATTAAATTCCTACTTAACCTTGGAACATGTCTTACCTCATGTAGTAGCCAATGATTCTCATTCTACAATTCAATCTAAACTTTTTCCTTTCCAACAATATAAAAGGGCTCATTATCAATGTTTTAGATGCATTCATGCAAGGTTAGGAACACTTCATTTTTGGAAATTTAAAAAGAACTTCAAGTTTCCATTTCAAAAGGTTGAAAATCAACACTAGGTGCACAGTAAAATCTAAATCAAACTCAAAGCATCAATCAAGGATAAAATGAACCTCATTTGAAAATATTTTAAAGTTCTTTTAAAAATATCATGAAAACTAAGAGTCCTAAATGGTTGCCAAAATTGTCCTAAAAGCTTTGTTATTTGTTCCAAACAAATGTCTTGTTGCAAAATCTTGAATGTTTCTTAAGTTTTTCATGCATCAAAACAATCTAGGAATATCATTTTTGGGCTTAAAACATGCAAACTAGAACACAAAATCTTGAATGAAAAGCAAAAGCCAAAGAGTCATTTTCAATTTTGAGTCCAAAACAATCTTGAATGATCTACGGTTAAAACAAAGCACTTCAAAGTTCTTAAAACAACACACAAAATCTCAATTTTGAATGCTCAAAGGAAACAAACTTGAATGTTTAATCACTTGTCTTTGAATGCATGTTACTAAAATCACTCTTGAGTGCCATGGATTAAAATCAAGTTTTCATTTTTTATTTTTTATGAATGCATGATTAAAACAACAAATCCAATCTTGAATGAAAAAGGTCAATTAATCATTACAATATCTCACACTTCATCTTTTGGGGCATAAAAAGAATCTACATTTTAGAAACTTTCTAAGTTATAAAAACAAATAAAGACACTTTGAGTGAATTTGTTGTTGGACTCACCCTCTTTAATCACCCATCATTCTAACCATTGGTTGCAATATCAATGCCATATATGGGGATAGGTCTACCTAAGAAGGTGTTAAGTGCTCCACAAAAATCAAATTCCACTCACTTAAGTTTTTATTGGTTTTTCTAAGTTAGAAAATTTCTTGAATGCACATTAGTCTCACTAACACTTCATTTGGGCATAAAAAAAATTGAACAAATCTTGACGTGGAGGGCCTCCGGGTGCGCGCTTGAAATTGAATTTCACACATCTTTGTTTTGGGCTTAAAACAAACTCACACTCAATCTTGAATGCCTTAAAAAAAATCAATCGATACTTGATGTGGAGGGCCTCCAGGTGCGCGAGTTTACTTTTGTTGACCCTAAATCTTCTTGGTGTATTCATTGTTCGATCGATTTTACTTTTGTAAATGCTTCAAGTTGGAATTGAACATTTGCATCCTAAACATGTGTGTTTGCAAGGTTTAGATTAGAAAACTTAAACATCAGTTGGAAAAGAACTTTGTCTTTTAGCCCAAGGTCATCCAAATCTTCTCTCCCCTTGTCGTCTTTCGAGGCTATCTTGGGTGCATAAGACTAGGATCCAAAACCTTGTTTCTCTTTTTAGGAGGCTTGCTTGGGGATTTCATCACCCCTTGGACAACCTCAACTCCAGCATTCTGGCGGAGTATAAAGATTGGGAGGTGAATTTAAAGACACCTCTCTTGGAATCAAGATTTTGTCACTCGGGCTAAGCCTCAAGGAACTTTATACCCTTGAGAAGTGAAAGAGGAGAAGTGGGTTATAGCTCCTCTCGGCTGTGTGACATCCTTTTATTTTCATCTATGGATTTGGGCCTCACATACCTTGGGTATATCGAGGACTCCCTAGCTAAACTAATTGTCAGCCTTGTAGACAACCATCTAGGGTGTTAATGTGTTTGAAGTGACTGATCGAAATATTTGTAAAACATACACACTCCTTGGTGCAAGAATCAAATTCTGAGAATCAAAAAACTTCTATCTAGTTTTTCCTATCTATTGCTTGATTTTTTATTTGTTGAATGAATGTTTGCCAAACTTGGTCAATCCTATCTTAGGGCATACTTAGCGTAGTCACTGCCTGTTCCAAAAGTTGAACAAGTCGAAGCAAAATAATCGAGATCTCTGAAAGCTTAGAAAATTCAAGAATTCATGTCAGAACAACCCAAACCCAAACAAAAGTTTCACAAAGCCAAACTCAAGCCATCTCAAGAATACCAAGAACTTTTAGCCAAGAGAAAGGAACTAACACCAAGCCCTCGAATTGCCAAACTCCACAATTCAGAGGACAAAGCTGCCGACGAAGCCCTTCAAGGCACCTGGTTAGATCATACCATCCAACTTAACTAACATCCAGGAGTTAACCCTGCTTATGCCTTACCAACTAGGCATGATTTCTATGATTAGAGCCTCTTGTTTCTCCACATCTTCTTGCATAAGCTTCACTTTAGAATCATCCTTGTAGGTAAGCCAACCATCCTTAGTCATCCCCTTAAGAATTTTAGCTCATCCATCTCATTTAGAACCAAACCATCTAGCCAGAAATCCAAAAAACTTCACATCCAAGCCTTCAAAATTGTTGTCACCTTGCCAAAAGTTTGTCATTCCTAACATCTTCCAAATCCACCAATCTCACCCAAGTTATCCCTTTGACAGAGCTTTCTCTAGGGTAATCTAGCTTTGTCACTTGTTATCCCTCATCACCTTGAGCTAAAGGTTGGGATCCACAAGTGGTCAATCTCGTGTTCTTCCTAAAAGATCATCAGTCTATCCTTAAGTTGACACAATCACCACCAAGCTTACACATAGGAAAGCAGACCTTTCATAATTTGGCAACATATCTTTGAAGTTAGAATCCCCAACCCAATCCTCCTTAAGTTTTTTCATATAGCTTTGCCTCAACCTAGGAAATCATTTGCATAGAAAAGCCTTCCTCTTTTGCATCCATCAACATTGTTGCATCTCATCCCTAGGAAACATTCTACATTTTCATGCCACCCGTCACTCGCTTAGGCAAGAAGAAGAAGGAAACAATGGAGCCCTATCATTTAGATCAAACAACTTCGCTCCCCTTAAGTAGTCAACCATCCTTTAGCCCAGAGAACACTATACCATCACCTATTGACATCGAAGCTTTCATGAACCAACCAAGAAATTTAGTATTGGTGAATGCCATTATAGACAAAAACAAAGAAACAATCATGGCTAACTTTTGAAGGGACAACATAGGAGTCTTCGAAGTTGGAAGGCCTCCTCCCTTATCAGAATCATCTCACCCATTGTTTGAGAAACTATCACTCCCAATAGGCTCTTATGATTCAAATTATCCTCAAAATGAGCCAAAAGAAGAGCCTTATGATCCAACTGACCCAAACATACCAACCTCCACTCAAGTTGAAATCTCCCTTCCGCAAGCCAATCCAGCCACCACAACTCCACGATTGGTCCATACCACTCCATCCCAAACCCCCTTTGTCCAAAACACCTCACCATTAACTCCCTTCACTATTGCTGCTGCTGCTCCCCAACCCAGCCTTCCAAATCCACCCATCTCTCAAATCAGTGCTAGTATCTTTGGCCAACCTTAGCAATATACAAGAGGGATGCCACCCATGGGGCCAAGTAATCAACCCTTCATCACCCCCAGCTTGTTTACCTCAGCTTAGAAGAAAATTCCATCATTTCCACTAGGTCCTTGGAGCTCAGTGCCATCAGCCACAAATCCACAAGCTACTACCCTCACTCCACAAAGCTATCAAACCCCACAAGCTACTACCAATGTTCTGCCAAGCTCTCAAGTGACCCAAGCTCCTTCCACCACTCTACCAAGCTTTCAAATCCAACCACCAAGCTATCAAACCCCATCAATTCCATTCCCAAGCTTTCAGTTCCCATTACCACCACCACCAACTAATCCATTACCTCCTATCACCAACTATTTTTCTATGCCACTTCTAGGAGGAAATCCACCACCACCAACCACCAATTACTTGACCTCCTTTGCCATGTGGATACCTTCCCAAATGGGGGCACAACCCACATATATTGGTCAAACTCCTCAAATCCAAAGTCAAGTCCCACAAGCTCCCTGATCCTTCCCCCAAGCTTCACAACCATCTTATACCTTACCTCCACAAAGCAATCCGTTTATCCCATAGCCAGCTTATGTTTCTCAATCCCAACCTCAAATCCAATATCAACAACAAGCCTTGCAATACGTGCAACAATATGTGACACCTCCATCTCAACAACCCACCATCCACCATTCAGTTGCCCAAGCCATGTAAAATCCCTACCAGACCATACCTCAAAGCCATCCATATTCCATTGCCCCATCTAGCACATACCTACCTCAGGGCACTCCTACATTGGGGGCACCTCAGCCATCACCCATTAATTCAGAATGGGAAGCCATGAAGATAGCTTTGAAGAACATCTAGGAGGGAAATGATCCAAAAACCTTCAAGTTTGAGAATGTGTGTCCTTACCCATTTGACAGAGCCATTACTATGACTCCATTCCCCAGGCATTTTGAGACACCCAAGTTTGACAAATTTAGAGGAAAAGGAGACCCTGTCACACATATCAAAGAATTTTACATGCACTACCAAGAAGTGGGATACGATGACGTCTTCCTCTTGTGCCTCTTTCCCAAAAGCTTGGCTGGACCAGCTCTTGAATGGTTTTATAGAATACCATATGGCACAATTAAAAACTTTGCTGAATTGTTTGAGGCATTTGTAGCCCAATATGCCCATCTTGTTGAAATAGAGCTATTAGTATTTGATCTTGTCCACACTAAGAAAAAAGGTGGAGAAAGCCTTCTCGAATATCTGCAAAGATGGAAAACCCTTACCACCTGCATATCTTGCACCTTGCCAGAGCGCCATTTGGTGAAAATGTTTATTGACAATGCCCATCCTAGCTTGGCTCACTACATGACCATGAACTGTTTGTAGACCTACAAAGATATCAAAGAGAAAGGAATGATCCTTGAGCAAGGACTCATTAAAGATGGTGTGGTAAAGATTTACAAGGAAGCCAACCAAAATCAAACACATTCCAATGACAGGTCTAGGTATTGGAATAAAAACAAGCACATTGCAACAGATGGCATCACTGACACCAGGCATGTGAATATTGTTGGTCCTTCTCAAAGCCAGCCTAACCCACCATATCAACCAAACAATCAACAAGCTATCAAATACCAATAGTAGAATCACCAAAGCTATCAAAACCACAATCCAAGACCCAAATTTCAAGGGTCTAGCAATCAAGCTAATGCCATCAATGTAGCTGCAGGGCAAAAGCTCAGATTCCAACCTGCACCTAGAAATTGTACACCCCTTGGTGAGCCTTTGGATGTCATTTTTGAGAAATTAGTCAAGGAAAACCTCATCAAATTTCCTCCTACCCAGCAAATTGACCCAAGCCAATCCAAAGCTGCATGGTACAAAGATAATGAGTACTACAAATTTCATAGGGTAAAAGGTCACACAACCCTCAGATGCATGAAACTAAAATATTATGTGCAAGACCTTATTGATCGGAAAGAAATCACTGTTGGTGCCCAAACCTCTCCCAATGCAGGCTTATAGATCTATCAAAATGCTTTTCCTCCTCACAACAACCAAAATCTTTGAAAAGCACCTATCCAAACCAACAAAAATAACACCAACAACCACCAGCCAAACCAACAGCATGGGAAGAACAATGACCACACTTCATCCTATATAGATTATGGTAGCCTCATAGGTTGTATATCCAAGAAAGATCC
Organism: Cupressus sempervirens; assembly: GCA_028749045.1. NCBI lineage: Eukaryota > Viridiplantae > Streptophyta > Pinopsida > Cupressales > Cupressaceae > Cupressus > Cupressus sempervirens. Next base: position 674,621,816 of record CM053788.1, on the reverse strand, counting down.
TTCTGTCAATGTTATCAATATCCAAGGACCAAACAATGAGTGTGCAGTCACCACTCGAAGAGTGTAATTTAACTTCGTAGGCCCACCAGTTTCACTAGCACCATCAACTCCATCAAAAAGCCAATACAATATCTTGGAACACCTTGGGAACATGCCAGTCCAAATCTCCATTTTAGACCTTCTCTGCACTAGTCCTATGTACAAGAACATCCTTGACAGTGCTCTCATAGAATTCCATGTCCCTTTAGATATCAACGCTACTAATTTTCATAATCTTGTTGGACACCTTTCATCCTCATGTGCCTTATCATTCAAACCCACTGACATACCCATGATCGAGCCAGATCACACCCTTCCACTCCGCATAGCCATTATGGTATCCAATTTTTCTGTAAAAAGAGTAATGATAGATAATGGATCAGCCTTTAATATTTGTACCCTAAAATTCATAAAAAAAAGTTGGGTATACTGAGGTAGATATCATCAGTGAGGTTATCACCATCAAAGCTTATGACAACTTGGAAAGAACCACAGAAGGAACTATTTTACTGCCAATCAAGGTTGGGCCAGTCATCCAAGAAACACTCTGCCATGTTATTGATCTAAACCTACCATTCAACATCCTCCTTGGTCACCCATGGATTCATGCCATGAAAGTCGTTCCATCCACTTACCATCAGTGCGTCAAATTTCTACATTAGGGCACTGAGGTAACCATCCATGCTGATCCAGAACCCTTTGCTTACTGCAATACGGTTGAAGCCTCATATACAAACCATTGCCCTAGAATTGATATTGACACAACTATCACCAGCTCATCCCACACTTGTAATGACCCAGAAACCATCCTTGCCTCCACCCTATCTATCGTGAAGATCAATAACAAAGGCTGTGGAGAGTATAGTCTGTCAGATGCATTTGCTGTCAGGGAACTCCCACTTGATCCATACACTCATGGGCAACCGACATATCACAATGCTAAGGAGATTCCACCTCCTCATTACAAATAGTTTGGCCCAACAACCTTTGTATCCTTGAAAATCCCTCTTCATGAGGAGCTCACTCTAGATATCAACAATTGGTTACATAAGGATGCACCTCCAAGAAATCAAGCACACGTTGATCACTTCAACCAAAAGTACCCCAAGAACATAAGCTCATCACTGATAAATGGAACTATCAAGTTGGTGGTCTAGGACTAGAAGAAATAGGCATGCAGTGCCCCATCGAAGCACACCAATGGGAAACAAAGTCAGGTCTTGGCTTTGACATACCCACAATTAGGGGCACCAATGAAAACGGTCATGCTTTTTCGAACATTCACCGCAACCTTGTCGAAATCGAAGACATTCCTGAGGAAGTTGAAAAGATAGCCTACGACGATATCCTAGACCAAATCTCCCTTGGAGACTCTGTTCTCCAAGAACTATCCATCCATTTCATTGACCTACCACTTGCCCATCCACAACTCATAAATTGGGACCAACCAAGCATCATACACATTGATGAGTTCACATCAGAGGAAGTGCTTCTGAGATTCATGGGAGCTAAAACACCTCACAAGCAAACAAAGCCAGACTCAACATATATCTATAAGCTAGATCCCAAGGGGTATTTTGGAGAAAATCCCAAACCTAGTTCTAATACACCCAAAACTAGAACTAGGGTAAATCCGGGACTAGCTAAGGCAGCGAAGAGAGCTCCTCGGTAAGAAAATCTAGAGTCACAAGCAGAACATGAGGATTTAGCATTGCCTTCTCAAGATAATCGACCAGAGGTGTCTTCTATTCTAATTGAGGATAATAGAGAAGTCAACATTAGTTCTTCAAAGTTCCCCAGACTTGTTCACATTGTTGCATCCCTATCACAAGACCAAGCTGATCTCCTCTTTGAGGTCTTATGAGAGAACATTGGCCGATTTGCATGGTCATATCAGGACATGCCAGGGTTGGATCCAAAGCTTGTAGTTCATCATCTTGCAGTTGATCCAAAGATCAAACCCATAAGACAAAAGCTTAGAAAAATGCACCCCAAGGTGGCATTAATGGTCAAAGCTGAATTAGAAAGAATGTTAGCTACTAAGGTTATCCGACCTATCAACTACTTAGAGTGGATCTCCAACATGGTCCCCATCATTAAACCTTCTGGTGACATTAGAATCTACACTGATTTCGATGATCTTAACAAAGCTTGTCCAAAAGATGATTTTCCCTTGCCCAACATAGATATGATTGTAGATCTTATGGCTGGACATGAAATTTTGTCCCTCATGGACGGATTTTCTAGGTACAATCAAATCAAGATTGTAGAAGAGGATCAGCATAAGACAACATTCACTACCCCTTGGGGAACCTTTTGTTACAACATGATGCCATTTTGGCCTAAAGAATGCTGGGGCTACCTATCAAAGAGCTATGACAACCATTTTTCATGATCTCATTCATAGTATTTTGGAGGATTATGTGGATGATATCTTGGTTAAATCTCACACCTTCATGGATCATCTTGCTGACCTGGAGAAAGTCTTTGATAGGTTAGCCAAATATCATCTCATGCTGAATCCCAAGAAATGTGTTTTTGGGGTCACATCTGGCAAGCTTCTAGGCTTTATAGTTTCTAAACAAGGTATAGAGATCAAACCCAAGAAGGTCAAGGATATCTTAGACATGCCTCCTCCCCAGACACTGTGATAGTTTCGCTCTCTTTAGGGAAAGCTTCAATCCGTCTAGTGCTTCATCTCCCAACTTGCAGATAAGTGTACACCATTTGCACATTTACTGAAGAAGGATAAAAACTTCAAGTGGGATCCTTTATGTCAACGTAGCTTCCATCAGCTCAAGCAGTATCTCGCCAATCCCCCTATCTTGGTTCCACCAGTTCCTGGTCGTCCCTTGATCTTGTACATATTAGCAACACCTACTACTCTAGGGGCACCTCTAGCACAACTCGATCACTATGGCAGAGAAAGAGCCATCCACTACATCAGTAGAACCCTAGTTGGTTACGAACTCAATTATACTCCTATGGAAAAAGCTTGTTTGGAAATTTTTTTCTCAACTCAAAAGCTTCACCACTACATGCTAAGTCATACCATCCAACTAGTCTCCAAGATCGACCCTCTCAAGTATATGTTCTCTAGAACAACACTTACAGGCCATTTGGCCAAATGGGTTATGCTCCTTAGCAAATTTGACATCTAGTATGTGGACAAAAAGGCAATCAAAGGGCAAGCTATAGCAGATCACCTCGCTGATGCACCTCTAGTAGATGCATATCCTTTGATCACAAAATTTCCAGATGAGCATATCTGTCTAATTGAAGAACAACCCCCATGAAAATTTTATTTTGATGGCTCATACACATCTCATGGATCAGGGGCAAGAATATTGTTGGTCACACCTCAAGGAGATTAAATTCCAAAAGCCTTCAAGCTACAATTCCCTAGCACCAACAATATAGCTAAATATGAGGCTCTCATAGTAGGATTAAAGATAGCTGCAGAATGGAACATCACTGAGTTACAAATCTTTGGCAATTCTCAGCTCATCATCAAGCAAGCCCTAAATGAATATCAAACCAAAGATGAAAAGCTATTACCCTACAAAGAGCTAGTTGATTAGCTAACCCAGCATTTTACAAAGCTTCAGTTTACACAAGTACCTCGAATGTAGAACAAAGCATCAAATGTTATGGCTACTATTGGCTCGCTCTTTGAAATTCTTGAAATAGCTATATTGTATGAGTTTTTAGTCAAGTAGCTCCTCACACTCACCTATGCAAATGAGGATTCAAACCGTGTTTGTATCTTGGTTGGTCCCCAATTCCCTTGGTACCATAAGATTCATGCTTACCTTAATGATGGTATCATATCCCCTCACCTCACACGTACCCAATGCCAGAACCTCATCTGAAAATCATCTCACTATGTTATCATAGCCAATACCCTATATCGTCAGGGTTATCACGATACTCTCTCTCAATGTTTAGATTAAAATGAGGCCGTGATGGCGTTAAAAGAAGTACATTTCAAATTTTACGGTGCCCACACGAGTGGTATTGTCCTAGTGCGACAAAAACCTTAGAGCAGGCTACTATTGGCCTACCATTGAAGAAGACTCCTGTGACTTTGTCAGAAAGTGTCTCCCATGTTAGAAGCATGCAAATCTTGTGCATGCTCCAGCATAGGATCTACAGCCTATTGCACCACCTTGGCCTTTCGCTTGTTGTGGCCTTGATCTAGTTGGAACTATCACATCTCTCTCATCTGATGGACATAAATGGATAATAATAGCTACAAACTATTTCACTAAGTGGGTGGAAGTAGTCCCCCTAGTCTCAGCTACAGGAGTTCAGGTCTCCAAGTTCATCTTGTATTTGTCGCTTTGGCATCCCATCCACCATCTTCACCGACCATGGAGGTAACTTTGAAAATGTCAGCATGGAAGAATTATGCACTTCCCTTTGCATCCATCACCACTTTTCTAGCCCATATTTCCCACAAGGTAATGACCAGGCAAAGGCAACTAACAAAACCCTCCTCAAAATTCTAAAGAAAGTTGTCAATGATTCCGGCTGCGATTGGCACCTACAAATAAATCTAGCCCTATGGGCCTATCAAAATTCTTTCCATACATCAATAGACACAACTCCATACTCCTTAGTCTATGGTGCCAAAGTGGTACTACCCATAGAGGTTGAACTTCCCTCCTTACGCATATCTTTGCAAGGGAAAATATCAGATGAAGATTACAGAGTAGCCAGACTCACCCAACTAGATCTCTTAGATGAGAAGCGACAACAAGCCTATGATCATCTCACAGTCTATCAAACTCATCTCAAAAGGAATTTCAACAAGAAGGTGCTCCCACAACACTTTCAACCAGGCAAAATGGTCCTCAAAGAGAATATGAAAATCCAAGCCGATCGAGAAAAGAAAGGCAAGTTTGAACCTACATGGCTTGGTCCTTATGTTGTCACTGCATCCTTTGGCTCCAAAGCCTATCAGCTATCTACACCACAAGGAGAACTCTTGAATGATCCTACTAACATCATTCATCTCAAGAAGTTATATGCTTGAAGATCCTTGGCATACCAAGCTTTTGAAAAAACCAAAAAAAAAAAAAATGTAAAGAGAAATAAGTGTCTAATGGTGAAAACTTGGCAATTCAAGCGCCTTGGATTGGTACTTTGGTGAAAACTTGGTAATTCAGGCACCTTGTGTACTAAGACTAATCCATTATCTATCACTATCCTATCCCTCATCCATTCACCCACCATCCCATAACACACTTGCTTGTTCCCTTGGTGTTCCAACCAAATATCCAAAATCTAATGAAGCTTGTAAATACCTCCTATACAGCTTGTAAATCTTGTACCTCAACTTGTAAATCTTGTACCCCAGCTTGTAAATCTTGTATCATCCCTTGTATCATAGCTTGTATATCCAAATCTTTTCCAAAGCTTGTACCATATTTCAGCTTGTATTATATGCCAAATATTGTATCTTAGCTTGTATCCTATCACATGCACACAAAGAATCCCATTTTGCTTAAGCTTTTTGCAAACCATCTACCTATCTGCCTATCAACTATTGCAGACATCCCACCCTTCACAAACATTTCCATCTCACAAAAACCAAAACATGAACAAACCTTGTACATTTGTAACATATCTTGGTCTATTAGCTTGTACGTCCTCTTTAGCTTAGTACCATTGTATCTATCCAACTTTCGTGTTAGTTCCTCCTTGATCAACATCTTGCACACATTGCACAAATCTTGGTTAGCTATTCCAATTCATCCTTTAGCTAGATCACCTATCACCAAAGTGTTATCCTTCTTAGTTCAGCTTGCCAGATGCATAACTCATCCAGATCCATTAGCTTAGGTGCTCTCCAATAGATCCTTGTAGGATATAGCTTTCCTCATGTTTGATCTTGGTCTGTTAGTACCTCATCCTACCCATCTCATTGGCAAATGGTTCTCTTTTGGATTTTCACTTTCTTTCGATTTGGAATCTTCCCTTTTGGGTCTTGAAGTATCTTTTCCAAGCAATCTTTTTGTTCCCTCCTCAAGGTTGCCACGATCTTCCATATCATGGTATGCTGCGAATGGGGCACTTTGAGCGTATGGTTTTGATCAAGTCTTTTGTTTGTTTCTCTTTTTGCTTGTGGGTTACCCAGTGTCGGTTCCACGCTGCTTCTTCCGAAACTCATGTGTGATGCTGGGGCAATCCTTGCATGTTTGTTTTGAGTCAGTTTGTCAGTCCTATGGACGGTTGGTGAAAATGCCTTGATGTTATTGGTAACCTTGGAAATTAAGTAACAGTCCTATAAAAAATCTAGTGCTCAACTACATGGTGGTACTTCTCTTTGAAGTATCCCCCGCTCAATAAGCTTCAATGGATTTCCTTCATCTCCATATCCCCCATACATATCCAACATATGTCTCTCCTTACCCAACTTGTGCATCAGTATCTCTCAGAATCAATCATCACTCTTAGCTTTAGGGATCCACAATCCTAGTCTTAGGGATCCACCAATCAAATCAATCCACCAAGCCTCATCTTTTGAGATCCACAATCCTAGTCCTAGGGATCTCCAAAACCCATCTTCCACCAATCTGACTCTTTGAAATCCTGTTACATCAGCTTTATCATCCCATCATCCATCTCCCTATCCTAGAATCCTTTTTATAGTGCTATGCTCCTTCATCCTCTGCAATCCCTGAGATCTTAAGCTTGCTTCCTCTTGTGCCTCTGATTCTCCCTTTATCATTCTCTCATAGTGAGAGTTTGAGCTAACTAAACCTCTTCTCTTAAGCCAATCTGAGTCTCCTTGCTCATCTCGAATTCTTGTACTTTTCAAGAAGCTGTGGAGCTTTGCTTTCTCTCTTTGCCGCCTTCTTGAGGGGGCATCTCGTAGTTCATTCTCTCCTCTTTTGCTCTAGCCTTGGGCATCTTATTTTCTTATCTTTGATGCCATGCCACTTGCGGCATCACATCAAAGAGGGGCAAAATGTAGACACCTAAAATCCCTTAGGAAATAAAGTATTTTTATTTTTAAAAAAATTCCTGATGACATCATCATTAATTAATTAATTAATTTTTATGCCATTAAATCCCTTTATCTTAATTAAAAATATTTAATTAAGGAATCCCTCCCAAAAATGTTTAAATCTTATTTAAACATTATTTCCTTATTTATTAATTATTTAATTAATAAATTGACCAAAAAAACCCAAAATAAATAAAAAATTTATTTTTTGCTCAAAACTTGACCAATTTACTTAAGACCTCTAACCTCTTCCAAAATCTTCTAATCCTTCTTTAATTTTGATTAAAGGCTAATCCCATCATTTCCTACCCCTAATCCCAACTCAAAATATTTAATTAAGATTAAATATTAATCCTCATGTTTATTAAAATTTTTTTAATAAATATCTCCTCAATCCAAACCCTTGAAATAAATAAAACTTTATTTATTTCCTAAAAATCTACTTTATCCTCATCCTAAGAAGTACTAGACTCTTCTAGAAAGTCTTCATCCTCATCCTAGGAAGTTCTAGACTATTCTAGAAAGTCTTTATCCTCATCCAAAGTCTAGACTCTTCTAGAAGATGTCTTTAAACCTAATCCTAATCCCCTCCTAACCTTGTCACATTCCCTAAAAATGCATTAAGACTTACTAACCCAAGCCAAAGTTAAAAAATATCTCCTCCTTCACCCACCCTCATTAAATGCCATCCACTTGCCTATCCCTAAGCTAATCCTAAACCATCTTAATCCATCCTCTAATCATTTGCATAGGCCTAAGCAAGCTTAAAACCTTCCTAATCAAGCCCAAGTCAAAATTCCTCTCATCTCCCTCAAAATATCCCAACCATAAAACTTTATGAAGCCCACTAGGCCATAAATGACTCTTCCAAAGCCCTTTCATTGCTCTTACAAGCCATTATGAGGGTCTTTATGAAGATTTTATCCCTTGAGCCTCCTTTTTTGTCCTTCCCCTTTTCTCCATCCTCTCACCCTATGACATGTATCACTCCCTGATTGGCTGTAAGGAAGCACAATCCATGTGCTCTCCTCTCATGCAATCTGAGCCCTCCATGAGCTTTTTCCCATCCTTGCATCTTAGCCCTCAATCCCTCAAGCCTCTTGCCTATAAATTGGATCCTTCCCCTTTGCAAAACAACACAATCCATGAAGTAAAGTCATAATGCCATTTTAAGAACCCATTTTACATCAAAACTATACACTCACACCCAAATTCCAACTCCATTTGAAGCCCTTTTTTGAAACATAAGCTTGAGCATACATCCTATCTATTTAGACAAAGCCACTCAACAAGAGAGCTTCTCATTGAGAGATCCCATTAATGGCTCATATTCTCAATTGAGAGTTCATCTTAGTCTATCTTGAAGTTTATAAATTTTTTTTAGTTTGTAGAAGTTTTATTTAAATTTGGTTTCTATTAGCATACTAACATTGCTCATATACAATACTTTGGTGGTAAGGGATGTCCAATCCTGCAACTAAAAGGGTGTTATATTGATTAGACACCATGCTTCCTCTGGAAGACCATAGCCCAAAGGAGTAGAAGGACCTCTATTAATCAAATATACATCAATATTAATAGCCTATACCCACATATTTAAGAGAAACACTGCATGCAACCACATGCTCCTTGCACACTCCAATATATTCCTATTCATGCGTTCAACCACTCCATTTTCCTATGGAATCCTTGGAATAGTTTTCTATCTACGAATACCATTAGCAGAGCAATAATCTTCAAATTCATGACTACAATACTCACCACCATTATCAAATTTGAGACATTTTTATTTCTTACCAGTCTCATTTTCAACCAAGCATTTTCATTGCTTAAAAGTTTGAAATACATCATATTTCTGTCTAAGGAAATAAACCCATAATTTTCTAGTTGCATCATCAATAAATGTAACATAATAATGAGAGCCACCAAGGGAAGATACTTGAGCTAGTCCCCATACATATGTATGCACAAGCTCTAATCTCTCACTTTTCTTTTCTTTCCCAGTCTTCACAAAACTCACTCTCTTTTGTTTTCCATACACACAACTTTCGCAGAAATCTATATTAACACATTTCAGACCTGGTAAAAATTTCTTTGAATAAAGTACTTTCATACCTTTCTCACTCATGTGCCCAAGTCTATGGTGTCATAACATTGTTTCAGAATCTATGGTAGACATTTGTTCTCCCTACTCAATTGCAAAAATTGTTCCTGAACATTCATCTTTCTCTGAAACAATCAAAGTAGAAGGAACAATATGACCTATACAAAGATATAAGGTTCCTACTTTCACACCTTTTGCTACTACAAGGGAACCTTTTGAAAGATTTCATTTTTTACCATTAAAATTAACTACACAACCCTCATCACCAAGTTTTTCTATTGAAATTAAATTCCTACTTAGCCTTGGAACATGTCTTACCTCATGTAGTAGCCAATGATTCTCATTCTACAATTTAATCTAAACTTTTTCCTTTCCAACAATATAATAGGGCTCATTATCCCCCAAATAAACAACCCCAAAATCCCCTTGAACATAATCAATAAAATAACCTCTATGAGTTATAGCATGAAATGAAGCACTAGAATCTAAAACCCACGAATCATCAATACTTTCTAAAGAAAGAAGCAAACCATCCTCTTTGGATTTGTTACGTACCACATTTTTCTCCTTGTTCCCTTCTAGTTTATCCCCTTCATTTTTCTTTTGGGTCCAACAATATTTCTTCTTATGTCCTGCTTTGCCACAGTACTAGCAATCTCTTTGTCCTCTGGATTGAGACCTCTTTCACTTTGACTTTCCTCTTGATTTCCATAATTACTTCCTCTCTTAGTCGTTCTGCCTCTACTTTGTGTATTCAAAGAACTTTCTAATGTAGATCCACCTGAGGTTTTCCTATGACCTTTCTCACTTAGAATAGCACCAATCACATCATCAAATTTTAGGGTATTAGATCCAAAAATAGAATTACTTACAACCATTACCAAGCCATTCCAACTTTCAGGCAAAGAACAAAAAATCAAGAGAGTCCTAATTTCTTCATCAAAATTGATACCCATAGAAGATAATTGACTAGTAATAGTATTAAACTTATTTAAATGATCTACAATAGATCCACCTTCTGTCATCTTCATATTAAATAAATGCTTCATGAGAAATACCTTGTTTGAAGCGGAGGGCTTTTCATATAGTTTTTCTAGGGTTTGCATCAACTCTTTTGTCATCTTGACTTTTGTAATATTAAATGTCACTAATGGTGCCAAGCATAATCAAATAATTCCAAGTGCCTTTCTGTCTAAAATCTCCTAGTCTGCATCTATCATAGTTCCCTATTTCTTGAATTTTCCTTCCAATAATTTCATAAATCCTTCTGATAAAGATAGTCTTCCATTTGTATCTTCCATAATTGAAAGTTCTATCCGTTAAACTTCTCAACCTTTAGCTTACCCTCGTCTGCCATCATTCCTTCTCAATCGTGAGACTCCCACTCCAATGTGAGACCTTCCTATAGAGGATTGCTAAAAAAAATGATGACAATCTAGTTAAAAAAATGAAAAAAATGACGACTGTCTGGCTTTAATACCACTTTTTAGGATTAACTTCAGACAGAAATAATAGTAACATGAAAATATAACCAAAAGCAAAAAATAGTAGATCACGTAAAATAAAACAAAAGACACCAAGATTTAACGTTGTTCACCCAATCCCTAAGCTACATCCACCAACAACAAGTCCAATATTATTATTATTCAGTGATTACAATCCACAATCCCTTACAACTAAATACTACCGCCAAAAGCTAAGATATCACCATTACATTATGAAATCCCTAACCCTAAGCCTTTTAATTCAAGCTTTTGTCACTTACACAATTAGGGCTAGAATAAGTTGTCCAATAGGAAAAATAGTAGCCAACACCTTTTATGATATAAGGTCATTTTTGGCTTTGAGGGAATTGCCCTTGAAAACCCTTATAGAGGTGTTTTCCCTTGACCCCACCCTATATTACGATAGGGAGTACACCTAGGGCGTTGCCTTAGGACCCCACAGGGGCATTGTCCCTTGACCTTGTCTTGGGGGCATTCCTCCAAACCCTTGTGGAAATAATACGAGGAGAAAACTATGCAAAATAAACCTTCAAGTTTGATTAGACTCCACATCACAACACCTCTAATTCTAGGGTTATCTTAGAGTGCTTGCTTCTACTACTAGATTCCTCTTGTACACAGTTGACCGTTTTTGTTCTTCCTTGGGAAGTTGGGCATTTTTTTAGGGAACCTATATACAAGGTGTCCTAGCTAATTGAAATGATAACACTTTATGGTGGAAAAGTAGGACCCTTTTCCTTGGTTGTTGTTCCTTTCTCTCCAACTAGTGTTAGAACCCCTACCCTTGCTAAAACATCATATTCCCAAACTTCCTTCTTGGTGTTTAGTAACATTATTATCTCCTTGTGACCTATAATCTAATCCTCTTACACCATAGCTTCAACCTCTTCCATATCTTCTCTTACCTCTACCTCTAAAATTTACGTCTACCTTCTTTTTATTCTTCTCTTCCACTTTCAAAGAAAGTCAGAAGCATTTATGGATTGTTGTAGGAGTCCATAAATTGATCTCCTCTTGTATGCTCCATTTCAAACCCTCTAAATACCTAGCCACCTTGATGGCCTCATCTTCTTTCACTCTTGACCTGAAACATAATCTTTGGAACTCTTCGATGTAAGTTGCTATATCCATGTCTTTTTGCTTCAAACTTTGTCTCTTCCTGTGTAATTGAGCCTCATAATCCTCTTGTAGCTATTTCTCCTTTACCTTTGTTACCATGACATTACAATTTTCAATGGGCTTCTTTCCCTCTTTTTCTCTCTCTTCTTGGAGTTACTTCCACCATGTTAGGGTTGATCCCCTTGTAAGGAAACTCAGGTGCAGAATCAACTTCCTACACTAATCTCATAAGGAAAGTATGATGCAAATCCTATTAAAATCTTCTTCACTTACAGATTCAATATCATGTAAATAACAATATTGCAACCAACCATGCATATAGAAAATAGACAGAGAAAGTAACACATAACACAAGGATTTTTCGATGGGGAAAAACCTTTCGGTAAAACAACCCCACCCCTTAAGAACCTACACAATATATTATCTTCAACACAAGGTTACAATACACTTGCAATGCAAGTTCAACATCAACAACATAAGACTCCAATAGCAACTCACAGTACCAACAATACACTCTTTCGCATTGCATCTCTTTGCAACCCTAAAAATGCTTATAACATGCACTTCACTTTAGGGCTACTCCCAAAGGTAAACCGTATTAGGGTTTTACCATTCTCCAAGAAAATAGGAACCTCGAACCCCACTATTGGGGTAGAGTGTATAGTACTCAAATATCTTAGTTTCCATATGTCTTCACCCATCATTGAATCTTCCTAACATAGCTCTTACATGTCATAGGAATTCGTCATAACCATTTTAGTCATGATCTCCTTACACACAATTCAAGATGTCGACACATCAACATTATTTGCAAGAAATACATTTTACAAAACAAATAATAAGAATAGGAATTATACAAGGTTGAGAAACCTTATTCCTAACATTCTCCCACTTGTCGAACACCTTGTAAGAGCAATAGGAACATAATAGGAACTAACCGCTATAGGCCGAAAGGCCCATAGACTCCGAACACCATCTAAACTTCTCAGTGTCCACTGGTTTTGTTAATGCATCTGCAACATTCTTCACAGTATCTACCTTTTCCAAATTTACCTTTCCATATTCCACCATATCTCTCACAAAGTGATACTACACATCAATGTGCTTCGTTCTGGCATGGAAAGTTGGATTCTTTGCAAGGCAAATAGCACTCTGACTGTCACACCAAATAGTAATCTGTTCTGCATCAACACCAACATCAGAACACAATCTCTTTAGCCAAATGGCTTCCTTACAAGCATGATTAGCAGCCATGTACTCAGCTTCTGTAGTGGACAAAGCAACCATAGGTTGTCGCTTGCTCATCCAACTAATGGCACCACCAAACATAGTGAACACATAAGCACTGGTGGATCTCCTGCGGTCAATATCACCTACCCAATCTGAATCCACAAACCCATGAATACAAATTGAATGCTGAGATCTAGAAGAGTTACCATGATAACATATGGAGTAATCTGATGTACCCCTCAAATATCTGAATACTTGCTTAACTGCATCCCAATGTATCCGTCCAGGATTAGCCATAATCAACTCAAGACTCCCACTGCTTGGGCAATTTCTGGTCTAGTACAGACCATAGCATACATAAGACTGCCAACTACACTAGCATAAGATACTCTACTCATGTCCTCCACCTCACTAGGAGATTTTGGACAATCATCTACAGATAACTTTGTTCCCACAGGAATAGGAACACATAGTGGTCTACAATCTTCCATGCTGAACCTGTCCAACACAGACTTCACATACTTACTCTGACTCAACCAAAGTTTTCTGTTAGACCCGTCTCTACTAATTTCCATACCCAAGATATACCTAGCTGCCCCAAGATCTTTCATCTCAAACTGTGCTGACAACTGAGATTTAAAATCAGAAATCATACCCTTACCCTTCCCAAATAGCAACATATCATCAACATATAATGCAACAATAAGAAGAGGATCATTTTCAATTCTGAAATAAACAGAATGATCTGATTTCAATCTTACAAATCCAATTGAAAACACAAAGGCATCAAACTTAAGGTACTAAATCCTAGGAGATTGCTTCAAACCATATAGAGATTTCTTTAATTTACAAACTAAGGATTCTTTACCTTTAACAATGTAGTGCTTAGGCTGTGACATATAAATCTCTTCCTCCAAATCACCATGAAGGAAAGTTGTCTTCACATCCATCTGTTCTATCTCTAAATCATATGATGTAGCAAGAGATAACATAAATCTAATGGATGTCAACTTTGCAATAGGAGATAATATTTCACCATAATCTATTCCCTCTACCTGTGAATACCCCTTTGTAACCAATCTAGCTTTGTACCTTTCAACACTACCATCTACACAAAATTTCTTCTTGAACACCCATTTACAGCCAATGGATTTTCTCCCTTTAGGAAAAGGTACAAGGTCCCATGTTTTTTTTTTCTCTAATGAAACCATCTCATCATCCATAGCCAGGAACCTGCATCTTCCATGCCCAAAGCCTCTTTCATAGATCTAGGCTCATTAGTGTTAGTAATCAAAGAAAAAGTACAACTGGAATCTAACATAGAATAACCAAACCTTTCTGGTTGCTTTCTTTCTCTCATGGATCTTCTCAAGGGCTGAGGTTGAGATTGTTCTTCCTCTTCTTCTGAACTATCAGAGTTGCTAGAGCTCTCCTCATCATTAGACCCAACATGGTCTCTCTGTTCAATCTTCTCAGGGGTAGGAGGCAACTGAACAACATCTTTTTCCTTTTCTTTTTCATCTGGTTGTAGCACAATAGGAGAAGATGTTAGCTCTCTAAAAATAACATTTATGCTATACAACACCTTACTAGTCACAGGATCCCAAAGCTTGTATCCTTTCACACTAGCACTGTACCTAATGAAAATACGTTTAACAACTTTGTTTTCCAACTTAGATCTTTTCTCCTTTAGAACATGTGCATAAGCTTCACAACCAAAAACACGAAGATGTCTAATCAAAGGCTTCTTACCAGACCACACCTCCATGGTTGTCTTACCAACAAGGGTTGGTGTAGGAGATCTATTAACTAGATAGCAAGTAGTGGCCACAGCTTCGGCCCAAAACCTTTGTTCTAAACTAGCTCCACTAAGCATACTCCTAGCCTTCTCCATTAGTGTCCTATTCATTCTCTCTGCAACTTCATTTTTCTGTGGGGTATACGGAGTTGTCTTATGCCTCTCGATACCTTGTTCTTTATAGAATTGTTCAAACTCTACTAAGCAAAACTCACCACCATTGTCAGTTCTCATACACTTAATCTTCTTACTAGTCTAATTCTCTACAAGGGCTTTAAATTCCTTGAATCGACTAAAGACTTGTGTCTTACTTTTAAGGAAATAAATCCATGTCCATCTACTGTAATCATCTATGAAAGATACAAAAAATATAGACTTGGAGATTGAAGGAACTTTTACAGGACCAAATACATCAGAATGAATAAGATCCAAAACATCAGAAGATTTGTGAGAACTAGAGTAAAATTGAACACGATTTTGTTTACCATATACACAGTGTTCACAGGAGTTGAACTCGAGATTGCAATCATTTAACCCCTTAAAAAGATTTTTATTTTTCAGGGTTCTGAGACCCTTCTCACCAATGTGACCAAATCTCAAATGCCACAACATTGTCTTTTCTGTAGGAAGCTTTCCGTCCAAAGTGTTTGAACCCTTAGGTACACTTGTTGCACTACCATCAGAACCACTAACCACAGTCTTCTTTACTACTCATTCAGATGATGGGGATGAAGTGATAGCCACTTTCTTCTTTGGAATAGAAGAACTATTACACTGAGAAATGTGTGCATCAAGCTAAAACAAAGTACCTCTCCTATTACCCTTAGCAAGCACCATAGCTCCTCTCATCATCTTACATTCATTTTTAGAAAAAACAACTTGCACACCTACATCATTAAGCATACTTACAGATAATAGGTTTCGTGCCAAACTTGGAATGTGCATAACTGCATTGATCCCCTTTACTCATCCATCAGGAAATTTGATAGTGACCCTTCCGCGTCCTACTATCTTTAGGTGAGAATCATCACCCAAGTACACCTTTCCACCATCGAACTCTTCATATCTTTAGAACCAATTTCGATGAGAGGTCATGTGAAAAGATGCACCCGAGTAAACCAACCACACATCATCAGATGCATGGGTTGCCAAAGCTACCATGAATGCATCACCATCTTCTTGAGATTTTTCAAAACCAAAATCTGAGGTTTTCTTCTTCTTCTTAGGCTCTTTACAGTCTTTACGGAAGTGCCCAGTCTTATCATAGTTCCAACATTTTGCCTTGGACTTATTGGAAGTCTTTGACTTCCCATAGGATTTGGATCTACCCTTATTGTCAGACTTATTGTCATTTTTCTTTCCTCTTTCTGTGGATCTCCCACGAACAGTAAGGGATTCTTTTTTTGAAATAGAAGCCTTTCTTTGCATCTCCTCTAATAACAACAAAGACACCACATCATCCATTTTGAAGGTGACTAATGTGCTTCTGAGAGCCATCACAAGATGGTCCCATGAATCCGATAAAGAACACAAAAGTGTGTAGCAATGATCCTCCTCCTCTAACTTGAAACCAGCTGATGTCAACTGTGTAGCCAACAGATTAAATGCATTTAAATGATTCGTTAAGGATCCACCTTCCTCCATTCATAGAGAATACAAATTCTTCCTTAGGAACAACTTGTTCACCAAATATTTGGCTTGATACATGGCCCTAAGTGTCTCCCACAAACTATATGCGATTTTCTCATCTAGAACATTTAGAAGGACTGCATCGGTTAAACAGAGTCTAATGAGACCCTTAGCTTTATGGTCTTTGATATCCCAATTTTCTTGAGCTATAGTTTCTGGTCTTGTAGTGCTTGTAGTCACTTCCCATAGGTCACGATCTTCCAACATGTCTTCCATCTTGAGTTTCCACAACTCGAAATTAGTGCCATTAAATTTCTCAACCTCCATTCTTCCATATGATGAACTCGCCATCTCAATCTACAAATAAGATTCAGGATGCTCTACACAAGACTCCCACTCAACTTGAGATTAGCTCAAAAAACCCTACCCAACAACTAGGATCAAAAGTTGATCAAGCTCTGATATCACTTGTAAGGAAAGTCAAGTGCGGTATCAACTTCCTACACTAATCTCATAAGGAAAGTCTGATGCAAATCCTATTAAAATCTTCTTCACTTATAGATTCAATATCATGTAAATAAAAATATTGTAGCCAACCATGCATACAGAAAATAGACAGAGAAAGGAACACATAACACAAGGATTTTTTGGTGGGGAAAAACCTTTCGGTAAAACAACCCGACCCCTCCAGAACCTGCACAATGTATTATCTTCAACACAAGGTTACAATACACTTGCAATGCAAGTTCAACATCAACAGCAGAAGACTCCAATAGCAACTCATAGTACCAACAATACTCTCTTTTGCATCACATCTCTTCGCAACCCTAAAAATGCTTATAACATGCGCTTCACTTTAGGGCTATTCCCAAAGGTAAACAGTATTAGGGTTTTACCATTCTCCAAGAAAATAGGAACCTCAAACCCCACTATTGGGGTAGAGTGTATAGTACTCAAATATCTTAGTTGCCACATGTCTTCACACATCATTGAATCTTCCTAACATAGCTCTTATGTGTCATAGGAATCCGTCATAACTATTTTAGTCATGATCTCCTTACACACAATTCAAGATGTCGACACATCAACATTATTTGCAAGAAATACATTTTACAAAACAAATAATAAGAATAGGAATTATACAAGGTTGAGACACCATATTCCTAACATCCATTAGCCTAGATTTGGCAACCTTGACTCTTTGTGCTTCACTGACACCTTCACACTCAAATTGGTTCTCCATCCCTTGAATCCACTCCATTACCAATTCAAGGTCCATCTTCCCACTAAACAAAGGTACTCCTTCTAAGGCCTTTCCACCTAGGGCTTTGATGGCTTTTAGGAATGTCTCTTTATTTATGGGAGGGTTTATTTTATGGATAAGGTCTTCCTCATCAACCTTCTCATTACCCTTACTACTACTTTCACATTTTTTTTATCCTTCTTAGCTACCTCAACAACTTCTTCCAATTTGGTATTCATTTCTTATAGAGATTCCTCAAGTATTTTATTCCTCTCCTTCTACTCACCCATATCTTTGGCCAATTCTACATTGGTAACCATATTTGATTCTCTAACTGACCTTGTAGGCTAAAACATCTACCCACAAACCCCAATCTTCTTTCTTTGATACCACTCTGATGTAATGCTAGGTTATTTTTCTCCTTTAGTCCTTACCTTCTCGAGGACTTTTTGAAGATTTCTCCTAGCCTATTAGGGTTCCTTTGATTCCCTAATCCATAGAGGATCTCTATGCTATCCTATCCTCTAACTACCCACAACCTAGTTATATCAATGGTTATAGTTCATTCTTTATCCAAATACCTCTTCAAGCTCACTTACTAGCCTTCTTCCTTAGTCTTTTCTGACAATATTTCTCAACCTTGTAGAGTGAGGGGATCTTACAAGTGATGTCAATCTCCCCTTATACTTTTGGACATCAATTTCACAAGTTACCATCAAGTTCCTTGTTCCTATTCCCAAACTACCACAAACATGGCTACTAGAATTATCCCTCCAACTTGAGTTTTTGGGTTTAAACATTAATTTTCTCTGAATGAGGTGACCAAAAAAATTTAGATTTGAGTACCCTTTTGGAAAAACTAATGGATTTTGTGAGTCATAGTTTTTCAAACTATCTATACACTAGAAAGCAATGTTTATGCCTATATTTAAGGGTTTCTTGATATGAACAATAGGGCTAGCCAGGGTCTGATCTTTTCCAAAACAACACTTGTCATCCCTCCTCATTCTAAAATATCTAGTTTGAAGTATGTTAGCATGAATTCTGATGATAATACATTGGGGGAGTTTCCTAAGCATTGGAGAGTATTGATATTTTATATTCATGACAATATTTGCTATTGATGTCAACATAGTAGTAATCCTGTTAAGACTGGAAGAACAAAAATCAACAATCTTATGATGCATAAAAGCTGAGGACATTTCAAATGATGCATAGTGGAGGACATGTTCTTGAGGTTTTCCTAATGATGTGGTTAAGAGGACTAAGTTTGATTCAATGGTGTACGAAAGTTACACTTGATTTACTGGAAGTAGTGTAGAAATAGAGCATTGGGAAATAGAGTTCTAATGATCTATCACTATCTTTCATCTGAGATGTAATGAAGATATGCACAGTCACATAGTGATAGAGGACAATTGTATGATGATGCCAGCATGTGCACAAGATGTGGTTTCACACATATGAAGTTTTGTATTGATTGTAAGTCAACAATGTTGTTGTAATTATGAATTAATTAATTATCTTATTTTAACTAATTGAGAAAGCCTCAAGGCCAACTCAAGGAATTATTATGAAGATAAGGAATAAAGATTTTAAATTTTTTTTTTTTGGTAATGAATCTTCAAGAAGAAGATCAAATGGAATGTGAAGTATTAGTACACAGAAAGAGTAGGAGCAAAATGCTTACTTAATGCATGTAAGTGATCCAAGGGATCATTGGATGCGTATTATGAGATCTGATTACAAGATCTGAAGGAGAAGAATTTTGGTTGATAGGATAAAGATAGAGGAAGGAAGTACATTTTAGTTCTATTATTCTACAAGGAATAATATAGAGATCATTTGGATAGTGGGTTCTTTGATCTTAACCTTGAAGCTATTTGGGTAGTGGGTCTAGCTATTTTCCACAACTCCTAATAGGATTGGCACAACTCCTAATAGGGTTGGAATATCCTAACAGGGATTGTAAGTCTCCTAAGAAGGACTCACATGTAATGAATGTTGTAATAGACTCCTAATAGGATCTATCCTCTAACAAGGAATATTTTATTAGTACATCATCTTTTGGGTACCGTCCCCACCGAGGTTTTTACTCTAATCAAGGGTTTCCCTAGTTAACATATCTAGTGTTAATTGTGTAGAGTATCTTGTTGTGGTTTCAATTTATATTACTCAGATGGTTAAGTTTTTAAAGGTTAATTTTTTTGATGATAGTTGGATCCTCTCAGTTATACCAGTGGACTATATATTCTAACAATTAGTATCAGAGCATCAGGTCCTTGAAGTTAAGGCCTAACAAATTTGGAAGATTGATGGTGAATATGTTTAGGAAGGATAGTCCAAGATTCAATTGGGCCAACTATGATAATTGGAAGGAAAGGATGAAGACTCATCTTCCATGCATGGGTCTAGGATATTGGCTTTTGATGAAAGCTAAGAAGGCAATTATTAAAGAATCAAAGTTAGGGGAATGCAGTGAGGGAGAAAGAGATCTATTCATGTGTAACATGAGAGCTAGAGAATCCCTATTGCTAGCTCTTCCAAAGAATGGATATAATTAGGTAAAGACATTTCAAACTTCTCATGAAATTTGGAATGCATTAGAAGTTACTTTTGAAGGTGATGCTCATGAAATTTGAATGAGATTGAAAAATTTGATTTACATATTTCAAGATGCTAAGATGA
Source organism: Cupressus sempervirens (assembly GCA_028749045.1). Lineage (NCBI taxonomy): Eukaryota > Viridiplantae > Streptophyta > Pinopsida > Cupressales > Cupressaceae > Cupressus > Cupressus sempervirens. The sequence goes on along the minus strand of CM053788.1, from coordinate 674,601,446 downwards.
TGGAAGATGAATCTATAAGAAGTTATGTAGGAAGAATATTATAAATTGTTGTCAGAATTCAGTCTCTTGGTAGGATAAATTTTGTGAGGAGATTCATTCCCAATTTAGCTACCATGGTGAAACCTCTTACAACTATGCTGAAAAAGAACATGGTGTTTTCATGGACCAAGGAAGGGAAAGCATGTTTTGAATACTCTCTTATTAATCAAAACTTTGAGAAGGATTTCATTCTTTACACCTTAAGAGGTGAGTCAATTACTTCTGCTATTTTGACTCAATTGAATGATAAGAATAAAGAAAAAACCATTGCCTTCTTTAGTGAGGGGCTCAAAGGATATGAGGATAACTATAGTTATGTAGAGAAGCAAGCCCTTGCAATCATAAGATCATTAAAGAAATTCAGGCATCTTCTGTCTCACAATAAGATCCATTTGTTAGTACCCCATGCAAGTGTCAAAGATTTTCTTTTGAGCAAAGACATCAATGAGAAAAGTGTAGGTTAGATTACTAAAGTGATGGAATATGGTGTGGAAATCCAAATCACTAAGTTGGTAAGAGGAACAGGATTGTGCAAGTAGACGGTCTCATCTCAAGAATCATATGAGGAAGTTGCCTTGGTAATGATAGAACAACAAGAAGTAATGAATGAGAATCCAAAGAGTTGGATAGATGACATGATGACCTTCTTGTCAGGAAATAGATATCTACAAGAATTGGATAGAGCCAAAAGTAGATATTTCAGATTGCATTCAATCCCCTATGCCATAGTTAATGATATTCTTTTTAGGAGGGACTTCAATGGAGCATTGTTAAGATGTATCCATGTAGGTCAAGTTGAAAGGATGATTAAAGAGCTTCACAATGGTCTTGATGGTGGCCATGTTTCAGCAAGAACCACTACCATGAAGATAATGAGAGCAAGGTACTATTGGCCAACCTTATTCCATGATTGTCACATGTATGTTAGGAAATTTAGAAGTGTGCCTTCTTCTTAGTAAATAGAGGTTAGCAACTCTTCCCCTTCATCCTATTCAAGTTGATCAGTCTTTTCCCCAATGAGGATTATATTATATTGGTTCTAGTAATCCTCCTTCTTGCTTTATCCATAAATGGATTCTAGCTGCTATGATTACTTTACTAGGTGGACAAAAGTAATTGCATTAAAAGGTGTTACTAAGAATTTAGTTATTGAGTTCTGAGATGGGATTATCACAAGGTTTGGTGCAAAATCATTAACTCCTTCCACTATTATTTTAGATAATGCAAAATCATTTGTAGGAGTTCATATATGTTCATGGGCTATAAATCATGGCGTTTACCTCACCACATCTTCTAACTACTATCCTCATGGTAATGGATTAGCTGAATCATCTAATAAGAATTTGATTAGGATAATGAAAAGAACTTTTGAGGATAATCAGAGGTCCTGGCATCATAAATTGAAAACAACTCTATGGGCTGACATGATAACACCTAAGAGGGCCATAATAAATTCTCCATTCATGCTAGTATATGGCAGAGAAGGTAGGCTTCCTATTTCATTAGAGCTTCCTGCTCTTTAATTGGCTCATCAACTTGAGTTAGGTGAAGATGCTGCTATGACAGTGAGAATAGTAGAATTGATGAAGTTGGAAGAGAAGAGAAATCAAGCAATGCAGACCTTGGAGACACATCAATAACAAGTCAAGAAAAGCTTTAACAGAAAGGCTAAAGAAATTTTTTTAAGAGAAGGCAATCTTCTACTGAAGTGGGATGCAAACAGGGAAAAGCCAAGGAGGTACTCAAAATGTGATGCAATATGGAGTGGTTCCTATGTGATTATCAATTGAAAATAGGAAAATTCTTTTCAGTTAAGCAGACCTATCGGTGAAATTATGCTTATTCCAATCAATGGGATATATCTTGAACCTTGTTTCTGATGAGAGATGTTTCATGTATATAGTTAGAGTAGTTTTATTTTAGTTCTTTCCTATTTCCCAAGAAGTGTAGGGTACACATTGTGTTGTTCATCTGGAACAACAATTTTGAGGAGTTTTGCAAAGGTAGAAGAGGTAGAAGGACATGTTCTATAGCTTAGAATGTAGAAGAAGTAGTTGAATGGATAGGTTTTCAAAGTTCATAGACTCCATAGCCCAATGGATTTTCAATGACCACTGGTCATATGCCAAGCAGGCTTGCATCACCTCTAAGTCACTAGAAATGTTAGCCAAAAATGCCTCGCCACAATAAAATTTATTTCAAATGCTAAGTTACTTAATGATCACCTAGGGTTTCAAATTTTAGATATTTAAAGGTTTTCATGAAGTAATTTAACATTTTCTATATCCTTCTTTTATCCTAAGTCTATGCAAACTTTTCTTATGTTATGCCTTTGAAATATTTTAAGTTGCGACCATGTGAATCACCCTTTGGTTCATATAGTCATGGAAAAATAAGAGCTAACTAGAGTTCAAGTGGCGATGAGGTGACTACACTATTTGCACTCAGTCACAATGGGTTAAGGTTTAATTGAAGTATAGGTCCCGATAGTGAGATACCAACCTTTATGCATGGTTAGAAGGATAGAATGACTAGTTGGGTTTAAGTGGTGACATTGTGATTTTCCTTGTATTACATGGTCACATAGGTTAAATGATAGACCACAATTAGCACTGTGATGGAGTGGTCTTTCTTGTTCATAGGATCGTGGTGGGTTAAGGATGACCTTGAGTTAGGGCGGCGATGGTGCGATGACAATTTAGATCTCAAGCTTTGCAATTAGTAGTGGTAGTTAAGTCCATTTTTGCATAGTCACAGGAATTTCATGTTAGATCAAGGTCTATGCTATGATGATACAAATGGTACGTGGCAGTTATGATTTACATCTTCGCAAGGTCATAGTAGTTGGTGAGAAATGTTAAAGGCAAGCTATGTAGAGGCGATAATAACATGTTTTCTTAGTCACAAGCATTTGATGTTAGTCGAAAGGAAAGGTGGCGAAGCCACAATTGTATGAGATGGTCAAAACAGGAAGACTTCACGGGGTGGTAGAATGATAGAATATGATTGGTCCACATGGAAAGGCCTAAAGGTTAACTCTAGTTGACAGATGACACAACTAATTTGGTATACTAATAACAGAGGAAACAACTCTTTGATGGTAGATTCAATCTTTTGATCTCCTTCAACCACTTTCATCATTCCCTATGCCTGATAAATGTAAGGGGGCACTCCATCACCACTTGGTAGTCCATCTAATTAGTCAAGATGTCCATGGCCACCATTTCTATCTTCTTAAGGATTTTTTTGGTAAAGAAGTGATTCTCCCACATTTGGATGTGTGCCATGATCAGATCTTTCCTAGATTTGCAGTGACTATTCTCTACCACCTTGAATGCAATTGCTAAAGTTTTGCCTTAGGGCAGAAGCTTAGTTATGCTTAAGCTATAAAAGCACATTTTTTAATCTTTTGAATAGTCAACTCTTCTTTTTTTCTTTGGCATTGCTTTGGCATGCTTATTGTAAATTTCCTTTTCCTGTAAACTATTCATGATATTTTGCCTTATCTCTTTCAACCATTGATGTACTATGCAAGATTTATTTGACCATCTTCAATATATTGTGGCTATCTATCATTTGCATAATTGTATCTCTTTTGGCCTATGAATGATATAAAGTGAATCTCTTCTTCCTCATGTCATTTGTCTGATCATTTGATCTGCATGTGATTGGTAAGTTAAACAAGTTTGAATGTGTATATTTTGGTGTAATGATGGTTAATTGTGCATGTATGGGAAGAGACTGGTTTGAACACTCTATTTTGGTGCATCACTATTAGAATTAAACCATGGATAGAAATAACAATTACATGCAAATATAACCAATAATAGAAAATAATAAATCACACAGAAAAGAACACAAGACACCAAGATTTAACGTGGTTCACCCAATCCCTAGGCTACGTCCACCAAATAGTAAGTCCAATATTTTTATGATCTAGTGATTACAACCTGATTACAATCTGTAATCCCTTATAACTCAATACACCCACAAGAATAAAATTTGCATCACACCTTATGAAACAATCCCTAACTCTAGCCCTTTTATACAAGTATTTTAACCACTTTAGGGTTATAATTAATAATTACATGTTGGCCCAAAATCTTGATAAAATAGGGCCCAAATAAATTTTTTCAGGGTGATGCCTCGAATCTCAAAGAATTTATGAAGTATGTACATTACTTTCCTAATCAGTCACCACAATCTAACAATCTCTTACTTAAAGGACTGATCCGGCTCCACACTAAACAACAATCTCCCATTTGGAGATTGATCCTATAGCAATACTGCTACCACATGGGGCTCCCACTAGATCAAACCACCCTGGACTCTACTGTTCTTTTATTCATATTCAATCTAGAAGACCAACCAAAGCTAAAAAGGAGTTCATCTTCTCCTTTGTTACTACCTTTGTCAACATATCTACTAGATTGTCATTGATATGTATCTTCTCTAGCTTCAACTGTCCATCCTCCAAAACTGATTGAATGAAATGGTACCACAACTATATGTGTTTGGTCTTTGAATGTAGAGCTAAGTTCTTTGCAAGATGAATGGCACTCTGACTATCTATGAACAAATAATTATCCTTTTGAGGATGTCCCAATTCTTGCAAGAAGAATTAAAGCCATATCATCTCCTTGGCTGCCTCTGTAGCAGCTACATACTCTACCTCTATAGTGGATAAAGCATTAATCTTTTGTAACCTAGAAACCCATCTCACAGTTGCCCCAGAAATAGTAAAGACATAACCTATAGTAATCTACATGGTATCAATATCCCCTACCAAATTTGAGTCAACATAGCACTTTAAATCAGTAGTAGAGCCCCAAAAGTGTAAACATTTATTGGATGTTCCTCTCAAATATTTGAGAATCCATTTGACTACATTCCAATGCTCAATGCTTGGATGACTCATATGCCTGCTAACAACTCCCATTACATGTGCAATATCTGGCCTAGTACATACCATAGCTTCCTATAGCTGAAGCATAGGGTACCTTGGACATCTTATCCTCCTCTTCTTGTGTTTTGGGACACATCTCCTTAGTCAATTTCAAATGACTAGGTAAAGGTGTGCTAACAACTTTATCATTCTCCATAGAGAAACATTGCAACACCTTCTCAACATGATTAGCCTGAGATAGCATCAATGTTCTATTTTTCCTATCTTTGCAAATATTCATACCAAGGATTTGTTTTGCTACCCCCAAATCCTTCATAGCAAATGCTTGTGCTAATTAGCTTTTTAGCCCCTTAATGTGATCCATGTTAGACCCAACTACAAACATATCATCAACATATAAACATAAAATAATGTAGCTATCATCATCCAACCTCTTAAAGTAAAAACAATGATCTGAATGGCACCTATTGTAACCATGTTCATGCATAAAATTGTCAAATTTTAGATACCATTTCTGAGGTTCTTGCTTCTAGCCATATAAACTTTTTTTCAATTTGCACACTAAGTTCTCCTTACCTTTGACCACAAATCTCTGTGTCTAAGCCATATATATCTCTTCATCCAAATCACCATGAAGGAAGGTTGTTTTAACATCTAACTGCTCTAAATGAAAATCTTCAATAGCCACTAGACTTAAAATAGTACAGATAGAAGTCATTTTAACAATAGGAGAAAATATTGCACCAAAATCAATCCCCTTTTTTTGTACAAATCCTTTTACAACTAACTTGGCTTTAAATATTTTCCTACCTCTATCCTCTTCTCTTAACCTGTAAACCCACTTATTCTGTAAAGTATTTTTACCTACAAGTAACTTGCACAAATCCCATGTCTTATTCTTCAGCAAAGAGTCCATTTCATCTTTAATTTTAGACTCCCACTGAATCTTAGTATCCACCTGCATAACTTCATCATAACTTTTAGGTTCACCAGCATCAGTAAGTAAAATAGAATACAAAGAGGGAGAAAATCTTTATGGAGGTCTAATTTTTCTTGTTGACTATCTAACATTCACTAGTGTGTGTGGTATTTGTTGTTGCGGTTGTTGCACATCATGAGGAATGGCTGGAACATCAGCTTTAGGAGTATCAACCAACACTACATAATCATCTTCTTTCTTCTCATGTTGCTGCAACAAATCTTTGTATGACACTTTCTCATTGAATATGACATCCCTGTTTTTTACAATTTTATGATTTTTAAAATCCCAAAACCTATAACCAAACTTGTTAATGCCATATCCAACAAACACACTTTTCTTTGACTTAGCTTCTAGCTTGGTTCTATTTTTAGAATCTATATGAGCAAATTCTTTACAACCAAATGCTTTCAAAAAAGAATAAATCACCTTCTTATGAGTCCATGCCTCCTCTAGAATACCACATCCCAAAAGAGTAGAGGGACCTCTATTAATCAAATATACAATAGTATTGATAGCTTCACCCACATGTGTAAGGGCAACCCAACATGCAACCTCATGCTCCTTGCACATTCCATTATAGTCTTGTTCATGCGTTCAACCACTGCATTTTCTTGTGGAGTCCTTGGAACAATTTTCTATTGATGAATACCATTAGTGGAGCAATAATATTCAAATTCATGACTACAATACTCACCACCATTATTAGATCTGAGACATTTTAATTTTTAACCAGTCTCATTTTCAACCAAGCATTTCTATTTCTTAAAAGTTTGAAATACATCAGATTTTTGTCTAAGGAAATAAACTCATACTTTTTTAGTTTTATCATCAATAAATGTAACATAGTAATGAGAGGCACCAAGGGAAGATACCTGAGCCAGTCCCCATACATCGGTATGCACAAGGTCTAATTTCTCCCTTTTATCTTCCTTTCTAGTCTTTGCAAAACTCACTCTTTTTTTTTACCATACACACAACTTTCATAGAAATCCATATTAACACATTTTAGACTTGGTAAAAATTTCTTTGAATGAAGTACTTTCATACCTTTCTCACTCATGTGCACAAGTCTATCGTGCCACAATGTTGTATTAGTATCTACAACAGCTATTTGTTCTCCTTGCTCAACTATAGCAATTATTCCTGGACATTCATTTTTCTCTGAAACAATTAAAGTAGAAGAAACAATATGACTTGTACAAAGATATAAGGTGCCTACTTTCACACCTTTTTCTACTACAAGGGAACCTTTTGAAACCTTCCAATTTTTATCATTAAAAGTAACTACACAACCCTCATCACTGAGTTGCCCTGCTGAAATTAAATTCCTACTCAACTGTGGAACATGTCTTACCTCATGTAGTAGACAATGATTTCCATTCTACAACTTAATCTTAATTTTTCCCTTACCAACAATATGACAGGGTTCATTATCCCCCAAATAAACAAGCACAAAATCTCCTTGGACATAATCAATGAAATAACCTCTATGAGGTGTAGCATGAAATGAAGAACCAGAATCTAGAACCCATGAATCATCAAAATTTTCTAAAGACAAAAGAAAAGCATCCTCTTTGGATTTGTTACTTACCACATTTACCTCCTTGTCTCCATCTGATTTATCTCCTTCATTTTTCTTTCAATTCTAGCAATCTTTCTTTTTGTTCCCTATTTTCCCACAGTACCATCAGTTGTTTGGTCCTCTCTATTAGGACCTCCTCCACTTTGAATTTCCTCTTGATTTCTCATGATTTCTAGAATTACTTCCTCTCTCAGTCATTCTGCCCCTACTTTGTGCATTCAATGCACTTCCTGATGTAGATCCACCTGAGGTTTTCCTATGAGTTTCCTCACTCAAAATAACACCGAACACATTATCATATTTTAAGGTACTAGATCCAGAAACATAATTACTCATAGCCATTACCAAGCCATCCTAGCTTTTAGGCAAAGAACACAAATTCAAGAGAGCCCTAATTTCTTCTTTAAAATTGATACCCACAGAAGATAACTAACTAGTAAAAGTATTAAATTCATTTAAATGATCTAGAATAGATCCACCATTTTCCATTTTCATATTAAATAAATGCTTCACGAGAAATAACTTATTTGAAGTGGAGGGTTTTCCATACAATGTCGCTAGGGTTTTCATCAATTCTTATATCATCTTTGCTTTTGTAATATTAAATTCCATCGATGGTGCCAGGCATAATTGAATGCTTCCAAGTGCCTTTCTATCCAAAAGATCCCATTCATCATTTGACATAGATCCTTAATTCTTGGCTTTGCCTTCCAATGGCTTCCATAAATCCTTTTGATATAGATTGTCTTCAATTTGCATCTTCCATAATTGGAAGTTCTACCCATTAAACCTATCAACGCTTAGCTTACCCTCATTTTCCATTGCTCCCACTCAACTGTAAGACTCCCACTTAATTGTGAAACTTTCCTGTAGAGGATAACTAAAAAACAACTAAGCTCTAATACCACTTGTTAGGATTAAACCATAGACATAAATAAAAATTACATGCAAATATAACCAATAACAAAAAATAATAAATCACACAAAAAAGAACACAAGCCACCAAGATTTAACATGTTTCACCCAATCCTTGGGCTATGTCCACCAAACAACAAGTCCAATATTTTTATGATCAAGTCATTACAAGCTAATTACAATCCATAATCCACAAGAACAAATTTCACATCACACCTTATGAAACAATCCCTAACCCTAAGCCCTTTTATACAAATATTTAAACCGCTTTAGGGTTATAATTAATAATTACATGTCGGCCCAAAATCTTGATAAAATAGGGCCCAATTTTTATTTTTCTTATGATGTATGTACAATACTTTCTTATTCAGTCATCACAATCTAACAATCACCTCCTTAAGATAGATTAAGTAGGTATTTTATGCATGTTTTCTTCCCCTTTTCTCTCCAAGTGTAGTTTAAGTGCATCCTGATAGCAAAGGAAGCTGACCTTCTCCAGAGAATCAACCTCATTGTTGAGGTCCCACAACTTGGAGGTTGTTTCCATGTTTCACAAGGTTTCCTTTAGGTGAAAACTTTAGGCAAGGGTGCAAAATTTTGTGACAACAGAAACATATGCACCTGTGGAAATAATGGAAGCAGTAAGGATGTTCTTGGCTTATATAGCAAGCAAGAATTTCAAGGTTTATCAAATGGATGTAAGTCAGATTTTCTAAACAGAGTACTTGAAGAATAATTCTACATTGAGCAACTTGATGGATTCCCTCTGATAAAAGATAAAATTTTGTATGCAGACTAAAGAAAACACTATATGGTTTGAAACAAGCACCTAGAACTTGATATGCAAGGTTGGACAGGTATTTGTCTAAGCTTGGATTTATCAAAGGTACAACAGATGGTAATTTGTATTTGAGAAAAATTGATGATGGTTTATTTATCATTATAATATTTATGGATGACATAATATTTGGAGGAAATAAAGAAAGTGATAAGTTTGCTGAAGAGATGAAAAATGAATTTGAAATGAGCATGATTGGAGAAATGAAGTTTTCCCTAGGATTACAAATTGCATAGAACAAAGATTGGATATTTATCTCACAAACCAAGTATCTAAAAGACTTATTGAAAAGATTTGATTTAGAAAGCTGCAAACCTATTGGTACACCCATGATAACTAGTCACAAGTTATCTAGTAAAGATGAAACACCTATAGTTGAGCAGAAGAAGTATAGATCTATGATTGGAGGATTGCAACATCTAACTCACACTAGACTAGATATAGTAAATACAATTGGGATTGTAGCAAGATTTTAAGCTGCTCCTAAAGAGTATCATTATGCAACAATAAAGATGATATTTAGATATTTGAAGGATACATCTGATTATGGAATTTGGTATGATAGATCAAGTGATTTTACCTTGTGTGCATATAATGATGTAGATTGGACAAACAGTATAGATAGTGGAAAGAGCAGTAGTGGTGGAGTATTTTTCCTTGGAGGAAGATTGGTTTCTTGGTTGAGCAAGAAACAAGACTGTATTTCTCAGTGTACAACTAAGGTAGAGTATGTTGCAATAGCAAATAACTATAATCAAGTTATTTAGATGAAACAAATGCTGAAGGATATTGGGATTGCATTTACAGAGCCTATTATCATTTATTATGATAACAAAAGTATAGTAAGTATGTCTAAGAATCTAATATTGTATTCTAAGACAAAGCACATATCCATTAAGTATCATGTTTTGAGAGGGAAGACACCAGAGAAGGAAATAAGATTGGGATATGTAAGTACTAAAGATCAAATTGTAGCTATCTTTACAAACCCATTTCCTAAAGATACTTTTGAGTACCTAAGAGGTATGCTATGGGTTATGCCCCTACCTACTTTAGAGTAGATGATGCAAGGAGTGCATTATTCTAGTGGTACAAAGCACTATGGTTAGACTAGATTGAATGCTGATCCTTCCTAAATGGGGGAGTATCTTGTATGTACTGATTCATGAAGGACTCTTGGTAATTGGTATTGAATAGTGTCTTTGGACACTCGAGCTAGCTAATGATTTGAGAAGTTGATTAACAATTGGTATGTAATAATTGGTAATTGTGGTTGAAACCTTTGACATTAATGACAATGAGGGAGAGAATGTGCATGAAAAATGTATTGAGAGAATGAACATAAGCAATGGGAAGAGAAGCACCTGTTGATATGTCAGTGGGGGGGAGTTATCTCTTTAGAGAGATTTAGAAAGATTTGTGTAAGTGTGTAGAAGAAAGTATTAGTGCATAGATGTAGCTAGAAAGTATTGGAAGCTTTTTAGCATGAAAAACTATTGTTAATCCTAAAGAAGAAGAAGATAAATAGAATATTGTTTCAGATAATTTCAGATTTGATTGATAAAGAGGATTTGAGAAGATGAGAACAACAATAATACCAATAGAGTACTACTTGGTATTCTTGGAACTTAGATGTTTTTCATCTATGTTGCCATCAATGCTAAAGGGGGAAATTTTTAGTAGGAACACTGATGATACTACATTGGGGGAGTATCCAAAGCATTGGAGAGTATTGATATGTTGCATTCATGACTATATTTGTCATTGATGTCAACATAGCAAGAATCCAATTAAGACTAGAAGAACAACAATAAATAATATTATGATGCACATAAGATGATTATGTTTCAAATGATGTGAAATATAGGACATGTTATTGAGGTTGTCCCAATGACATGGTTAAAAGGACTAAGTCTGATTCGATGGTGTATAGAAGTTACACTTGATTTAATAGAAGCAATGTAGAAATAGAGCATTGGGAAACAAAGTTATGATGATCTATCACTATCTTTCATCTGAGATGTAATGAAGAGATGCATAGTCAAATAGTGATAAAGGATAGTCATATGATGATGCTAGCATGTGCGCAAGACATGGTTTCACACATATGAAGTTTTGTACTAACTATAAGTCAACAATGTTGCTGTAACTGTGAATTAATTAATTATCTTATTTTAAATAATTGGGAAAGCCTCAAGGTTGACTCAAGGAATTATTATGAAGATAAGGTATAAAAGAAAAGTTGTTTTCCTTATTTTTAATGAATCTTGAAGAATAATATCAAGTGGAATGTGAAGTATTAGTGGGCAGAGAGAGTAGGAGAAAAATTCTTACTGAATGCATGTAAGCAATCCAAGGGATCATTGGATGCATAGTGTGAGATCTAATTACAAGGATTGAAGGAGCAAAAGTTTGGTTTATAGGAAAAAGATAGAGGAAGGAAGTACATTTTAGTTCTATTATTCTACAAGGAATAATACAAAGATCATTTGGACAATGGGTTCTTTGATCTTAACCTTGAAGTTGTTTGGGTAGTGGGTCTAGTTGTCTTCTACAACTCCTAACAGGGTTGGAATTTATTAATAAGGATTCAAAGTCTCCTAACAAGGACTCACATGTACTGAATGTTGTAACAAAATCCTAACAAGGTCTATCCTCTAACAAGGAACATTAACATTAGTACATCATCTTGTGGGTACCAATCCCACCAAGGTTTTTCCTCTGATCAAGAGTTTTCCTAGTTAACATATCTAATGTTAATTGTGTATGAGTATCTTGTTGTGGCTTTAGTTTATATTACTCACATGGTTAAGTTTGTTTAAGGTTAATATCTATGATGATAGTTGGATAATTTATTCATCCCCCCTCTCAATTATATCAATGGACTATATATTCTAACAAGGTATTCCTCATATTCAAACCCCAAATCCTTCCTTTCTCTGTTGTGATTGCCTAACCAAGTATCAAAAACTTGCCTAGGGAATCACATTTAAAATTCTTGCAACACTTTCCAGTTATCCAAAAATTATGTATAGTAAGTACATTGTCTCTACTCCCATTTTCCCTAGAACCATGTGTATATGAGCAATGTTAGTATGCTAATAGAAACCAAATTTAAATAAAGCTTCTACAAACTAAACAAAATTCATAAACTTCAAGATAGACTAAGATGAGCTCTCAATTGAGAATATGAGCCATTAATGGACTCTCTCAATAAGAAGCTCTCTTGTTGAGTAGCTTTGTCTAAATGGATAGGATGTATGCTCAAGCTTTATGCTTCAAAAAGGGTTTCAATGGATGATTGTGGATTTTTGGTGTGGATAGATGGCTTTAGTATGGATTTGGCTCTCAAAATAGCATTATAACTTTACTTCATGGATTGTGTTATTTTGCAAAGGGGAAGGATCCAATTTATAGGCAAGAGGCTTGAGGGATTGAGGGCTAAGATGCAAGGATGGGAAAAAGCTCATGGAGGGCTTAGATTGCATGAGAGGAGAGCACATGGATTGTGCTTTCTTAGAACCAATCAAGGAGTGACACATGTCACATGGTGAGAGGATGGAGGAAAGGGCAAGGATGAGTCAACAAAGGAGGCTCAAGAGATAAAATCTTCATAAAGACCCTCATAATGACTTGTAAGAGCAATAAAAGGGCTTGTAAGAGTCATTTATGACCTAGTGGACTTCATAAAGTTTTATGGTTGAGATATTTTGAGGGTGATGAGAGAAAATTTGACTTGGACTTGATTAGGAAGGTTCTAAGCTTGTTTAGGCTTGTGCAAATGATTAGAGGATGGATTAGGATGGTTTAGGATTAGCTTAAGGATAGGCAAGTGGATGGCATTTAATGAGGGTGGGTGAAGGAAGAGATATTTGTTAACTTTGGCTTGGGTTAGTAAGTTTTAACCCATGTTTAGGGAATGTGACAAGGTTAGGAATCTTCTAGAAGAGTCTAGATTTTGGATGAGGATAAAGACTTTCTAGAATAGTCTAGAATTTCCTAGGATGAGGATAAAGACTTTCTAGAATAGTCTAGAATTTCCTAGGATGAGGATGAAGACTTTCTAGAAGAGTCTAGAACTTCTTAGGGTGAGGATAAATTAGATTTTTAGGAAATAAATAAAGTTTTATTTATTTCAAGGGTTTGGGTTGAGGAGATATTTATTAAAACTTTTTTAATAAACATGAGGATTAATATTTAATTTTAATTAAATATTTTGAGTTGGGGTTAGGGGTAGGAAATGATGAGATTAGCCTTTAATCGAAATTAAAGAAGGATTAGAAGATTTTGGAAGAGGTTATTGGTCATAAGGAAATTGACCAATTTTGGGAAAAAAATAAATTTTTTATTTATTTTAGGATTTTTGGTCAATTTATTAATTAAATAATTAATAAATAAGGAAATAATGTTTAAATAAGATTTAAACATTTTTGGGAGGGATTCCTTAATTAAATATTTTTAATTAAGATAAAGGGATTTAATGGCATAAAAATTAATTAATTAATTAAATAATTAATTAATTAATAAATGATGATGTCATCAGGACTTTTTCAGAAAATAAAAATACTTTATTTTCTAAAGGTTTTTAGGTGTCTACACCATGAAGAACTCATGGGGGATCCATTATTGCTTGGCGAGTCAAAATTGGACCAACACATAGGGTATCTAAAAATGAATTTTAAAACCTAATCAAATGAATAACTAAAATCTTAAAATATGAATAGAAAATAACTATAATAATAAGAATAGAAAAGATCCAACACAAGATTGAATGCTTCAATCCACTATTCCATACAAATAATCAAAAACTCTAAAAACTGTTAAAAATGAACTAAAATTGTGAATCCAATTGCACAAAATTTCTAACTACAACACCCAACCCTTGGGATGTATTTTTTTCATGGTTTTATAGGCTCCCAAATAAGTTGTAGGAAGACAGACTAACCACCAACCTCTTTATTACGTTGTGCAACTTTTTGTCAAAAAGTTGTCAAGCAACTTTTGTAGAAATTGTACAACTTTGACAACTTTTGGCATCTTTAAGAAAATTTTCTCTCCTTCACTTGAGAACTTTTAGACCTATCTATTTTGACCCATAAATGATGTCTAGGCATGATTTATCCCCTAGGACATCAATTTTTATGATCTATGCCTTTTTTCCTTCTTGACAATTTTTACACAATTGTTGCACAATTTACACCTCTTGGGCATCTTCTCTCTTTCTAGTTCTGAAATGACATATTAGGGGCTCCAATCCATGCAAGAGGATGAAAACAAATCATGGAGGAAAATATGGTTTAAAAACACTCTTCCCCATACTTTCATGGTCCTAGACCTATGTCCCCTAACACAACCCACACTCAGAAACACACCAAAACCATCTACGTAGGAACAAATGCAACCAAAAAGATGACCTTGAAAAGGTCCAAACTCACTCACACCCTTGACTTGGCTAGAGCTAGTACATGCTATAAAAACTCAATCCTACTAGAAACCAATTCAAGGGCTTTGACTAGGTGCCCCTACGCCACTCATCGATCAAAATTCCATGTTTCTTGGCTTTTCCCTCCAATGGCTGCCATAAATCCTTCTAATAAAGATAGTTCTTCATTTAAATTTTCCACAACTAAAAGTTCTCCCCATTAAAATTCTCAACCTTCATCTTACCCTTATCTACCATCACTCACACTCAACCGTGAGACCTTCCTATAGAGGATAGACAAAAAAAATGACAATAATTTGGGCCTAAAAAAATAGTTTGGCTTTGAAACCACTTATTAGGATTAACCACATAAAAAAAAAATAGTTACATGCAAATATAACCAATATCAAGAAATAATAAAGTGCATAGATGAGAACATAAGACACAAAGATTTAACATGGTTCACCTAATCCTTGGGCTACGTCCACCAACAACAAGTCCAATATTATTATTATCTAGTGATTAAAATCCACAATTCCTTACATCTCAATACCACCACAAGAAGCTACAATCTCATCATACATTTGAAATCCCTAACCCTATGTCATTTTATACAAGCTTTTTTTGCTTACATAATTAGGGCTAGAATAAGTCATCCAATAGAAAAAATAGCATCCAATGCCTTTTACAATAGTGAGTCATTTTTGGCTTCAAGGGTGTCACCCCATAAAAATATTACGGGGGGGCGGGGTGGTGGGAATTTCCCCTTGACCCCACTACCTGGGGTGTTGCCCCCAAACCCCTGTAGAAATAATCAAGTGGGAAACTGTGTCGAATAAACATAAGAGTTTGATTAGGCTCCACATCAAAATACTAAAGTATTATTATAATCTTATTGAATAGTAAGATGGTCATAATAGATGCATGGATGTTTTAATTATCAAGCTTTTCCCTTGTTAGAAGTCTACTACTTACATTTTCCCTTGTTAGAGGTCTTGACCTTGTTACAGGCCTCAACCCTATTAGGAGTTGTGTTATAAAGGGAGCTCACTTCTGATACAATCAAATGCAATCTATATATGAGATATATACTATGCCAAAACTAACTATACTGATATCTTCAATATATGATTAGTCCTCATGTGTTCCTCACATCTAATCATGCTCATATAACCTCTAACATATTTTGCCCATCAAAACATACATATACCAACATATAAAAAGCTCACATAACACAATGATAGTATAGTATAATTATGTGTATCTTTGCATAACCAAAAAGTCTTCTTATATACCCTTTTCCTTTTACTCTGTCTAGTTAGCCTAAATAGAATAAAATGTTATACTTATCAAATATTTTTACCATAATCTACTAGTGAGGGTAAACATTTAGGTGTCCTCCCTACTTTACTAAGTTCTTGAATTGTTAAGACAATTCAATCCCTTAGCCCAATTATTCATTCTTTGCATCATATT
Source organism: Cupressus sempervirens (assembly GCA_028749045.1). NCBI lineage: Eukaryota > Viridiplantae > Streptophyta > Pinopsida > Cupressales > Cupressaceae > Cupressus > Cupressus sempervirens. The sequence continues at coordinate 674,585,286 of CM053788.1, read as the reverse complement.
CTAACTCTTTGATAGTTACCTTCTTTCATGTTTTTCATCCAAAAATTACTCCAACTGATATATTAACATTAGCAACATAGATATATTATATGTACTCTCTGTTATACCATATCCCAAAATTGTGGCTATATATATTCTTCTAGTGAATCTCGCTGACTAAAACTGTTAATTGCTGACATTTTTTTTTTGCGAAAACTTAAGTTTCTTCATCAAACTAAAATAAATATTTATCCTTAATTCTTGAGATCTTATCTAGTAATAGTGTTGCCATAAATGACAACATCCATGCATCTATATTTTCCAGCTTAGCAATAGATCCATCTTTGGTAGAAACGTGATCCCACCTTATGTTGATAGGTTATCATATCCTTATCATTGTCCCTTATTAATTTTCCCCCATAAAGAGGCCTATTATGTAAATTTTTAATATATCAATGTAATGTACAATAATATATTGATTCTCATTATATATATTATCATTCTTACATCTTAATACAACTGTCTTGCCAATCTCTTGTGAAAGTTGTCTTGGCCTTTCATTTGATCATAGGGGTGTTGCAGAGTCACATAGAACTCTAACAACAATAAATTATTTTTGTATACAAATTTTGTGTGAGCAAGATATTTTTCCTGAGGTACTTGAGAGCTATTTTTAAAACTTATAGAGATTTTTGGATCAAAATGATCATCTTAATCTCTATATTGTATTATTTCTTAGCAGATTACAAAGATGTTCTCATTAGAGTTGTATTAAAGTTCATTTATTGCTGAGATAATTATGTTTTTTTCATGCTTATTTACTTATTTTTTTATATTCTGAATATTGATTTTTGTATTTTAGTGGCTTTCACATGTTCAAGTGGTTGTTCATCCTTTGATAATTGGATTAAATACAACTTTTGTTTGAGTAACATAAAATGAAATATTTTTCTTAAGGACAAATGGCAACATAAGTATCCTTTTTATAAATTATTTGGATTTAAATTAGTTATTTAATTCTTTGCAGGTTAAATTTATGTCATCTCTTGTAAGATTGGTTTAGGTAATTGTAAAGTACTAGCAATTGTTTTACCCTTGTGTCCAATATTTAATCAAGTGTAAGGGTTTTTTTGTATTGAAAAATACCTTAGGGATTTTATCAAATTGTAAGGATAATTTTTTTTCTTCTAATCTTAGGTCAATATCCTTGATTAGACTAGCTTCATAGTCATGAAATAATATTGAAAACAATCTTTGACATGTACACATACAAGATGGATTTGATGTATGATTAAATTTGTTTTAGTACCGTGAATGTAAAAATCACTAGAATAATCAAAATTATACTCTTGACTTCTCATTATAAGTTATAGATGTGAATATAGATAAAAATACTAACATAGATAGGAATAAGTAGTGCACACATCTATCCAATCAACTCATTATGACTAGTTAAATAGACGAGGAACATATTTTGAATTAGAATTCTTAAATTTTAGAGGTCAATTATGTTTGGTGTGAGAGAAAACTTGCATACCATATAAATATTTACTTGGGATTAGGAAGTGTAGATATCAAGGTATGAAATAAGCATGAAAACAAATATAATAACATGGATAGCCAAATTCTTAAAATATTTAATGAGTATGAATATATACATATGGGAATGGATAATATTGAATGTGTGGAAATGTTTACAAATGGTTAAGGATAAATGATTGAGTAATGAGATTTAATTTGTACAATAATGTGTCATTTGTTTATATGCATTTGCAATAATGTTCATCCCATCAAGAAGGGTCTAAAACTATATGCAAATTAATGTAGTGTATCAATTTCACCATTATATTTTGATGTAGAAACATCTTGGGTGTAAGGGAAATCCTGCATCACCTAAATTTTTTTCTTTTGTCTTTTCAATAAGGTTATTCTAGTGTAGAGTTGCTATTTGTGGAAACTTACTATTTTTAGTAAGTGGTTCATACAAGCTCAAAATGTTCAGATTTCATATGTGAAGGTCCATCTTAGTTATTTCAGCCTGCCAATGGAGTTTCATTGTCATACCATATGTATTCGAGAAGTTATTGAGGTTTTTGGGTAGAAAAATTTTGAGCTCAATTTTGAAGGCCTAAATGCCTCCAAGATGTGGGAAAACCTTGACCAATTGGAGCTTACACGAGTTAGACACTATAGACTAGAAATTGCCATTTTTTGAGAAGTACTTATAGTTGCCAATCAGAGTTGATTTGCAAAAGTTATGGCCTCCAAAATTTGGACTACCTAAAAGTATAATTTGTAATTTTTTTGAGTTGACCTTATGTAATAAATATGAATATAAATAATAATTTGGGGGTTGGTCGACCTCAAGGGTTAGGGATAAATATCTAGAACCTTCTTGGGTGGTGGAGAAAACACCTATATAAGGAAGGCCTGTAGGTTGTCTAGGGTGTTTTGGGTGGTACTTTGCAACTTTTTCTTGCAGATTATTGTAAGGAAGGCCACCATGTGAGTTTGCATATTATATTATTGATTTCTATAATTTCATACTTGTGGAGATAATAATAAGCTCATATTTTATTCTTGCAAATAAATGTTGTTTTTTAAATTCTTTTATGTGTTTGTGATATTAAGGGGAGCACCCTTCATCAAGTGGTATTAGAGTAGGAGTTCTTGAGTGTGTAGATAGATTACCAACTATGAGGAAATTTGCATCAGAACCGTGGTTTGGGCTAAGTGTGTAGAAAAATCATAGATTTTGAGGAAGTTTGCACTAGGGTTTCAGTGAAAGCTTAAAAATGCCTCCATGAAGGGAATGTGGTTGAAGATTTAGAGGTGTGACATGTGAGGGTTTTAGAGCCCTCTAGAGACAAATACAAGTATTGCAAGAATATATGCGTAGAGGGATGAATCTTTTTGTAAGAGATGAGAATAAGGATGAAAGAGAAACATAAGGAAATTATAAGTAGGAACAAGAAGAAAAAGTTATAACCAAGAAGAAGAAAGGATTTTCAGGGCTATTTCCAAGATTGGAAAAAGACCTAAGTTTTAGGTTCCCACATTTTCGGGAAATCTTAACCTAGAGGAAATGATTGACTAGATCAATGAATTAGAAGAATATTTTGAGTATGAAAATATTGAGAATCCTAATATGGCCAAGTTTGTAAAGGCCATACTAAAGGGTCATGCAAAGAACTTTTGGTATTGGTGCATGAGCATCTAGGTAAGGCTACATTGTAACCTAGGGTTCCTAGTCAAGTTTTGGCCTATAATGTTCTTAGCCAAACCACTAATGAAATAATAGGGCTAGTTAGTCCTAGGGTATGTATTAATTATTAGGAGGCCTAGTTAAGTCATGAAAACCTTCATCTTTGCATAGTTCTTTAAAGTTTCTTTGTATTGTGACAATATTGCAAATAAATTTGTCAAATATGATATTTTGTTTTGCATTTAGAGGGATAGATTGGACAAAGAAAGGGTGAAATATTTTTTTCTTGTAATAAGGAGTGTATTTTATAATGTTAGAGAGTTTCATTAAGGTTTGGCCAAGTTTGATTTAAAAAATGCTAAAATTTGTCAAGTTGCATGACAACTTTGCAAAGTTGCAAAAGTTGTCATGACAAGTTTAGTGCAACTTGATTGCATGTTTGAGCATGGCTATGGATAACTATCTTAGGAAATTAGGACATGTGATGAAAACCTATATAAGGCCTCCCTTGACCTATGGGAAGGGTTGAAAAAATCTTGCAGTAAGTTGGTTATTGGACAAGCATAATTTATGAGCAATTTTGTCACAATTAGTACCTTTTTCTTTCATTTTTGTCATTTCATGGATTGACCTTTCCACTATAGCTTGTGCAGGAGTTGGTAGATGTAGATAACTTGCTTTTTGTTTTGTTAGATGGTTCTTTAGTTCTATTTCATTACATTTTATAAACTATTTTGGTTTTGGCACTATCGTTGGTTTAATCCAGACAGTTTTTACTAATGGGGTCATAACTCACTTTTCCATTGTGGCATATGTGTGGTTTCTTGGGATTTGTGAGATGATTCCTTATAAATTAAGTGTGAAAAATTTTGGGCCCTAGAAAGCAAGCTTGTTATTTTTTCAATGATACCTTAGGCAAACCAAAATAACATTGCTAGGGATCACAAAGGTTGCAAGAGCAATTGGATGGATTGAATAGATTCAATGCTTCAACCTAAGTATGTGGAAAGGTGGTTATGTATGTGAAGAAATACCATTATTGAGGAGAGGTTTTGATGACAAGTTTTAGTAGGTATTTGAACAAACTCTTGTGGATGTTGTCAGAATATTGTGAAACCCTTGGTTTTAGGATTAATTCTAGCAATCCACTATAGGAACAAGTTGGGGAAGTGAGACTAGATAAATATGAAGAGTCTTTCAAAAGGGTATCTGGAAATGTAAATTGTTTTCCATCATGTTAATGGAGTTTTTGAGTTATAAGCCAAAATGTGTAATTTAAGGCCTAATTTCTTATAGACCTACAAGGCCTAGTTTGAAGCAATTTCTTGAGATTGGTAAGGATCTCATAGAATTTTGGGTTGCAAAGAACTATGATGGACTCAATATCTTAGAAGGGGAACTCCCTCTCCATTGGTGACTAGTTTTGGTCATGGTTGGTCATTTAGCATGGATGATGCAAAAAGACACTAGGTGAAGGATGCATTGTTTAGTTGGTTTCATTATTGGTGTGGACAAATTGAAGGGGTGGAGGATTAAGAATAGGATCCTCTAGAACTAGGGTTAGTGGAAGAACCATAATAGGCTAGAGAAGTTTCCTAGGCAAGACCCTAAGAGAAAGTAGGGTTTGAGAAAGATTTTTCTTTACATCAGAGTGGTATCAAAGCCCCAAAAGATTTGGGCTAGTGGATAGATGTTTTAGGCTAAAGAATCAATAGGTGAAACAATAATGATGATTAATGAAGAGTTAGACAAAGAAGTGGTTGAGAAAAAAGAGAAAAATATGTTGAAGTTGATGAAAGATCAACCCCATAGCTCCCAAGAATCACTTGCATGCAAACACCTTTCATAGAAAGAGACAAGCAAAAAGCTATGGAGGCAGGAATTGTCTGGTCCATAGATGAGAATTTCTTGATGAGAAAAATGAAAGGTTGCTATTATCAAAAGTGAGTGAGTCTCAATTACAAAGAGAGATCATCCTTATAAAGGAGATCAAAACTCTAAAAAGATCTAACCTAGGTTGCATAATAATAATTAATAAAATACTTAATTATTATATGCCTAAATTTTAGCTTAAGAAACTAGAGTTAATTAGGAGATATCTAATTACTCTAACACCCCCCCTTAAGATAAACTTAGGGAGTAGCTAAAAACCTAGAAACTACCTACAAAAAGTAGATTTGGGTCCTGAAAAAAAAGGCCTGATAAGGTACCCAAGCACAACCAAATCTGTGAAAAGAGGAGAAATAGAGAAAACTAGATGGGAAAATCCCTACCCAAAAAAAGATGGAGAAACATGCTAAAAGAAACTAGTGAAGGACTGAAGAAGCCTCCAAACTAGGGAATGTCCCAGAAGATAGGAAAATAAGATGATCATGAAGAACACCACTAAATCATGTCGAAGATGCAAAGTTTTGTCAAAAGTAATTGTTGATCTGAAGAACCTCAACTAAAATGGAACTTGACCAGGTAGAGAAGGCTATAATCTACATTGAATTAGGAGGCAGACAAGAAAAACAACTGAACTTGAAGATATAGATGGCATGAAAAACCAAAGCCTAAAGAGCTGATCAATTGAGTCAAGGAGGCATGAGAAACAACAGAAGAACCCCCCTAATGTAGACAAGGGTGAGGTGATAGGAAACTGGAAAAGTGGGCCAATAGAACTGCATGTCAAGGAACCATGATCAAGATGCACAAAAGAGTACATATGTACGTATTGAGGTGATAAATCTTGGACATGTCATGAGGCTAATGTCACAGAAGGGACACTCACTAGACAAAGGAAGATGGAAAAAAAGGAAAAACATCAACCCTCTATGGCACTTTAATCATTAGTAATGCATGTGCAATAAGACAAAAGACATAATGAATCCCAAGAATACAATAATTTGCATGAGTTTCCATAGATGACATTGCTTGAATCAGAAGGCAAAGAAAGGAACAATAACTAAAACAAAAATACAAATTTAGTATGACATTTTATCTCAGTGCATTTGTAAGAATACATACAAATGATGTCTAAATAGACCAAAAGAGACATAAGACTAATACAATATATAGTATAAGTCATGAAAAATCATCTAAAGCAATGAAATCGATCCCCAAACCTGAAACAACCAAGATATCCACCATAATACAAAAATGCAATAGACTAAATAAAATTTGCATGAAGAAGAATCTAAAAAAAAAACCAACATCACTGAAAAGATCTCGAAAAGACTTTTCCAACGATATAAAGAATTCCCAAATCAGAGATCAGATGCTTAAGATGTCTCACCCAGAGTGTAAAAATTGTGCCCCTAACTTTGATAGCAGAAAAATCCATCACAAAATCATCAAAACTAAAAATGAACTATATCACTATGACAACCTTGGAATTAGCTTTTTGGTGATATCTTGTTAGTGAAAAACAAAGTCTGAATGCTTGAGATATGAGAAAAAAATTGAAGATAGGTCCAAACAAAGCCCAAGGAGGTGACATGAACACTGATGCAATGCTAATGTGGCACTGACATCAGCAAGTGATGAACACAAATTTGATGGGTAAATGATCGTCGAGGCAAAAAAAATCCATAAAAATACCCCTTATCAAAAAAAAATATCGATTATTGAAAACAAGATAGAAAAGAAAAATCTATCATTGGTAAAAGAGCTAGTGTCGAATTAAAAATCGATGGCCAAAATAAAATTTTTTCCCACGTAAAACCTCAAGGAAGAAAAGGGTATTTGCTCCAAAAAAAAGTGCCAAATTCTCCACCATAATTAAGATGAAGAGGTTAAGTCACCAAAACAAAGAAACTCCACCCAATCAATGCTAATGAAGCTACCAAGTGTTCAAGAAATCCTCATGGACTTGCTTTCAAACTAGACGCTAGCTGTAGTGTCCAAAATTGTAACACTAGAAGAATCTTCTACTATTCGTCCCCCACCAAGGGCTCTCTTAGAGACATGGAGTCTTGCATTAACAAAAAAAGCCACATTGTGAGAGAAGGTAATACACCAGGAGCAATTGGCCCTTCCCAATGCCCATCTCTATGTTTTGCAAGACCATATGCACTAAACAAAGGCTCCTTATTATAGCTCTGCCTTACATTCAGTTAGGTCAAAGTTTGATTCCCTTCTTCAGCAAAGAACACTAGAAATCATGCCATCCAAATTAGGATGTGTGTCCCTCAATTGCATGCGCAAGCTGAAGTTGGGAGGACCGATCGATGCACATGGAGGAACCTTTTGCATAAATGCAAACTACCAAAAAATATTCACAAAACAACCATAAAATCTACTCACAAAAGAATGAATTGTGCACATTGACTAAGATCGTGATTGGGGTTACCAATTCATTGCTCATGTGTAGGAAATTGAATGAAAATCAAGCACCAATGTATATTGTTGATTCTAAGAGCTTATGAAGCCCAGATGGTAATTGATAGAGCAGAACTAGACTTGATTTGGCACCAATCTGGGATTGTAGTATGAAAACCTAGGTATAAAGGCCTCCTCCAATATAGAACACTGACCAAGTGCTCATCGAGTGGCCCCACATCTTTGGTGGAACATTAATCATAGGGCCAAAAAAGGTGGGAGTTGAAGCACCAAATTCAACAGAAGTAATGCCAATTAAAGGGACACCTTGTCATCACCTCTGCATGGAAGGATTGGAAATTGATAATGATGCCAAAAAATTTGCAATCAAACCCACCTTGGAGCACACAACTCGCTAGAGATCAAACAGAGGGATGCCCAAAAAATTGTGGGAGTTAATGATGCTCCAAACTGCCTTGGAAAAATAAAGGCATCAGCAACCAAAACATGTCTCCATACTCCAAAACACGTTTCCATAAATGTCCCCCTCCCCACAATAATATTTGTGCTTCTTCCACATACAACTATTAATAAAGTTACATTTTTCTTTTTTAAAAAGGAAAATATTTTTAAAAAACAAAAACAAAATATAGAAATTATTTTGATTTAAAAAGATTTGACCGTCTCAATGTTTGTGCCTAGGTCAATATGGCCTGGGTGCAAAAAAATTTTGCCTTAGATTTTAACAACATCCAAACTGAATGTATTTTATATGGAAATGGGGGTTTTTTAGTGCTTTGAACTCAACGGTGATGTTCGCTTGGGTTCATGTTGCTCCAAAAAATAGTGAACCCCTAGATCTAATAAAAAAATGTTAAAAGCTCAGATCTGAAAATCAATGCCAAATCTCTCACAAACAGAATAGGGGCATGAAGATCTGAAGCTTTGATACCATGTTGAAGTTGATGAATCAACCCTAGCTCCCAAGAATCACCTACATGCAAACACCTATCATAGAAAGAGAGAAGCGAAAATCTATGGAGGCAAGAATTGCCTGGTCCATAGATGAGACATTCTTGATGAGCAAAAAGAAAGATTGTTATTATCAAAAGTGAATGAATCTCAATTACAAAGAGAGATCATCCTTATAAAGGAGATCAAAACCCTAAAAAGATCTAACCCAAGTTACATAATAATAATTAATAAAAGAATTAATTATTATATGCGTAAAGTTTAGCTTAAACATCTAGAGTTAATTAGGAAATATCTAATTAATCTAAAAAAATAGAATCCTTGAAGAAGCCCTAGCGAAAATGAGGACAAAACTAGAAGAAGTTGAAGAGGTAGCTAAGAAGAAAGATAAAGAAGGTGAAAGTAGTGACAAAGGTAAGGAAAATATTGATGAGGTAGACATCATTCCAGAACTAGACCCTCCATTGAATGAAGAACCATTCTTGAGACCTATCAAGGAAATAGGAGGAAAGGCTTTAGAAGGAATCCCATTGTTTAGTGGGAAGATGGACACTGATATAGTGATGGAATGGATTGAGGGGATAGAAAACCATTTTGAGTGTGAAGGTGTCACAAAGGCACAAAAACTAAAGGTTGCAAAATCAAGATTAAGAGGGTCAGCATTGACATGGTGGAAATACCAACAGGAGGAAAGGGTAAGAATGGGTAAAAAGCTTATAGTTAATTGGAATGCCATGTTGACTAAAGTAAAGGAAAATTATCTACCAAAAGATTATGAAATACAATTGTATAGAATGAGGCAAGGTACAAAGCAAAAAGTCTTAGATGTGGCCTCTTATACAAAGGAGTTTCAAAAATTATGCCTAAGGTCCAAGATTCAAGAAGAAGAACCTATCAAGGTAGCAAGATACTTGGGTGGACTAAAGTGGAACATTCAAGAAGAGATAAGCCTATGGACCAATACCACTATTCAAAAGTGTCATCAATTAGCTTAAGGTGGAAGAAAAAAATAGGAAGAAAGGGGAATCTAATTTTAGAGGTAGATGTAGAGGATGAGACCAAAGAGGGCATATAGATGGGTACCAAGGCAAAGGTAATGATCAAATAAACCAAGGTGAGTCTAAACTTGTCGAGCAAGGTAGTGAAACCACTCTAAGAGGGGATTATACAACAATAAGAGGTACACAAGAGGCTCTAATAGAGGGAGAATTTTAGGTATAATTAAATCATACTTTGCAAGTATGAAACATTACACTTGTGGTCAGATGGGTCACCCTACCTATAGATGCCCTAAATAACCTACTTCTTCAAGAAATGATAAAAGGGTTGCATATGTTCAGGAAGACATAATGAGTTCCAAGACATCTGAGGTGGATCATATTGAATCAGAGAGGGGAGAGAACTTAATGTTGAAAAGAGTGCTGATTAGGCAACCAGTCAAGGATGAACCCAAGCATAGGAGAGCCCTATTCAAAATTAGATACAAGATTTTTTATAAAGTATGTAAAGTTATTATGGATTCAGGCTCCATAGACATTATTATATTTGAAGAGGCAATGGACAAAATCAAGTTGGAAAAGATACCTCATGTTAATCCATACAAGGTGACGTGGCTAAATAAAGGGAAAAGTGTGCTTGTGAATGAGAAAACATGGGTTGATTTTTCAATTGCAGGCTACAAAGATAAACTACTTTGTGATGTTTTTCCTATGGATGCATGCCATATTCTATTGGGTAGGCCTTGGCAATGGGTAAGTGCACCAAGTTGTGGTGCCAAAAGGGGGGTATAAGTGGACACCTTTTTCTTGAAATCTACAAATTTTGAACTTCAACAAGAATTTGAAGATAGTTACGCTCAAAATTTTAAGATATGATAAAAAAAAAAGTCGTAGTCCTTTGAATCTAGTTTCTAAACTACTAATTTTTTTTCAAAATAGTTTATTTTTAGGTCCTCAAAAAAGGGGGCCACAAAAAGTGGTACTATTTATTCCAAAAAAACATAACAGAATACAAAGTGTGGCCCCCCTAAAATTTTAACTTTTTTTTTGAAATTCTTTAATCGCTCTGGTCAAAAGTTACTTAACACTATGTAGTTTATGCCAGATTTTTTAGGTAATTTTATAATGTGTATTTTTTTTTAATAAATTTTTTAACTAGACACATCCCAAAAATGTGAAATATCTGTGTGCTCCCCCTAGAAATAATTGAAAATTGATCTAAAATCAAAACTTTTTTTTTCAAAGTGTATAGAATGGAGTCTAGTTTCTAAAAAACTTAGTTGTTGCAAAATTTGATGAACAAGCTAAAATCTATAGCCCAATTAGTACATGGTGGTTTTTGACAAAGAATGAACATACATTCAAAAGAAATTATAGATGAAAGGTTTGAAATAGTTCAAATTAAAAATAAATTATATGGTTAGATATCTAACACAGAGACTTATAATGCTATGTAACCTGATCTTATCGATACCCAACCATGAGGAATCTTGAAGGGGAGCACACAAGAAAAAATAATCATTTTTGGTATGTTTCTTGGAAAACACGTCTCAGACCTATTCATAAACTCCAAACCTTTGGGTTGGATCTCCAAGGAAAAACCAAGCCTTAGGCTTGGGTTTAAATAAGCTTTCAATAGTGCATGCGCCCTATAGTGTGCATGTGCTATCTAAAACATGATTTCTCAGTAGCGCATATGCGCTATAGGGTGCACACACTATAGTGTGCATACACTATTAAGACCTAAATTGCATAAGAAAACTAGGGGGGTAAAGGAATGGCCATGTGTGTGTGTGAGAGAGTTAGAGAGAAAGTAGGGGATGAGAGAGGGGAGAGAGAAAGTGAGAAAGAGTAGGGGTTGCAAAGAGAGTATAATATGGGAGAGAGAGTACAAGATGTGAGAGAGAGGAAGTGTGAGAGAGAATAGGGATGGAAAAGAGAGAGTGCAGGATGGGCAAAAGAGATTTAAAGTAGGGGATGGGAGAGAGAGAAAGTGTGTGAGAGAGTACAGGTTGGGAGAGAGAGATTAAGAGTAGGGGATGGGGGAGAGAGAGAGGAGGATGGGAGTGCATGTGTGTGAAAGAGAGAGAATATGGAATGGGAGAGGGGGAAGACAATGTAGCTGGAGAGAGAGTAGGGGATGGAAGAGAGAGTAGGCGATGGGAGAGGGAGTGGGAGAGGGAGAGAAAGAGAGAGATAGTAGGGGATAGGAGAGAGTTTGAAAATGTAAGAGAGAGTAGAGAGAGAGAGAGAGAGAGAGAGAGAGAGAGAGTAGGCAATGGGAGAGGGAGTGGGAGAGGGAGAGTGAGTGAGAGAAAAAGTAGGGGATGGAAGAGGAGATAGGGGGGATGGGTGTGTGTGTGTGTCTGAAAGAGAGAGAGAGTAGAGAATGAGAGAAGGGAGAGAGAGATAGAGAGAGTAGGTAATGGCAAAGGGATGGGAGAGAGGGGGAGAGAGTGTGATAGAGAGAGATAGTAGGTGGTGGGAGAGGGAGTGGGAGGGAGAGAGAGGTGGAATGGAAGCGTGTAAGAGAGATAGAGTAGGGGATGGGAGAGAGTAGGTAGTGGGACAATGACTGTAAGAGAGAGAGGGGGGGGTGGAATGAGAATGTGTATTTATTTATAAGAGAGATAGAGTAAGGGATGGGAGAGAGTGTGAGAGCTTGAGAGAAAGTAGGAGGTCGAAGAGAGAGCTCGTATGGGATGGGGGCAAGAGAGAGAGAGAGTAGGGGATGGGAGAGAGAATAAGAGGGAGAAGGGGATGGAAGAGAGAGAGTGAGAGTAGGGAATGGGAGAGAGAAAGTAGAGAGGGAGAGAGAGTACGAGAGAGAGAGAGAGAGAGAGAGAGAGATAGTAGGCGGTGCAAGAGGGAGAGAGAGGGAGGATGGGAGTGTGTGACAAATCTAGAGAGTAGGGAATGGGAGAGGAGAGAGAGAGGGAGGATGGGAGTGTGCATGTAAGAGAGATAGAGTAGGGGATGGGAGAGAGTGTGAGAGTGTGAGAGAGAGTAGGTGGTGGAAAAGAGAGCTCATACAGGATGGGAGAGAGAGAGAGTGAGATTACGGGATGGGAGAGCATGAGAGAGAGTAGGGGATGGGAGAGAGAGAGTGGTAGTATTGATGGGAGAGAGAGAGAGTGAGTAGAGAGGAAGAAAGAGAACTTGAGAGAGAGAGATAGTAGGCAGTAGGAGAGGGAGTGGGAGAGGGAGAGGGAGAGAGATAGGGGGATGGGAGTGTGTGTGACAAATGTAGAGAGTAGGGGATGGGAGAGAAGAAGAGTGGGGGGATAAGAGTCTATGTATCTTTGAAAGAGAGAGAGTAGGGGATGGGAGAGAGTGTGAGAGTAGGGGGTGGTAGAGAGAGAGTACAACGATGGAGGAGAGAAAGTAGGCTATGGGAGAGGGAAAGAGAGAGGGGGGATGGGAGTGTGTGTGTGTAAGAGAGATAGAGTAGGGGATGGGAGAGAGTGTCAGAGTGCGAGAGAGTAGAGGATGGGAGAGGAGAGAGAGAGTAGGGGATGGGGGAGAGAAAGTATGTGGTGGGAGAGGGAGTGGGAGAGGGAGAGGGAGAGAGAGAGGGGGGGGGGGGAATGGGAGTGTGTGTGATAGATGTAGAGAGTAGGGGATGGGAGAGAAGAAGACTAGGAGGATAAGAGTGTGTGTATCTGTGAAAGAGAGAGAGTAGGGGATGGGAGAGAGTGTGAGAGTGTGAGTAGGGGGTGGTAGAGAGAGAGTACAAAAATGGGGGAGAGAAAGTAGGTGATGGGAGAGGGAAAGAGAGAGGGAGGATGGGAGTGTGTGTGTGTAAGAGAGACATAGTATTGGATGGGAGAGAGAGTGAGAGTAAGGGATGGGAGAGAGAGAGAGTAGAGAGGAAGAAAAAGAACTTGAGAGAGAGAGAGAGAGATAGTAGGCAGTAGGAGAGGGAGTGGGAGAGGGAGAGGGAGAGAGTGGGGGGATAAGAGTGTGTGTATCTATGAAAGAGAGAGAGTAGAGGATGGGAGAGAGTGTGAGAGTGTGAAATTAGGGGGTGGAGAAGAGAGAGAGTACGACAATGGGGGAGAGAAAGTAGGTGGTGGGAGAGGGAAACAGAGAGGGGGGATGGGAGTGTGTGTGAGAGAGACAGAGTATGGGATGGGAGAGAGTGTGAGTGTGAGAGAGTAGGGGATGGGAGAGGAGAGAGAGAGCAGGGGATGGGGGAGAGAAAGTAGGTGGTGGGAGAGGGAGAGAGAGAGGGGGGATGGGAGTGTGTGTGTGAGAGAGACAAAGTAGGGGATGGAAGAGAGTGTGAGTGTGAGAGAGTAGGGGATGGGGGAAAGAAAGTAGGTGGTGGGAGAGGGAGAGAGAGGGGGGGGATGGGAGTGTGTGTGTGAGAGAGACAGAGTAGGGGATGGAAGAGAGTGTGAGTGTGGGAGATTAGGGGATGGGAGAGGAGAGAGAGAGTAGGGGATGGTGGAGTGAAAGTAGGTAGTAGGAGAGGGAGTGGGAGAGGGAGAGAGAGAGAGGGGGAATGGGAGTGTGTGTGTAAGAGAGACAGAGTAGGAAATGGGAGAGAGTGTGAGAGTGAGTAGGTGGTGGTAGAGAGAGCTCATACAAAATGGGAGAGAGAGAGAGAGTAGAGAGGGAGAGAGAGATAGTAGGCAGTAGGAGAGGGAGTGGGAGAGGGAGAGGGAGAGGGATAGAGATAGGGGGAATGGAAATGTGTGTAAGAGAGACAAAGTAGGGGATGGGAGAGAAGAGAGAGAGTAGGGGATGGGGGAGAGAAAGTAGATGGTAGGAGAGGGAGAGGGAGAGAGATAGGGGGGATAAGAGTGTGTGTGAGAGATCTAAAGAGTTAGGGATAGGAGAGGAGAGAGGGTGAGAGAGAAAGAGTGAGAGATTGTAAAGGATGGGAGAGGGGAGAGAGTAGGAAGAGAGAGAGGGAGGGGATGGGAGAGAGAGTAGGAAGGATGGGGAGTAGGGAGGATGGGGAGTGATGTGATTTCACATAGTGCATATGCGCTATAGTGCGTACATGCTTTATAGTGTGTACACACTATCTCAAATCACCTAAAAACTGTAAAAAACCAACCTTGGGGCCCATTTCATCCAGTTCTTGCTTTTGGTCTATTATTCCAACAGAAATCACGGGTTTCAACATAGAAAACACTATTTCAACACTTTTGGAAGGTAGCAAACACCAAATTCAATCATTGGATACATGATTTGAAGACTTTTTGAATATTTCTTGTATATAAAAGGTTAGTGTAATCCATTTTAAATATTGTTTGTCAATATATAGATACAAATTTGATTATAATTTGACATGTTATTTAATATATAGTGAATTCATTGAAAATTGTATGTTTGAATGAAATGTTATTTTGGAATGGTTAGAAATTTGACAAGTCATTTGATATATATTGTGTATTCATTCAAATAATTATAATTTTTATATGTAATTGAATAATTTGTAATTTACACATTTTAAGTAATTCGGATGTTTGAATAATTTGACATGTAGAAATCATCATCATGCCAAGGAAGAAACCAAAGATTCAAAAAATGAAGATAGGGAGAGAGATTTGGTAATTAAAAGAGATAAAATGAAATTACTACGTGAACAAAGAAAATTACAAAGCAATAATGAAGAATTGACTTTCAAAGAGTATCAAGAACCACCAGTACAAAGAATCAAAGAGGAAAAATTAAAAAGACAAAGAGAATGAATGAGATTATTATGCTCAAGAAGACAATTGAATTGTGAAGCTACACCATCCTCCAATGTTGGAGTCATATCATCTACTACACCATCTTCCAATGTTGAAGGCATATCATCCTCTCATGTAGAAGATACACTAATTTTTAGATCTCATGATATACACACTCCATCATGTCATGTTAAAAGCACAACATCAACACATCAAGTAGGTGATATTCCATCTTTTACATCTTATTGCCAAGGCACATCATCTTCGGTTCAAGGTACGCAATACACTCAACCTTATATTAATGTTTAAAATGTTGAAAGAATTGAAGAGATTAGAACACCTTCTAGAATTCATTTTAGAAGACCAAAATATTTGATTGATATTGATACTAACATTTTAAAATCAATGCTTGACAAGATTAGCAAGCATACTTGTCAAAGAAAAGATAATAGTATGTGGAGATTATTTTTTGAAGAAATAAATATTATAGGTCAATGTCAATTAGTTTTTGAAATGATGAGAAATTTGAAATTTAGGCCTATCATGAAGATTCTTGGACTAAGAACGATGGATGATTCAAATGAAAGAAATATTGTAAAGAATCTAATGAGTGCTTATGACAAAGTGGGTTCTAAATCATGCACCAAAGATAGTAATATCACAAGATGAGTACTCACATCAACAATAGTAAGTAGCCAAATGAAGAAAGCTTGACTCATGAGAAAGACAAGAAAAACATTAAAAATTGGTAGAGGTACCCTAAGGAGAGCCATGCTAAGGCGTGAGAGATTAGAAGATCCAACAAAAAATGAGTTATGGACATTTAGCAGTTTACTACCACGAAAGGATAAAGAAATTAGTGAAGCCTTGAAATCATTGATCGAAGATTTTTGGAAAAATAATACATGTGTTTCTCCTAATCAAAGAGATGTTGTAAGAAGGAGGATTGGTAGCTGAAATCGTGAGCCACATGCGAAACATTTTTTGGACTCAACTTAGACACAATTTTTTGCAAAATTTATTGGTATGTATCCTTAAAGTCGAATAAGTCAAATATTTTTTGAGATGGGTAAACCTTTTTATATGAAGATAAATCACACATGCACAACTTGTTGTTGTAGGATACATATTGAATTTTCTAACTATTTTGATGTTTTTAGGCATATATGCGTAGTTTTGCATTCTCAGTTTGTTTTGCAAGATTGTGACATAAAAGAGTCACCAAGATCTTCAAGAGAATTCATATCCACCATTTTATGTGAAATAGGGGATGGCCAACAATTTTACAAGACATCATGCTTGGATGGTACGTGCTTATTTTGTGGTTCTTTGCAACTTTTATCAACTTGTCAACATATGGATAGTACGCATGCAATTAGAAATGAAATAGTAGATTACGAAAAATTCAAGATAGTGACATATGCTCTAAAAGATGGAAAACATGGTAAAAGATGTGATCTAGTCATTGAAAAGATTCTAGTGTATGAGTTTATGAAGATTTTTCGTGAAAAGATTATTTACGAGTATGCAAGGCATACCCATAGAGCTTGATGGTTGGATTTTCAATTCAAGTTGTGCAAAGATACGTTTCCATTGGATACCATTGTTTTGGTTGTAGATTTTGCAGAGAACTACACACTACAACCACAAAATGAGGTGCAAGCAGAGAACTACACACTACACACTTTATTTGACATCTCTTGCTCTCTCATCCTGATGATGGATCATGTAGTGTGATTCAAAATGTTGATGGTAAAAATCTCCACACAATCTAATCCAGAAACTGATTTACATAACTATGATGGATTGTGGAAATCTGATCGTATTAAAAGTATTATATATCTCAACAAGTTTCCATATTTGTTCACATAGCATTAATGCATTCACCTATAAGTACAGAGGATGACGGGAAGATTTTGAGGGAGTACCATTTTTATATCAGCAATGATCGATCACATTCTATGGAGTTCATGCATGGTTGTTTTCAACTATTTTATGGAGATTTGGCTAACAGGGGAATATCATATCGTCAACACATTATTTGGTCAGACAATTGTCCATCTCAATTCAAGAATGCACGGATGTTCTATTGGTTGAGAAGGATGCACAGGTTTGTAGAATTAAATATATGTGAAATTTCATAGAGGCTGGTCATGGTAAGGGAGAGCACGATGGTTCAGGTGCATGCATTAAAAGAGCCTTGGCTTGTGAAGAACTAAAGTAAAAAGATGGAGCAAAATTGATAGATGCAAAATCCATCGTCCAATGGTGTAACGCTACAATGGGTCCAGGTAAGGAAGGTGAGTCTACAGTTTGTAGATTGTTTTGGTTGATAGATAATACTAACATTGCACTATATCAGGATTGTTGCACACTAATAGGATCTAGTGAGTTACACTCTTTTAGAAGCTCTGATGCAAGTTCATGGAGTATCCACACACAAAAAATGGCATGCTATCATCCATCATGTGCAGAGGAAAATTGGGATGACTTTGAGTCAACTAAATGGGTGGACAAATGGGATATATGGGTGTTGGACCCAATTGGCACCTATCATCCCCCACAAGCATTGGAAATGGTAGAGATGGATTCGTCTATTGACTTTGACCGCTTGTCAAATCTAGTGCAACCTAGTAATATATATATATATATATATATATATATATATATATATATATATATATATATATATATATATATATATATATATATATATATATATATATATATATATATATATATATATATATATATATATATATATATATATATATATATATATATATATATATATAAATCTTTGTAATTTCAATATGTAGCTTTATAACTTTTACCCAAGTATTTTCTAAATTAATGACCGCATTTTGTACATTTGTCACTGTAGGCCATGTTTTTGCTATTATTGCACCTGAAGACAATGAAGAAGGGACAAATTATTATTTGTGTCATTTTATTGAAGCCAAAAAAAAATTGGATCACTTGGTTATAGATGGTGAATGTTTAGAGTACCATGTCAATGTGGTGGTTGTAACATGCACATGGCTTAGATGATATCCTATAAACAATCCTAACTTGTGGTTATTCAAGGATTGGCCAACAAAGAGGAAGATCCTTCATTATTCAAACCTTTTTGTCGTGCATCAAATGTCCACTTGATAAAATATGGTGGAAAACTACATAATAATATTCTTTGAAAAATTTGTGAGTTAGACCATGAGGCAATACTTGAGACATTAAAATGTCGAGCAGATCCAGTTGGCTCATTAGATTGAATAGGGAGAGAGGGAGAGAGATAAAAAGTGATCAATTGGATCCAAATACAATGTTACAACCTCTTTCTCAAGACTATCACATGACTATGGTGGACTGTATTGTTATGATGTGTAAGTGATGAGATTTAATTTTTATTTGTTTAGAATCTAGATACATTATTTGAATTGATATTAGATTCTTTAATAGGACCCATTTTTAAAATCTTATCTTGGATTTTTTACTGTGCTAATTCTTCATTTGTAGGTCACCAAAGAAGAGGGCTAATAAAGTTGATGCACAAGCGATAAAGGGTGAGATGCCAAAATCATCTGCGAAATGGTATTATCAATTCACATCCTCAATATTGATTAGTGTTCTTTGTTCAAGTACCTTTTATAGTTCTCTCTAAGGATTCTAATTTGTTGGAATTTGATTCATTATTATCATAAAGTTGGCGTGTTGGAAAGGGTTAATAGTTGATTATGTATATTCATCCCATGTGTGTTCCATGAGGTTAATACAATTGTAACATGATCAATTTGTTCAAGTGACATATGATGAGGTTGTTTGTACAATGTAATGATTGAGTTGAAGTGATTTATGAAGTAATGGTTGTTTGTACACTATAGTTTTTAGCATAGACTTCCTAGAATAAATTTTTTACTATGCTTTGAATGACAAATAGAAATTTCAATCTGCATATAATATGATCCTCTAGTTTTGTTATAGCATGTGCATACATTATCCCTCAATATCAAACATGGAAGGCTATTATCTACTATATGTAGAATTGCTCTGGCAGTTCATACACATGTTAATAATAACTTATTTCCAAACCCAATTGAATTGAACCCGCAATATGGTTAAATTATGTCAATACTAAGGTTTGTAGCATTAATTGGTCACATTCCTAATACCAACTATTCCTCACAGGTTTACACTAGAAAACATATTTTAATGGAGATGTATATTAGAAGATTCAACACAATGGTGATGCATTTGGGTCATAGCTTTCATGAAGAGTTTGACATAGTTTAAAATAGTTATAAGTACATACTTCTGGGAAGTCACATTCTAATGACTTGAAACAGATTTACGATGCTCAGAACTTCCATTTGTTTAAAGTAGAGCACAATCATATAGAACTGGATTCCAATCAATTCCTAGAGATGTCATTCAATTCAGGATAGTCACCTCATAGTCATCTATCTTTTAAGAAAATCATCACTACTTACACGTGATGCTCTATACGGCCTATTGTGTGGTGATCATTCCAAATATAAATTGTTCACCATTTCATATGAAACTAAACTATCATTGGAACCTAGATGAATTCTTGTCATTCACAACTTATCTTGACTCTTATATTGTGCTCTAAAAATTAATAGCTTTGGTTTCACTTTTTTTGTTTTCCCCTTATAAAAATCAACATTTATCCTTTAGTCTCTAAAATTAGTTAAACATAAGGATCTGAACCTCTATGTGCTCTAACTTCTTGACCCTCTTCTTAATCTTCCTTTCAGCTTGATCATTTAATTGACACTTAATTGATGTGTTCCATAACCTTCCTATAAACATCCATGTTCCTCTACCTAAACAAAATCTTCCTCCAACTCTATAGGCTCCTCTTTGATAAGAAAAAAAGATTCATTACCCTTGTCATTTCTTCCTTGTCCTATTCCTATATTATTGGTTTTTCTTCCCCTTCCTCTGTTTGCATTTCTTCTACCACCTTCTTGTTTCTCTTTCTTCCTATTGACCATATCTTATGCACTTATAGCCAATTGGAAACTATCCCTAAGCATCTTAATAAAAATCAAGGTAATCCCATTTTGCAAGTTTTATATGAGCCCATTAAGATACCTTGCAACATTTTCATCTTTATGCTCTAATCCACCTCTTATGCTCAACTTGTGAAATTCCTCTATTTAGGTCATCAAACCCATCTTCTTTTCTTTCAAGTTATTCCTTATCCTCTATTTTTGGATTGTATTATTTGATGGAAGAGGCACATCCTTCACCATTTGGTCATGTTTGTTCCACCCTTACAAAAACTCTTTTCCATTAAACTACTCCACCATGTCAATGTTGTCCCTCTTAGCTATGTTTTGTATAGCTTTACCTTATTTTACTTCACTTATATCTCCATAATTATAATAGTTCTCTTGGGAATCTATCAACCCCAAAACCTCTTCACTATCTATCTTGCCATGATAGATATGGAAATCAATTATTGTCTTTCTTCTACCACATTGATAGATCTTCAACAACCTTATCATCCTTCTTTCTTCAAGATCTAAGTCCCCTCCATCCTCTCCATGAGGATTCTCAAGTGCTTAAGCATCACTTTCTTTTTCTTCATGCACATCCCTCGTAGGAATCCTTTCCAAAGCTTCCAAGATTTCCAAGATGGTTGCATTTTACTTGCTTACTTGTCTCAGTTCTCTTTACCTTATTGAATCTTAGTCTCTTTGTTTCCTCAACTCTCTATCCATTATTTTAGTAGCTTATATCAGCTCTTGTATCTCCTTCTATATATATATTTTTTGGAGGCATCTTCTCAATATAACAATCTACAACACGAGTAACTAATTTTGCACCCCTCAATAGATCTACTAGATTTGATACCAATTATTTGAGGAGTCAAACTAGATCACCAAGAAGTAATAAAAATTCAGCAAATGACTTGTTTCAAGAATAGATTCAAACCATTAAACTAAATACCTACCCTTCTCCACAAGGGTCCCTCCAAATGTTCAAATTGGGTTACCAAATTTATTGGCTTGTCCAAACTCTTTCTAAGGTCTTCAAATATCTTAATTAGGTTGTTCCAATAGTCTAAATGAATATCTTTAATAGTTTTATTCAAAACCCCTTGGACATTATCTAGGCTTGATCTTAATATCACTATGAATCAGGTAATTCCTTATTTTCACCAATTTCTCCCAAACCCCATACAAGTAAATTATAGTTACAAATACTACTATTGGAGTATGAAAACATATAGAAATCTCATTTGTAGTTCCTTTGGACCAACTATTTGATCCAACACTATGGATTCAACAAAATAGGCCTAATTACCCTTCAAAACTAGTGCTTTCTCAAAGTGCCTTCTCCATCCACTTCCAAATTCAAAAAAAGGTTACTTCAAATTTCTTTGAACATACATGACATATTATAAAGGAAAATGTCACCTACAAACCAAAAATTTCCATTTTGAAGAAAGAAAGCATTTCCCCTTTATCTCTAGTCATCTTAGTTTCTTGCACCAAAATCACATCCTTTTTATGCTACCAAACCACATTCTGCAAAATATCCTTCTTATGAGGAGCATTCAATCCTCTAATATTCTATGATATGATATTCCTTTATAACTTTTGTTACAACTCTCCTAGATGGTGAACTGTCTCCCATTTACTATATCAACTTTACTTGCCAATTCTCTTATTTCTTTATTATTCTTCCTACCCAAACAATAATTCTTACCTTCCACATTAGTTTTTTACTTTCTCTTAGTAACCATGTTAAAAAAGGGGCTATTAGTTGAGAACTTCTTCTTCCTACTATTGACTTCTTCCTAAGTGTGGTAGTTGAGGTGTAGGAAGTCAAAATGTCCTAGGTAGAGTGCAAAATGGCCTAAAAGGAGAGGTATACCTTACCATGGGGTAATGGGTAGCTTAAGTGATGAGTAACTAAATTATGAAAGGGTCTCTAGCATGAAATTGCTAAGGGGTGACTTATTTGACAAGTTGGAAGTGTAAAAAGGCATGTAAGCAAGAAAAATTGCAAAAGTTGCTCTATTGCAATTTTGCAATTTTTGAAAAAAATGTTGTCCTTTGCTAGAAATTGGAGTTTTTTTCTTTAAAAGATAAAGAGGCTGATGAAAAAAATTAGGAGGGGAGGAAAATACCTAGGAGGAAGTATAAATTACTTCCCAAACCCTAAAGTGAGGAAAAAGTTGTCATTTTGAAAAAAACAAGTGTTGTAGCATGCATTTTGAGAGCAAAAAGATTGGTTTTTTCAGTTTTGAGGTTTTCCTTCATTGTTTTTGCGTGTTGTATCTGATATAATGTTAGATGGCATGATTTAGAACAATTTTTTATTTAGGAAGTTTGGCTTGAAAGCATTTCATTCAGTAGTTATAAAAATCTTTTGTTTTTAGGTAGTTTGCTGTCCAGTTTACAACACTTTGTAAAGAAAATGAGATAACTCACTATCCCACTGCAGGAATTGTATGGACTTTTGGGGATAGTGAGTAAACTCAATGTACTATATGCAGGAAAAAGCAGGGCCCTTCAGAATGCTGGCAAGAATTTTTAATCTCTTGCCCTAGGCAAGCCAAAGCAAGCTCAATTAGGGAAGAGTTGCATAAATAAGCATTTTACATTGCAAGATTGTGGATTTTGCTGCAGGTTGCTAAAGGAGGTTGGAAGAGGAGTGAAAGGAGATTCTTTTGGTGAAAGGATAGTGCTCCACCAATCCATTTGGCCAACAAACAAGATAGGACAACAACTTGTCCTTTGATTCCTTGTAGCTCTATTTTGGAGCAATTTGGTGAAATCAGTATAGAAGAAGGCTTCAGCAACCTATTTTGACATGATAAAGGAGTAAATTGAAAGGGTGTGAGACTCCTTCCATGATACTATAAGTGGTTGGTAAGATTGGTCAAGAAGACCTAGTTTGATTGAAGGTTTTCAATGATCTTCATTGAGAATGGCAACCTGACACGTAGCAAGAAGTGAAAACTTCTCAAGATAGTGGAGAAGGGTTTAGGATTGGGGGATATTTTCTTGAAAAATATCCTATAAATCCATGTGGTGATCTTGGACGACACCCTAAGTCTCAGAGGTAGACTGGAAACATGAATCAGTGATTGATTCATCCCTTCTCTCCCTATCAGTTGGGTGCAATACAAATTCATGGAAGGAAAGAGTGGTGAGTGAAGGAAATTAATTCTAGAAGATTAGTCATTTAGAGTCCATTTGAGTGGTGGAAGGAAAAACCCTCTATATTCATGTTCATACAAACAAGAAACCCTTGTAAATAGGCATATTTTTGGGAATCCCTTGTATGGATGACCTAGGTGTTGCAGACCTAAAAAATCTTCAAGGGGAGCCAAAAGGGTACCCAAATCATAAATTTGTTTGAGTTCTTCTGAAGGGTTTGAGGAGATATAAGCCAAAAGTCAGTTTTGGAGGCCTAATTTGTTATTAGTCCCAGTAGCCCTCTTAACTATGCAATCTGCAAATTGATTGGAAACCCAATACTCCAATCCACTTAATGATCCTAAAAAATATTGAATAAGACCTAATACAAGCCTTGGAATTCAATATAGCCAAGAATGCACTCTTGGAAGCCAGTTGTGAAGAACAGTGCAATGAGAGCACTAGGGAGACCCCATGGTGAAATAGAGTTTTGAGTTGATTGGTGAGGATTAGTGTAATAAGGGAATAGAGAGAAGATTCCCTTGGAATAGGGTATAGGAGAAATACCATAAGAGGCTAGGAGAAAGCCTGGAGTGATTTCTACTAGTTGAGGCTAAAACCTTGTTCAAGATCCTCCCCATCATTTGTCCTCCAACTCCAAACTATTTCCAATACCAAACTGAAACTAATTTTCTAGAACAATCAAAACTGACAACACTAGAAGGCTAGATTACCATGCACCATGCACCTAGTACATACCAACTATTATAAAGACTCAAAACTAGCTATTTCAGTTTGCCAAATAGGCCTAGTTTAAGGCCATTTATAAAGAAACTCACAATCCCTTGACTTTTGGAACTCTAATGACCCAAAACAGTCTTAAGAGATGACTTAAATGCAAGGATTCTTTTATTTTTTTGCTCTCATGATCAACTTTACAATGGTTTTTACAAAACCCTCCTTTCTAGCCCCTTTACCCTAGGGCTTTCTAGAAATCTTACTTTGCAGTGTCTCTAGAATCCCAAAATGGTTCAAACACCTTCACTTTGGTTATATTAGATGACTTCCAATGTAAAATGAAACTCTTGTTTAGAGAAAACACTAAATCCACCTTTGGAGCAATCAATTTCAACTATCCAAACTTGTCTCCCACACGTGGAAATGGGGTTTTAAACTCATTTAGACTCTCAAAACCAAATGAAACCTCCCTTTGGACCCTTTACATGACTTGATTAAGCCCATTTTGGCTTTTTACAAAATATTGCACTTTTAGTGCCTTTTACATCTTTTAGAGGCTTCGATAGCCTTATTACATTATTTAATAACTTTATAGATCTTTTCTATCGACCCCTAACCTAGGATCAATCCTAATGCAGAGGATAGGGTGATGGACCCAAGTAACAACCCAAAATGAGCAAATTTGTAACAATGTGCCAAGTGACCCTTCTAGGTCCTGATGGGAAAATCTTACAAACAATCAACTCCAAGATGTTTTTAGGCTTTAATAGGTTTTTTCTACCCTATCTAGCATGTTCCCATCAACACCTTTTAGTTTCCATACCCTCCAAGCCAAAATGCATAATTCACCCAAATGTTGTCAATGCAAAAATTGCAAAGTTGCATTAGCAACTTTTGCAAGAATTTAGCAACTTTTAGGAAATAACCATAAAACTGTCTATATTCCTATATTCCTTTGAGGTTTTACTATTACTGAATCTTTTCTAAGTCATTGAATTGGAATCAAGTGAAAAATGTAAAACTTGCACTTTTTGTGCAAAGTTGCATTATTGAAAGTTGTAAAAGTTGCTCAAATTCGCAACTTCATGGAAAAAAGGTTGCGGGATCGAACTGTCTGCTCCATTAGCTCTGAGTGGCTAGGTAAACCCTATCCTCAACCTCATCCTATTCACTTCAGTGCTCAAACATTCTCGGGCATGCCGAACTGGAATGTCCCCAAGAGTCACTAAATGCCATTGGGCTGTGATCTTTTCCAGGGCATATCTCGGAGCTCATGTGAGGTATGGATGTGATTCTAGTTCCTACAGGACTGTGTTGTAGAGGCCTACAATAACCTCTCTCACTTTTTGGATATCACATTTCATTTTCATTTTACAATGCCATCTTGTGTGATGCTGAAACTTGCAGTGTTGGCTAGTACAAAGTTGCAAACTGCCAAATCTCTCTCACCTTTCATCATGGGATCAAATTGTCTACTCTGTTAGCTTCAAGTGGCCAAGTAAACCCTATCCTCAACCTCCTCCTATCCACTTCAGCACTCAAACATTATCGGGCACGCCGAACCGGAATGTCCCCAAGGGTCACTAAATGCCATAGGGCTACGATCTTTGACGGGGCATATCTCGGAGCTTGTGCAAGGTATGGATGTGATTCTAGTTCCTACAAGATTGTGTTATAGAGGCCTACAATAACCTCTCTCACTTTTTGGAGATCACATTTTGTTTTCATTTTACAATGCCATCTCGAGTGATGTTAAAACTTGCAGTGTTGGCTAGTACAAAGTTACAAACTACCAAATCTCTCTCACCTTTCATCATGGGATCAAACTGTCTACTCCATTAGCTCTAGGTGGCCGAGTAAACCCTATCCTCAACCTCCTCCTATCCCCTTCAGTTCTCAAAAATTCTCGGGCATGCCAAACCAGAATGTCCCCAAGGGTCACTAAATGCCACAAGGTTGCAGTCTTTGATGGGGCATAGCTCGAAGCTCGTGCAAGGTATGGATGCAATTCTAGTTCCTATAGGATTGTGTTGCAAAGGCCTACAATAACCTCTCTCACTTTTTAGAGATCACATTCTATTTTCATTTTACAATGCCATCTCGAGTGATCTTAAAACTTGTAGTGTTGGCTAGTATAAAGTTGCAAATTGCCAAATCTCTCTCACCTTTCGTCGTGGGATCGAACTGTATGCTCCGTTAGCTCTGGGTGGCTAGGTAAACCCTATCCTCAACCTCCTCCTGTCCCCTTCAGTGATCGAATGTTCTTGGGCATGCTGAACCGAAATGTCCCCAAGGGTCACTAAATGCCATAGGGTTGTGATCTTTGATGGGGCATAGCTCGGAGCTCATGCAAGGTATGGATGCAATTCTAGTTCCTATAGGACTGTGTTACAAAGGCCTAGAATAACCTCTCTCACTTTTTAGAGATCACATTTTGTTTTCATTTTACAAAGCCATCTTGGGTGATGCTGAAACTTGCAGTGTTGGCTAGTACAAAGTTGCAAACTACCAAATCTCTCTCACCTTTCATCGTGGGATCGAACTGTATGATCTGTTAGCTCTGGGTGGGTAGGTAAACCCTATCCTCAACCTCATCCCATCCCATTTAGTGCTCGAATGTTCTCAGGCATGCCAAACCAGAGTGTCCCCAAGGGTCACTAAATCCCATAGGGCTGCAATCTTTGACGGGGCATATCTCAGAGCTCGTGTGAGGTATGGATGTGAATCTAGTTCCTACAGGACCATGTTGTAGAGGCCTAAAATAACCTCTCTCACTTTTTGGAGATCACATTCCATTTTTATTTTACAACGCCATCTCAGGTGATGTTGAAACTTGCAGTGTTGGCTAGTACAAAGTTTCCAACTGCCAAATCTCTCTCACCTTTCGTCGTGGGATCGAATTGTCTGCTCCGTTAGCTTCGAGTGGCCAGGTAAACCCTATCCCCAACCTCGTCCTATTCCTATGTGACAATGGATAATCAATATTGACTAACTTTAAAGATGTTAAGAAAAGGAGAAATTTAGTTAACAACATTGGAAATTTAGTTTAAAACATTGATAAATTGTTAATGAAGATAAAATATTGAATGGACTTATATCAAAGGTAGTGATGTCAAAATAGAAGATATGAGTCAAAATGGGATAAATGAACTATTAGTGAATGCTACTTAGGGAGAGAAGTGTTATAGTTAAGATATGAGTCAAGCAAAGACATGAAGTAGAGAAGTGTTGCAACGAGGAGATGAATGGTTTATTAGTTCTATGAGTATTTTCATAAGGGGGAATATATAATAGAAAAAAAGTGGAAACATTATTGTGTTTCATCATAATTTGAAGATGATAAATATTGGTGAATAGAGGAGGTCTGAGGCCATGCACCAATTCATGCACCAATTATCTAGTAATTACTTTGAAAACCAAACCTAGTGTGACCTTATTAGGTCTATGTACTTTACATGGGTTAGGTGCTACAAGAATGGAATTGGGAATCTAGGCTTTGGAGTCTTAAATAAATTTCCAAAGGGGGTCTGAATCTACCCATAGAATAGTTAGATTTCAACCTAAGAGGCATTTAAGTCCAGAAAAATAGATTAGGAGACCTACAAGGAATTCTATGATAGTCAACATTTTGTACTGTATGGCAATTGGAGGGTTAAACCAAGAGTTGATTCTCAATTAGTTCAACATAAGGAAGGTGTCCCAATAGAAACTTGGGGTTGGTGAAGCTATTGGCAAAGAGTTACAGTTATTGGCTTGGAATAGGGCTAGTGTCCCTAAAACAAAAAGGTGCAAGATCTTGATTGGAGAAATACTCACCTTGGAGGAGTTCACAAATGACCCTATCACTTTAGATAGGCCACAAAAAATGATATCCTAAAGGAGTGAGATATTAGAAGGCCACAAGTTTAGTTTGGTAGATTAGGAATAAGAAACTGCTTAAACCTCACTTCTTGCTCAACATCTCTGCGTTAGTGAGGGGGAGATGGAGATGATAGATGGCTACATAGATCTGGAAAAAATAGAAATATGAAGAGGGGGGAGGGGGAATAAGAGAGAGTGAGATAAAAGATAGAGTGAGATACAAGGATAACATGAGCCAAAACTACCAAATTGTAGTGCTTGAATCCTTCATTAGAAAATCAATACCCAAATTTTAATACAAGTCTACAAAACAACATATTCCTTCCACTTGTCATACTCTTTTATTTCCTTTTAAAGATGCTCTATGATTTTCCATAACATGCAGTGTAAATTCATTAACAAGTATAGCTCCCTCTTACAAGTATCTTATGTGTCATCTTAGATTCGTCCCCCTCTCATGTGAGATATCTCTCTTTCTTATA
Organism: Cupressus sempervirens; assembly: GCA_028749045.1. Taxonomy (NCBI): domain Eukaryota; kingdom Viridiplantae; phylum Streptophyta; class Pinopsida; order Cupressales; family Cupressaceae; genus Cupressus; species Cupressus sempervirens. The sequence goes on along the minus strand of CM053788.1, from coordinate 674,556,885 downwards.
CATCAGGACTATTTATTAAACTTTTATTTTTACCTTAATCTAGTTACTATAGAATAATAGCAACACATTCCAATCAACTGGTGATTATGTTACAATCATTAATGTATGAAAACACATAAAACTATTAGTGATTATGTTGAATTTAAGATTTTTAAAATGACTTTTTTTTGCAAATAAATCATCTTTTCTCTACTATGGTATCAAAAATTCAAACTAATTAGGTATTGAATTAAACTTGATAAACAAATGATAGAGAAGGAAAACGTTAAACATGAACAAGATCATAAATCATATGATGATGACATATTGCAAATGATTAACTTATGCTTAAACAATGATAAAGTTTATTGTTAATCAATATTCTATCAAAGTTTTGAATAGATTAGGTATTGAATTTAATTTCATACATGCACATATCTAATTCAATGTCATACATGAACATATCTAATTTAATGTCATACATGAACAAACATATCAATCATATGTTGTATATGAACAAACATAGCATATATATTAACCAATAATGTCATAAGTCGAATAATGTCATACATCAAATAAATGTCATACATCAAATATAGAATGTCATATACATCAAATGTGTATTGAATATGTCCACTGATGCCTATATATATACATGTCTAGATCAACTACATCTTTTCCTTCCCATGAGGGGAAGGAAACAAGTCTCTCAACGTCCTCTGTCATCATGTGGAGGGAGATAGTGGAGATGACGGGGCCCTCCTGACACACTCACTCGACCCCTTGTTGAGGCTCTTCTCTAGCTCCAATTGATACAAAGAAAGTAGATATGAATCAATATTTATTATACGTTGAAATCAAATATACGTACACACAAAATAAATTATTTTCTTACCGCCAAAAAATAGTCACTCTGTAAGTTCACCTCAAATGCTCATGGAAGATCAGGCGTGATGAGACCCTACAACAATTCAATAAATATAATCACTTATAAATACACTAACACCAACAAAAATATTGTACCCAAGTAAATATCACCAAATTCATCTTATACCCACCAATTCCAACCCAAGTTTTGATTGTGGGTCCAAGATATTTAGAGTGTGTGAAGTTTGATCTAACAACTTATTTTTGGGTTTAGAGATAAAATACATGTCATAAATGGTAAGATAAGGTCCAATAAATGAAAGGAATTATTTGATTGAAGTTGAAATAGAGAAGCACACTTATAGATAAGGGTAATCTTGAGTTTTTAAAGAAAATGAATCAATATAGGACTTAAATAATAATTTGAAGGTCCAATGAGTGTTAGGAGAGTGTGAAATCAATGTAGGAACCCATAATGTATATTAAAATGGGGCTAAGATTAATACCAAATAAGTGTTCTTACTTTTTCAAATGATACATGTAGTCCCCACTTTATTGGAAGCATGTGTCCACCTCATGCACACAATAAAGTAGAAGAAAAAAAGAGAAAGAGGTAAAGATTTTGGGAAAACTACAAGGAGATTAAATATCACCAAGATGAAGGACAAAAGCTCCCAAACCAAGAATATTAACTATTACATTCATTTGCAAGGATACATAAAAGAACAACGAAATCCTAAAGCTTGCTAAGATTCCAAGTCAACTAGTTGAAGAGACCTCACTCAAGAAAATGTCTCAATCTCAAGCATCATGTTGAAAAAGCTATAGCAAAATCTCAAGTGGTCACTTGAAAAAAGAAAGAGCAAAAATAAAAAATAAGAAAATACTCAATGATTTATTCCACTAGCATAGCTATAAGAGTATGAAAAGAATAGAGAAGGGTCATGAATCCAAAAGTCTAGTAAGTTATCTTATCCAAGCTTATTTTGTATGAGAGGAGGAGGAGGAGGAGAATGAAGGAATGTAGAATTTTGTTATGCTAGTTCCATTCATCCCAAAGAAATAGTGAAGGAGGGTTGATGGTGTTGATTTCAAAAACTATAGTCTCTTTGAATCCTAAGGATATGCCTAGTTCTATCATCAAGTTCAACATTTGACTTTGTCCTATGAATAATATTAATTTAAAACAAAAATTCTCCTACACTTATGACTCTACTAGACCAAGGTGAGTATATCTAATCACCAATTATATCTTTAAACTTGACTATTATTTATAGAAAACATATAAATTCCATCTTGTAGGTCCTACTCCTAGTTGCAATCAACTTGGAATACAACTAATCTTCTATTCCTATCTTTACTTTTAATTTCATCATCTCCTACTCTTAGTCCTCATACCTTTATTTGATTTTCCTACTTCTTCTCTACTTCTAACTTCAATATGCGCTCCTAGTTCTTCTTTATCTAATTCTTTCACTGCCACTTCTACCTTCACTCCTAGTTTTTGAATTAAAAGTAGCCAAAACTAAGGGGCTGAACCTTTAACAACAAACTGACCTACTATCAGTAGATAACCATTAAACAAAACTACCCCTTACCACTTAGTAAAACAAAAACAAGGTTTCGATCCATAATTAAAAGAGTATCAGTAGGCCTAACATACATACTGCTTGTGTAAAAACCATAAAAGCTATAGTAATATATAAACAAAGGTTAACATTAGAAATTTTGAGATTAACTATTATAAACAACAACTAAAACGAAGAAAATTCTTTCATACCTCCGTCAGTGGCTGTGAGCTAGCCACAACTACGGCCACTCCACTATTAATAGACTGTTGCAGATGAGGAGGGGTGTTCGACATTATGAGCTACATGTCATACAATACATGTTACATCTAACATGAAACATAAAATAAATATAATCAAATGAATTAAATTAACATGAAACAACTATACCTGTGTGAAGCTCGTATGATGTCTATGCTTCGAGTCTGTGGTAAAGGTTGAGGGTCCCGTGGAGAACTGATGCACATGCATAATTTTTTTTGTCAATCCTTAATATGATTACATAATAAATATATATATTAATTAAAATGATTAAATCGATACATACCTCAGGATTCGTGGAAGGGACAAAAAGTGGGCATGGAGGATCGTTGCTGGGCCCAGCAACACTCTGACCTTGAATTTTGAACAATGTCAATAGATGCTAATTAATTAATCATTCACTATACATATGAAATGTGATCAAATTAGTAAATTATAATTGTAATTTACCTATGTGCCAATGCCAAATGTCTCGTTCAGGAACTGATTGGTGACAAGCCCATCATCCACACCATCTCTAGCATGAGTGCCAAATGTGCATAGGGATCCGTATGAAGTGCACATGTGACCACGACACGCAGAAGGCTCCCCCTCAACTAATGGGCTCATGGAATGGATGAGGGTCTGCATTAAAGCATTAATGGTCCCTAGAGTGTTGGCCTCTACATGTTCCTTCACAACTGAAGGAATAGTCACATTCTTGCGTTGTGGCTTGACCACAGGTGCCTTAACTACATTAGGGTCACGACGTGCTCTCGACCTCTCAAATGATGACCCCCCACCTCTACCTTGGGATTCTAATATATCAAAATAATTGGGGATCTCCCCAAGGACAAACTCACAATATAATTTCTTCAAAAAATACATGGGGACCTTGTGATTGTTGCAAGGAGGGGCATCAAAAACCATCCACCATCTATCCCAAAAATTGTTTCTAATAGCATCATGTATGCACCAATGAATGGGGAATCATTTAGTACCCTCTCTAACAGTATTTTTCTCACCGAGTTTACTAAATAATGCACATATACTACCTTTTGGTATTTCTTTTTTTTTTAACATCTTAATATGACAATTTATTTGCATAAAATATTTTTTGTTCATCCCTCATAACCTACCAAATATCTAACTGACCACTAATTGAGGTTATCTGGGTGTTAATGGATTTGAGGGATGATGCCAATTGAGCCCTCATTGGATTGGTTTGTCCAGATTCTTTCAACCGAGCAATGAATCTTTCTAATTCAATTTTGCCTCTCTCTATTTCATTTATTATATTTTCTTGTGTGCCTAGAAAAGGTCTTGCAATTGGTTCGGGTTGTGGAATTTGTTGTTCTTCTAGAGGAGGGTTTTGGTTTTGAGGGTTTTGAGGCTCTTGTGGATTTTCTGGTTGATTATGGACATTTCTTGATAAAAAATCAATTGAAATCCAAATAAATAAACAAATCTAAATGAAATTTGTAAAAACCCTACAAAACAATATAAAAAACCTACAAAACAATATGAAAAACATATCAAACAACACAAAGTTAAGTTAATATCACTTACGACGTCATCGTGGGTGTGCTTGTTGTCTTCAATTTCGTTGGCGAGGAGGCATATTTGCAAATGAAAGTGAAAACTTGGGCTTTTGACCCGCGTACGCACTGTTCTCTGTGGGAATAGCAAAAAATGAACATAAAAATGATGGGCTGCAGGTTTGCAGCCCATCATATATAACATTTTGATAATGCAAATAGTGCATGCGCGCTATTGAAATTAGGAAAAAAAAAAAAAAACCATGTCACCTTTTTGGCACCACAACTCGGTGCATATGCCCCAATATGACAGGGGTACTATCTATGATGGAAAAGAGAATTCTATTTCTTTCAAGAAAGATGACAATCCTTTCAAGATTCAGCCTTTATTAGAAGATGAGTCACAATCTAAGACTCCTAGTGTCTTATTGAGTAGTGGTAAGGAGTTGATAAATGCCCTCAAACATGAAGGAAGTGAAGGGTATGTCATTTTTCTCAAGCCCAAGCAAGAAGAGAGATTTGAACAAGAACCCTTAACATCTAAAATCCAAGAGTTACTTGTAAATTATAAAGATATAGTCAATGATATAACTCTTGTAACCTTACCTCATAGAAGTGTGATAAGTCATCAGATTGACTTTGTAATTGGTGCATTGTTTCCAAATAAGACAGCCCATAAGCTTACCCCATATCAGAACAAACAGGTAGTAAGACAAGTGTAAGAACTCCTAGATCAAGGGTTAATGGACCACTAATTGAGGCTATCTGGGTGTTAATAGATTCAAGGGATGATGCCAATTGAGCCCTCATTGGATTGGTTTGTTTGGATTCTTTCAACCGAGCAATGAGTCTTTCTAATTCAATTTTGCCTCTCTCTATTTCATTTATTATATTTTCTTGTGTACCTGGCAGAGGTCTTGCAATTGGTTTGGGTTGTGGAATTTGTTGTTCTTCTTGAGGAGGGTTTTGGTTTTGAGGGTTTTGAGGCTCTTGTGGATTTTTCGATTGATTATGGACATTTCTTGATAAAAAATCAATTGAAATCCAAATAAATAAACAAATCTATATGAAATTTGTAAAATTCCTACAAAATAATATTAAAAACCTACAAAACAATATGAAAAACATATTAAACAACACAAAGTTAAGTTAATATCACTTACAGCATTGTCGTGGGTGTGCTTGTTGTCTTCAATTTCATTGGCAAGGAGGCATATTTGCAAATGAAAGTGAAAACTTGGGTTTTTGACTTGCGTACGCACTGTTCTCTATGGGAATAGCAAAAAATGAACATAAAAATGATGGGCTGCAGGTTTGCTGCCCATCATATATAACTTTTTTATAACACAAATAGCGCATGCACGCTATAGTGCGTACGCGCTATTGAAATTAGGAAAAAAAAAAAAACCATGTCACCTTTTTGGCACCACTACTCGATGCATATGCCCCAATATGACAGGGGTACTATCTATGATGGAAAAGAGAATTCTATTTCTTTCAAGAAAGATGACAATCCTTTCAAGATTCAACCTTTATTGGAAGATGAGTCACAATCTAAGACTCCTAGTGTCTTATTGAGTAGTGGTAAGGAGTTGATAAATGCCCTCAAACATGAAGGAAGTGAAGGGTATGTCATTTTTCTCAAGCCCAAGCAAGAAGAGAGATCTGAACAAGAACCCTTACCATCTAAAATCCAAGAGTTGTAAATTATAAAGAAATAGTAAGTGATGTAACTCCTGTAACCTTACCTCATAGAAGAGTGATAAGTCATCAGATTGACTTTTTACTTGGTGCATCATTTCCAAATAAGATAGCTTATAAGCTTACCCCAGATCAGAACAAACAAGTAGTAAGACAAGTGTAAGAACTCCTAGATCAGGGGTTGATAAAGAAGAGCATTAATCCATGTGTAGTACCAATAGTTTTGGTATCCAAGAAGGGGAGAAAATGGGAACTTTGTACAAATTCAAGGGCCATAAACTATTGAAGTTGATGAAAGATCAACCCCATAGCTCCCAAGAATCACCTGCATGCAAACACTTGTCACAGAAAGAGAGAAGCAAAAAGCTATGGAGGCTGGAATTGCCAGATCCATAGATGGGAGATTCTTGATGAGAAAAAAAGAGATTGCTATTATCAAAAGTGAATTTTATCAATTAATTACAAAGAGAGACCATCCTTATAAGGAAGGAGATTGAAACCCTAAAATTGTCTAACTTAGGTTGCATCATAATAATTAATAAAATAATTAATTATCATATGCCTAAAGTTTAGCTTAAGTAGACTAGAGTTAATTAGGAAATATTTGATTACTCTAAATCCAATGCCCCCTCCCCTCCCGCCCCACCCCCTCCTTAAGATAAACTTAGGGAGTAGCTAAAAACCTAGAAAGTACTACTAAAAGTAGAATTGGGTCCTAGCAACAAAGCTTGATGAGGTATCCAAGCATAACCAAATCTTTGAAAATAAGAGAAATAGAGAAAATCACACGGGAAAAACCCTACTCCAAAAAGAGATGGAAAACATGCTAAAAATAAACTAGTGAAGGACTGAAGAAGCGTCCAAACTAGGGAATGTCCCAGAAGATAGGGACAAAAGATGATCATGAAGAACACCACTGAAGCATGTAGAAGCTACAAAGCTCTGTTAAAAGTAATTGTTGATCTGAAGAACCTCCACTAAAATAGAACCTAACTAGGTAGAGAAGACTATAATCTGCATCAAATTAGGAGGCACATAGAGGAAAACAACCGAACTTGAAGATACAAATGACATGAAACACCAAAGCCTAAAGAACTGATCAATCAAACCAAGGAAGAATGAGAAACAACAAAAGAAACCCCCCCTAATGCAAACAAGGGTGTGGTGGTAGGCAATTGGAAATGTGGGCCAAAAGAACTGCAAGCAAAGGAACCACAATCAAGATGCACAAAAGAGTGCATATGTGTGTACTGAGGTGATCAATCTTAGACATGTCATGAGGCTAATGTCACAGAAGGGACACTCACTAGACAAAGGAAGATGGAAAACAAAGGAAAGACATCATCCCCCCATGACACTTTAATCATGAGTAGTGTATGTACAATAAGGCATAAGACATAATAAATCCCAAGAATACAATAATTTGCACACATACAAATGATGTCTAAATAGACTAGAAGATACATAAGACTAGTACAATAGATAGTATAAGTCATGACGAATCATCTGAAGAAAATAAATCGATCCTCAAACTTGAAACAACCAAGATATCTACCAGAATGAAAAAATACAAAAGAATGAACAGAATGTTCCTAGAGAAGAATATACAAAAATAACTAGCATCACTTGAAAGATCTCGAAAAGAGCTTTGCAACAATATAAAGATTTCCCAAATCGAAGATCAGATGTTCAAGATATGTCTCTTGGAGTGCAAAATTGAACCCCTAACTTTGATAGTAGAAAAAATCATAAAACAAACATTGAGACTGAAAACAAACTATACTACTGTAATGACCTCAGAACCAACTTTTTGGCAATATATTGTTTGTGGAAAATAGATCCTTTATGCCTGAGATATGAGAAAAAAAGTGAAGGTAGGTCCAAACAGAGCTCGAGGAGGTGACAAGAACGCTAATGCAATGCTGATGTGGTACTGACATTAGCAAGTGACAAGCCCAAATTTGATAGGAAAATGATCGTCGAGGCAAAAAAATACCAAAAAAAGGACCCCTATTGAAAAAAAAATCCATCCGCCAGAAACGAGACATTAGAAAATTAGTGTCAGCAGTAAAAGAGTCGGTGCCAGAAGAAATGTCAGGTGGCAAAAAGAGCATGCTTAAAAAAGACTTTGATCTCAAAAAAAAAAAAAAACTCCAACAATGAATATTAATCATGTGAAAAAAGAACTGGCCAATTGGAGTTTATTCGTCTATGAAGAGAGTCTCATCATAAGCTTCAAAAGGCGTGGTACAAAAGATTGAGATAATAATTTTGCAGTAGCAAAAAATATGGACAACAGAACCAACATTTTTGTCATGGACATTATCCACTACAAAATTCCATTTCCACCCAAAATAAAAAGTAGTGCAAATAATAGTTCAACTACACAATCTTGAAGAATTAGAGTTCCAATGTCATGTCCCCTTTTCAAATAATTAAAAATAATAATCTTTTCTAAGGCAGGCAGGCCCAAAAAGGTGAAGTTTCAGAAAAAGGGGATGATCTTTGGAAGCTAATGGACTAATAAATGAAAATTATTATTAAAATATGTTTTATTAACCCCTCTTGAACGTGAGTTAGGGTTATGCCATCTTTTAAGGAGTTTGGAGGCATTTTGGGCTCATTCCAGAACTTGATTTTTGCTCATTTCTTTGTTATTCTTCAGAGGCTGCCAAACCTGTGGAGAAGGAGACCCAAGAATGAGAGTTTTTAGGTTTCCAAGAAGGCTAAGGATGGGATTTTGAAGCCATTCCATGTGCATGCTCATGCAGAGTTTTCCTTTGTGCTGAACAGTGCAAATTTGTGAGTTTTCGGGTGTGTTTTTTGTAAGAGTTTGGTGTTTCCAGTTGAGTATTTCATATCAGTTTGGGTTGCTGCTGTATATCAGACTTTAAAATGTTAAAATAGAGCTGAATATATGTATTTGGATGTGATTATACTTCTATGATAGATTATTAATTTTTTGTGGTGATTTCGAGCTATTTTGTGCTATTTTCGGGAGCCCGATGAGCATTGTTTTTGTCCTTCGTTTGGGAGCTATTGTGTGCATGTTATATAGATATAGAAATATCATTTTATAGGCTGTTATGCTGCTCAAATTTTTGTAAAAATGTTCACTTTTAGATTTATTAATAATATGTGAAGCTGTCAAGTTTTTGGCTTTATTTTCGGCATACCCGATTTGGGGTTTATTGAGAAATTGGTGGATCTTTGAAAGATTGGTTGTTTGATCTTAAAGATCTGATTAGAGGCTTGGAATATCATATAAAATCAGAAAAGGGAAATTTCAGTGCTATCAGAGCTATGATCTTGCCAGCCTGAGGGTTTGTAGAAGTTTGCATGTCAGTTTTGACAACTACCTAGATCTTGCATGTCAGTTTTGACAACTACCTAGATCTTGCATGTTAGTTTTGACAACTACCCAGATCTTGCATGTCAGTTTTGAAAACTACCTAGATCTTGCATGTCAGTTTTGACAACTACCTAGATCTTGCATGTCATAATTTATGGTTGCATGTTGCTTCTAATCAGCTGCATGTCAAAATTTATGGTTGCATGCTACTTCTAATCATTTCCATGTTAGTTCTTGGTGAATTTGGTGGTTGCATGTTTCTTCTAATCAGCTGCATGTCAAAATCTATGGTTGCATGCTACTTCTAATCATTTTCATGTTAGTTCTTGGTGTTTGAAGAAGTTATAAGCTATTGGCGCTACACTCTACTTTATTCAGAATGGACAGGTATAGTACAGAGTCTCAGAGGACACGATCTTGGACAATTGATATCCAGAGTCAAAACAGTAGAAAGGATGGTTATTTAGACATTCGAGATAAACTTAGGAAAACAAGCCATGACATGTCTGAATAGTTGGTTGAGCACCACCGTATAATGAATGACATGTTGTCCGACCTAGCTAAGGTGGATAAGTTGATTGGATTTCCATTTGGTAGATTTTCTCATAGGGCAGATGACACAATTACCAAGAACTTGCATGAGGAGTTTGAGAAACTAGCTTATAGCCAAGCAGAGGTCTTAGATTCTACTCTGCCATAGGAGGTAGTGAGAAAGGATATTATGCAAATTGATAGTAATGGTCAACTTGATACTCAAATTGAGACAATTGTAAATAGGTCATTAAAGGGTGATATCACAAGTATTCAGGATGGTATAGTTACAACAAGTTGTGACTACAGCGTAGTGGGTTCAGATGATGATTATGAGGATGTTGTTGTACATGATGGTGAGATACCTATTAGAGATGAGCAAACATTGAGCATTCATGAATTTGCTAAGAAAGAGTACCAGGCATAGTTAGATGCTTCGTGACATGAGGTTGAGGTTGGTAGTACTTCACACGATTTGTCCAGCCAACTAAAAGTGAACAAAGATAGTATTGTGACTTCATTATCTCATCATGACAGGTATGTGGAGTTAGTTTTTTTTGGTCATATTACTCAAGTGAAGATTTTGCTTGAGTTACCAGCTGATTCTAGTTTACAGATATGGACTCAAGATTGTTATATTGGCATTTGGGATTCAATTGACTGGAGATCTTTAACACATTTTGGTAGCAGTGTTTGTTTGGGTGCTATCATGGATTTGATTAGTAGATTGCATGGTGTTGTCTTTCCTTGTGCTAGCAGCTTGTTCGATGTTGGTATTAATTTTTATACACCGGTGTTGGGCTTTGTTCATATATCCAATCGACCATACTTGTTGGAATGTGTTGATGATATTTCATATTTGGCAATGTGTATAGATGAGTCCTAGGATCATATTGGCATTGATGACATCCAGGAGGATGCAGTGGGCAGTTTTGAAGACTTAGTTTCCTTGGATACAAACGAGTTGGATAGCAGTGCTACAGTTTTTGATACTCTATTTGTTGATATGAGCTTTAGAGTTGATTCACAAGATATGGATGGTAATAATATAGAGAGTAGTAACTTTGAGGATACTCCTTTAGACAGTGCATCAGAGGAGGTTTGTAGGAGACAGTCAAGCCAGTGCCATCATGTGTCTAATCAATTGAGAGTTAGTGAGCGAGACATTTCTATCGCTTGCCAACATTTTGATGCTGCTTGTCAATTTTTAGCAGTTTATGGATAGGGTTCTCCTACTAGTGATGAGCAGGGAGGCAGTTATCTTTCCTTGATAGAGTTCCACTCTTTATGGGAGGCTATCCAGATTCTGAGATAGGATTATATGCAGTTGGTAGCTGATAGAGATTATCTTATGGAGTGGGGCAGTATAGCATATGATGCATTGTTGGCCAAGGAAGATGAGGTGAGTGAGCTTACTGAGTAGCTTGAGGTGACTTCTGAGATTCCTGAGAGTACACAGTTGGCTTCCAAGGAGTCACAGTTTCATTTGGCTAAGGTGACCATGGAGTTAGAGCAACTATAGTCTTTACTAGATTCTGTACAGTCACAAGCTGTGGTGTCTGATGATCCGAGGATGTCCATGGTTGAGATTGTCAAAGATAGTGGAGATGGGGATGCATCCATCTTTGATACTAACATTGGCATATCGGGTTCATCCCCACTAGAGTCAAGTTTAGTTGAGTTGGGTGCTGCAGCAAATTGTTGTGGTATGCTTGACATGGTGGTGACCTCTAGCACTAATGGCACGAAGACTAGAGATGATGTATCAAAGACCATGCGTGATGCTGGTGAGCCGACAGTTGGCATGGTTCTTGCTAGTAATACTACTCCCTTGGTGATGTCTTTAGAGGTAGTAGATAGTTTCAACTTGGTTAGTGATCGATTGCAGTTAGTTACATCTGGATTGCAGTCTGAGCCACTGACTAAGATTGGCGCATTCTATCAGCATTACATTGTGAGGTATGCTCATCAATTTACCTTTGATGACCATGCTGATGAGATGATGATACAGAGATGTACTTTGGTTCCTAGTTCTTATCATCAGTTATGGGATAGTTTGATGCCTTGGGATGAGAGCTATGATGGGCATGACATGGCGATAGGTTCTACAGTTGACAGCTTGATAATACGTGACTTAGAGTAGGAGTTTCAAAGTGATGCTTTAGCGGGTGTTGTTATTGATTCTACTCCTTTGGCTATGACATCTCCTAACTTAGCTGGTGATCAGTGGGTTGTATCACTTGTTCATGGTGAGCTATTGACTGAGGTTAGTTTTTTTTATCAACATTATATTGCAAGGTATGTACATCAGTTAGCATTTGATCCTTGTGTTGAGGAGTTGATGGCAGGCAAATTTGGTTTGGGTTCCAATTCTTGCTATTTATCTTGTGATGGCTTTTCACCATCAGGGGTGCATGGGAGTTATGGTTATGAGACAATGGTCAATGATCTATAGAGTTGTGTTGACTGTAGGAGTTGTACAGTGTGTGGATTCTCCATACTTGGTATAGTTTCATTCTTGAGAATTCACCATTGTTGCAGAGTTGGATTGTACATTCCATATAGGCCAGTGGAATGCGTTGATGGTATTTACTATGTTGATAGTTTGATTTTTCCACTTTACTTGGGTTTTGATGTTCTAAGAGTTTGTGTCTCATGGGTTTCTGACTGTGGAAGTTGTGACTTTGGAGTTTGGTTGAGTAGTAATTGTCAGTTTGATTATAGATTCCTCTTGGTTATATTGCAGAGAATATTGCAGGAGCCTGTGTTAATTGACAATAGTATAGTTCATGACTACATTTGGGATCCAGGTGGATTGATTGGTTTATTTTTCAGCCATTGCTTGAGGACAAGCAATATTTGGAAGGGGAGGACTTGTCATGTCCCCTTTTCAAATAATTAAAAATAATAGTCTTTTCTAAGGTAGGCAGGCCCAAAAAGGTGAAGTTTTAGAAAAAGGGGATGATCTTTGGAAGCTAATGGACTAATAAATGAAAATTATTATTAAAATATGTTTTTTTAACCCCTCTTGGACGTGAGTTAGGGTTATGCCATCTTTTAAGGAGTTTGGAGGCATTTTGGGCTCATTCCAGAACTTGATTTTTGCTCATTTCTTTGTTATTCTTCAGAGGCTGCCAAACCTGTGGAGAAGGAGACCCAAGAATGGGAGTTTTTAGGTTTCCAAAAAGGCTAAGGATGGGAGTTTGAAGCCATTCCATGTGCATGCTCATGAAAAGTTTGCCTTTGTGCTGAACAATGCAGATTTGTGAGTTTTCGAGTGTGTTTTTTGTAAGAGTTTGGTGTTTCCAGTTGAGTATTTCATATCAGTTTGGGTTGCTGTTGTATATTAGACTTTAAAATTTTAAAATAGAGCTGAATATATGTATTTGGATGTGATTATACTTTTGTGATAGATTATTAAATTTTTGTGGTGATTCTGGGCTATTTTGTGCTATTTTCAGGAGCTCGATGAGCATTGTTTTTGTCCTTCGTTTGGGAGCTATTGTGTGCATGTTATACAGATCTAGAAATATCATTTTATAGGCTGTTATGCTGCTCAAATTTTTGTAAAAATGTCCACTTTTAGATTTATTAATAATATGTGAAGCTGTGAAGTTTTTGGCACTATTTCCGGCATACCCGATTTGGGGTTTATTAAGAAATTGGTGGATCTTTGAAAGATTGGTTGTTTGATCTTAAAGATCTAATTAGAGGCTTGAAATATCATATAAAATCAGAAAAGGGACATTTCATCCAATTATAACTTGACCATAGGGAGAACTAAGTATTATGCTCCATCAAAAAATTTAGAACCATAATAGTGGATGAAATTAATAGGAAGGTACCAACAAAACTTCCCTCGAAGATTTTGCACCACAAACCATAGCAATAAGGCAGCACAAACACATGAAACCGCCTGTCGGAGTCAAATCAAGTAGGAGACGAGGCTTGCCAAATAGAGCCCACCTAAAAAAGAAGTCACTCGACTCTACAATATAGGTGCTAAAGTTGCCAAGCACATGGAGTAATACCAAAAAATGGTGGACATAAGGTCGATGCAATGAAGGAGCTACTCCAAACAATTGGTGACCTCCAGAAAAAAAAAGCACTACCAAAACAAGAGCTCTGTGGGAGCAAGAGTCCCTGCCTATTGGGATAAGGAGAAGTAAATAAATTTGTTAAATTAAAGAGTTGAAATACTTAAAATAAATTATTTCCAATATGATATAACATTGCCATGATTTAAACAATCTCTTCAAAATATCTAATAAAAAACTCTAAAACATCTCATTTTAAATGTTTGGGAGGCGGTCAAGATTTTGACAAAAATATTTAGAAGTAGAAGATTTTGAAAAAATATTAAAAAGTATAAATTTTTGAAGAAATATTAAAAGTGGAAATTTATAGAGAAAGAAATGTTTAATGCTTCATTTAGAAAAAAACAAATAGATTATTTAAAAATTATTTTAGTTAGTTTTAAATATCATTTCTTCTTAAATTTGTAATGCTTCATTTAGACAAAAATAAATAGATTATTTAAAAATTATTTAAGTTAGTTTTAAATATCACTTCTTCTTAAATTTGTAAAAGACAAAATTATTTCTTAATTTTGATTAATAAATTGTAAATAACATCAAATAATAACAATATTAAGTTACTTATAATTTCATATATTATTAAAGAAATACAATAAAATAGCTTTTATGAAACCTTCATCTAACATAATCAAACAAACTACCTAATCAAACAGTGAGATTTTTGACTAGTTTTCTTATGAAAAAATCTATTTTTACAATTGTTCATATGAAAACATAAATGTTTATTCATCTCTAATTCAATTACTAAATCAAGTTACACAATATAATTACCCATAAAAATATATAGAAGAAATAATAATATATATTTTTCCTTTGCATTTAAAGAATGTATTTCATTTTTTTAAAAAAATAGCTTGAATAATTCAACAAAATATTTTACTTTGTGCTTAACTTTGGTCTTTAACCCCCCTCTTTCTTTTTGGGTTTTTTCCCCTTAATTGTTGTATTAGGTGGGATGATTTGTTTTTAAAAGACCATATTTTTTTATGTTGCATCATGACTTGTTTGGTGAGCATACAATACATGACTTAATGTTTTTATTTAACTTTTAATGGAAACAATTGAGTAAGATATAAATCAAATTAAGTCCTGATATTAAACAATTGTAAATATAGAAGAGACCATAATACTACTTTACCATCTTCTCTCAATTGGTTATAGGAAACCAAAGTACTACTTATACATTTTATCATTAAAACACTAACTTAGTTTACTATTGTTTACTATAGTTAGCTATTTATTATCAATAAGTTTTGTATGTGATAGATATATTTAATAATTATGTTACATTAAGTTTCATAAAAGTCATATTCTAGTATTCTTATAAAAAAATGAAGATATAAAATATTAATATTATTCTTTTATAATTAAAATAATAAATTATAGACAATATATAAATATGTTAATAGAAAAAAATTCTAGAAAAGTAACAATAAATTTTGAATATTTTTTGAAACATATAAAAAGATGTCTCTTCATTTCACTTGTAGAGCAGAAGGCTTAAAAAATCATAATATTGGTACCATTGAGCATATGATCATCATGTTGATATCACTTGAGTTTATAGTTAAAATGATGACTTGACTATATTATAATAATACGATAAGAATATTTTAGTAATGTTTTTTTAATATAATTATAAATGCATGTTAACATAGACCCAAACTTACATTTCTATTTTTTTAAATATAATTATTTTTCTTTTTAATTTGTTTAATAAGATAATATATTATTAAATTATACATTATTTTTATTTTAAAAATTCTAATATAAAATTAATAAAATAAATAATATTAGAATATTAAATGAAATAAATAATATAGTTGATATATTAAATTTTTTATTATTTATATAATATATTTTTATGATTTAAATCAATTTATATAATTGCAAAATATAATCAATGAATAATAAATAGAAAACTAGTCGTATAAATTAAGAGTATTAATATAAAATAATAATAAGTTGCTAGTATCACAGATCAAAAAAATAAGTTAGTACGTATCTAATTTATATATTGAAAAAAAATGAAATGATATTCATTAATGTCTAAGTAATATAATATGAATGTGATTTTATCATCTAAATATTAATATTAATATTCACTATATTCGGATTGTTAAGTTAGATTAAAAATAATGTCAGCACGGTACATGTTCAGAAGAATGCATAGGTACGATATTATGTAATAATAATATACGACATAGCTTTCAGTTTCTCATCTAGCCTATTTTTTCATTTTATTTTTAACAGGGCTTAATAACAATAAAACCACTGGAAAAATCCCAGCGGACGAATAGGAACACAGGGAAATTTTAATAAAATTAAGAAAAAATACGAAAAATGAAAATTGAAAAAGTAAGACACCTCAAACTATAGAAAAATTGTTAACTTTTTATATTAACACGGCTCCCAATGTAAACTAATTGTCTATAACTGCAATGAAAACAATAGTCTCCCCCTTTATAAAGGTAGGGACTAACAACTTCCCTGCTTGCATGCGAAAAGAGGACAATAAGTTGACTCTGTTGATGTGGATTGTTCCCAATGCATGGACAAAGGTGGCAATCCAAACTTGGACACCAACCATAAATGATGGAAGTTGGGAGGCAAAGCACCGGTAAAAACTAAGATCATGGATAATGGTCACTGATGAAGAGTCCACGTTAGGTATAGATGACTCCAATAGGTGACACTCTGCTTTGTTCTCTACT
Organism: Cupressus sempervirens; assembly: GCA_028749045.1. Lineage (NCBI taxonomy): Eukaryota > Viridiplantae > Streptophyta > Pinopsida > Cupressales > Cupressaceae > Cupressus > Cupressus sempervirens. The sequence continues at coordinate 674,540,298 of CM053788.1, read as the reverse complement.
ATCCCTAAACCCCACTCAGGTTTTACAAATGCGAATGGCTAGAGGTCTAAATTAGCACATGGAGAGACCAAAAACATGCAGAGAATGAGTGCCAAATTAGTGTTGGAGATGTGGAGATGCGACAACGGGTGGCAAGGAGTCCACCACAATCAAAGTCCATCACAACCAATAATCTGCTCCTCACCTTCCACCATAGCATTGACCACAAAGTCTGCCCTTGAGTCACTCCCACCATGCATGGACACCTCCAAATGTTGCCAAAACCTCAATAAAAAATTTCACCCATACAATCCATGTATTCAAATGACAGACTTGAGCGCTAAGACAACGGGGGGCCACTGACCGTGGAAGTAGCCCTCCTCTTGCAGAAAAAGCGTACGAATTGGATGAGGAGGTGGAAGGTATAGAGGGTGAGGCCTAAGACAAAGACGAGAGGGCAACGGCTAAAACATAAATTATTTTGCGTGGTAGATACCTTGTATGTCGATGGCTATGCCTACCTCATGTCATCTATACATGCCTGCAGTTTGGACAGACCTGTTGTGCTGTTGTACAGTCTGCCAAATATTGCATCCATCCAATACTACATATCGTGTACTTTGAAATGTTGCAAATTTATTAATAAATGTATTAAAAACCAATATTGGTTTTTTGGAGTCAAACTTTTGTTAATATTTTTTTAGCGCGTATAAGATAGAATAAGAAATAAAATATAAAATATGTAATTCATTAAAATATAATTAGATATTATTAATAATATATAGATTGTTTTTAAGTTAAAAGAATATTAAATAATAAAATAAAATAAATTATATTACATTAAAAAATTAATTAATTTAAGAATAATGATATTAAATAAGAGAATATAATAGTTTTGATTTATAACTATTATTTTAATTTAATAAAAAAATTATTTAAGTTATTTATATTATTTTAAAGTTGAAAATTGGAATAGAAATAATGTTAGTAATTTATAAGTATTAAATATTTTCTATATGTTAGCAATTTTGATTTTGCTATCAATTGAAGGATTGAATTATATAATTTTCTTGCACTCAACATGTTCAGATTTAGGATGAAGGAGGACATTCTCATCTTCCACGAAACCTATGTGATACAATTGCATTTATTTTAGTATTTTCAGTGCTAGTCATTGCTTTGTTATATTTCTAAATAGGTATGTTCATTTGTCCATGGAGATTTTGGAGTGGAGGGAATATGTTGCATTTGTCAAATTATATGAGTATAGAATATATGAATTTTGTTTTTAAAGAGTCATATTTTTTTATAGTACAAATGTTTCTTGATTATGTGAGTTTTGTATCACTTTTAAAACAAGTGCCACGCAATGGTTAAGTAATAAAAATAGATATACAATGCTTGATATAACTTATATAATTTTATATTAATTTATTATTTGAATCTATAATGCATAAACTATTATATTTTAAAAATATTATATGTTACAAATATATTTTTATATAAACACATTTAAATAGAATTAAAATAATGCATGTTATAAATTCTATATGTTTATATTAAATTTATTAATTGAAATATATAATAATAATAATTGTTTTAAAATGTATTCTATATTAAAAATTAGTACTTGAATTCTGAAAATCTAAACTATAATAATATATTATTATAATATATAAGCAACAACTACATTATGATTTTAAAAATGTTATTGGAATCGTCCATATAAGATTCAAATCTCTTTAGCCAATCAATTGAATAACAAATAATTTTAAAATTTTATAAAGTTAAAAGGTTACATACAATTAGTTCAGAAGCATTTGTACTATACCTATGGATTGTGGCAAACATAGCTCTTATTGTTATCTATTTTGTTAAGATCTTTTGAGATATTAAAAATATATCACTGGCTACACTAATTGTTGTGATTCACACTCTTTTGCTACTAAGTTTCAATACTTAAAGTCTTTATGACATTATCTCAAAAACTCTATTTTGGATTAATATGCTATGTATGAGATAGATTAGATTGTCACTGATTTATGTTTGCATCAATATTTTGGATCACTTCAATCTTGACAATGTTAAGAACAAATTTACTTTTATCATCATATAATGAATCATAAATTTTGATATTTAAATGCAAGCTATAACATAAACAATTGCAACAATCTCTATAAATTGTGAAAATTTGATATAATAAAAAAATGTGACTTCAATACTCGAATAATAATTTTATAAATAATGTTAGACTAAAGGCTTCGTTTAATAGAGAGAATGTTGGAGAAAGAGGAGCAAAATTTCTGAGCTTTGCAACCTTGTCAATTATTTTTCAATTTATAACATTTAATACGATTTATTCTTATTTTTCAAATGTTTGATTAATGCTAATTTTATTGGACATTGCACAGTAAACTACTTCTCCTATCTAACAAAAATAGGTGATTTAATAGTTTGACAATATTTTCTACTTAATTTTTATTAACTTCAACTAATTTTCTTATTAAATTAAAATAATAGTTACAAATCAAAACTATTATATTCTCTTATTGACTATTATTATTCTTAAATTAATTAATTTTTTTAATATAATGTACATTATTACATAAATAATATTGTATGAAATTTATTTTATTTTATTATTTAATATTATTTAATATTTATTTAACTTAAAAATAATCTATATATTATTACTAATATAGGACATCCGCCTCACAAAATAACTTACTATTTAGGTGTTGCCTATTTTTCTTTTTAATTTATATAATATAAATGAAAGATTATTAACTTTATAAAATTTTAAAATTATTTGTTATTCAATTGATTGGCTAAAGAGATTTGATCTTATATGGACGATTCCAATAGCATTTTTAAAATCATAATGTAGTTTTTGCTTATATATTATAAAAATATAGTATTATAGTTTAGATTTTTAGAATTCAAGTACTAATTTTTAATATAGAACACATTTAAAAACAATTATATACATATACATATATATATATATACATATACATATATATATATACATATACATATACATATACATATACATATATATATATATACATATACATATATATATACATATATATATATATATATATATATATATATATATATATATATATATATATATATATACATATACATATATATATATGTGTATATGTACATATATATATGTATGTATATATATATGTATGTATATATATATATATATATGTACATATATACATATATATATATATATATATACATATACATATATATATATGTACATATATATATATGTACATATATATATATATATATATATATATACATACATATATATATACATACATATATATATGTACATATATATATATATACATACATATATATATACATACATATATATATGTACATATATATATATATATGTACATATATATATGTATGTATATATATATATGTATATATATATATATATATATATATATATGTACATATATATATGTATGTATATATATATGTATGTATATATATATATATATATGTACATATATATATATGTACATATATATATATATATATATATATATATATATATATATATATATATATATATATATATTTCAATTAATAAATTTAATATAAACATATAGAATTTATAACATGCATTATTTTAATTCTATTTAAATGTGTTTATATAAAAATATATTTGTAACATTTTATAATATTTTAAAAATATAATAGTTTATGCATTATAGATTCAAATAATAAATTAATATAAAATTATATAAGTTATATCAAACATTGTATATCTATTTTTATTACTTAACCACTATTAACCACTACGTGGCACTTGTTTTAAAAGTGATATAAAACTCACATAATCAAAAAAAATTTGTACTATAAAAATATATCACTCTTTAAAAGAAATTCTCATATATTCTATACTCATATAATTTGACAAATGCAACATATTCCCTCCACTCCAAAATCTCCATGGACAAATAAACATACTTATTTAGAAATATAACAAAGCAATGACTAGCATTGAAAATACTAAAATAGATGCAATTGTATCACATAGGTTTCATGGAAGATGAGAATGTTCTCCTTCATCCTAAATTTGAACATGTTGAGTGCAAGAAAATTATATAATTCAATCCTTCAATTGATAGCAAAATCAAAATTACTAAAATATAGAAAATATTTAATACTTATAAATTACTCACATTATTTCTATTCCAATTTCAACTTTAAAATAATATAAATGACTTAAATAATCTTCTTATTAAATTAAAATAATAGTTATAAATCAAAACTATTATATTCTCTTATTTACTATCATTATTCTTAAATTAATTAATTTTTAAATGTAATATAATATAATATAATTTATTATTTAATATTATTTAATATTCCTTTAACTTAAAAAAACTATATATTATTAATAATATCTAATTATATCTTAATGAATAACATATTTTATTCTTAGCTGTGTTTTCTGGGTAGATTGTGTTACAATTTTTGCATCAAATTGTAACACAATCTACCCAGAAAACACAACTAAGAATTCTAATGGATTGTGGAAAACTACTATCTACAACATATTTTATATTTTATTTCTTATTCTATCCTATATGCTATTGCACGTTGAAAAAACATTAAGAAAAGTTTGGCTCTAAAAAACCAATGTTAGTTTTTAATACCATTTATTAATAAATTTGCAACATTTCAAAGTACACAGTATGCAATATTGGACAAATGTAATATTTGGGAGACTGTACAACAGCACAGCAGGTCCGTCCAAACTGCAGGCATGTGTAGATGGCATGAGGTAGGCATAGCCATCGACATATAGGGTATCTACCATGCAAAATAATTTACATTTTAGTCATTGCCAAGACAAGAGAACATGTAAGAGAGTAGAGATAGAAGGGACTTGTGCGATCTCCAAAGATGAGAGCTAGAATGCTGATGAGGATTTTGACCTTCGGAGGGCGTGCTTCATGGTACAGGGTACCTTTGACAAGGGTCCTAGTCAAACAAAAAGTGTGATTCTTAAAAAAGAAGCGCTCCACTTTCTTAAAAAAAAAAGATCGCCCCATTCCTTTTAATATATGCAGATACCTAAAAAAACAATTTGCATGCGCCTCTTTGTAAAAAGAATTTACAAAGATTTTTTTTTGATAAATAAAATAAAAAAATCATCTTTGACTTAGGAAGTGTGCCCAGGTCAAAATGTCATGGAAGCAAATTTTTTCCCATAGATTTCAACAATATCAAACTGGATGTATTTTATATGGAAATGAGAGTTTTGAGTATTCTGAGCTCAATGATGATGTCTACTTTTTCTCAAAGTGCTCCAAAAAATAGGTCCCCCCAAATCTAATACAAAACACTTCTAAAAACTAAAACGCTCTGAAAGAGAAAACTCAGGTTTGAAAAGCAAGCCAAACTTCTTACAAATAGAACATGGGCATGAATATCTGGAGCTCTAATACCATGTTGAAGTTGATGAAAGATCAACCCCACAACTCCCAAGAATCACCTACATGCAAACACCTATCATAGAAAGAGAGAAGCAGGTCGGGAAGAATTGCTAAAAAAGGGGGGAATAATTTTGTTGTTGTTTATGTGAGGCCTCGCCCCGACCCTTCATAGCCTTAGTTGTTACTTTATCATTTTGATACTCACGACTCGAGATGTCGAGACACTATCAGATACTTGAACATATTATATTATTTCATGTTGTGTGATGTTATTTTCATATATTTAATGTCCGTCATTTAATGCCTTATGTATATGTATGATGATGAATTAAGTAAAATGTAGGATTAACACAATAATTTTGGAATCTTTATGATGAAGGATATAAGTAGGATGCAAGAAACCCTGATTGATGTATGTTTCAATTTATGTGAATTTCTGATATGTATATATGTACATGCGAATTTCGGGACTACTGATGTGTGCAATGAGTGTGCAGATATTTAGCCGAGAAACCCTACGGAGGAACAAAATTGATCTCTATGTGCTAATTTTGGAAACCATGTTGTTCATAATTCACTATTGTACTGTGAGATGCATGTATGTATATTTCTGTGTTCAATGAATGTTAGTGTTCGTAACTATATTCTTTCAGTGTCGCTTGACACTCGTAAATTGTTTATGTTCTTCAGTGTGTTGATTAGGGTTAGTTGTGTAACCTCAGGACCCAAGTTGGTTTAAGTTAGTGTCAGTTTGCTAATTGGATTCTTAATCGAGGTTAGTCATCCCTTAATCTGGATTAGTGCTTAATTTTGCAATGTTAGAGTAGTTAGAAGGTCCTATTTTATTCCTAGATTTTGTTTGGCTCTAAACCTTTTTCCTAAGGCTTTAAAACATGAAATAATTATATCCAAAGGGTATGGGTATGGGTTAGGGGTCTTTTCCAACCCCTAAGCCCCTTTCATTGACTTTTGAGGTCACTCAAAAAGTCTCATTTTTCCTTTGTGCGAAAATTGCAAGTGGTTATCTTGAGTCACCTCACCTCACCTCCACTTAGTGTTTAACCATAGTGTGGGTTGAGTTAGGAGTTTCTAGAATTGCTAGTGGGTGGAAGTAGTTATTGCTCCTTTTGGTGGTTGAGTTTGAGGCTTATTTAGAGGCCCTTCTTGGTCTAGTGGAGGTTGTTACCCAATCTCTACATTTGGAGAGGAGTTCTTGAAGATTGAAGCAAGAAAAGGGAAACTCTACTCAAACTTGTTCATTGCCATTACCTCTTTGTGAAGGTTGGAATTCTCATCTCCCTTGTTCAGATTTCATTCTTGTTTCATACTTATGCTACCTTGTTGTTGTTTCAATGTTTGTATGTTTGTGGGTATGTTGGGAATCTTTGAAAACCATGTTATTTTTGGATGATTTCCTTTCTTGTTTATGTTTGCAATTTTGAGATTTTTCTTGCATGGGTGTTTTGGTATTACTCACCCTTGGAGAGGGCAGAAGTGACCAATTTTGGGAAAGGTTTGTTTAGTCGGACTCCAACCAGTGTAGAGTCTCTTCTCAGGATGAGAAGAGGGAGAAAGGGTAGGGTGTTATGGGCCCCTACTTGTTAGCACAAACCTTGTATGATTATGGTATGTTGAAATGGAAGAACGAAAGTTCTTTGTATATAGCCTCGATTGGGTGTCTGTTTCGTGTTGTGCTTGACTTCTCCTAGTTGGAAGAATCCACCTTTCCCTAGTTTTGATTCATTTTGAATCCTATTGTGTAAACCATGTATGATTATGCTTGTTTGATTGTCTATTGGTTATGCTTGGTTGTCACCCGATCAGATATTTGTTCCATCCATGGTTCTAGAAATGTGTTGCAGAAAATATTATAAATCCCTTGATGAGGATCATGAAGAAAATTCAATTATGTTGTTGAAATTTGGGATTGATATCCTATGTAAATTGGTATTTTAAACCTTGTTATAATTGGCAACGAAGCCGAGTTTTCTTCCTGATTCTTTCCCGGCTGAGCCTTTGAATTAGGTTTGCCAATAAAATTGGTGTTTGAGTATAATTGCTTGTCATGTGATTTAATTGTAAACTTTAATTTGGATGGATGTACATCAAATTAGGATGGAATTGATGATGTTCAATTTGGTAAAATTTCAAGTTTTCCTTTATGTTGAAAATGAAAATTTATGATCATGCACGTAGATTCAGTTTTATGATTATTAGATATCAATTAATCATGCATTATTGCGACACATTTATTAAATCCCTGGTTTAAATCCATTCAAATATATATACCTCTTTTAAAAAAATTTATACACCTTAAAAAAATATGTATATATATTACATTTGCTTTGTAAATTCACACTTAGAAAAAAATAAGACACAAAAAAAAAAAAAAAGTTGTATCCAAGAGCCAAATAGTCTCTGGAATTTGTATGAGAGACCATTTTAAATTGAAATGGAACAACATAGAATATTCCTTTAATTATTCTTTTTTTTTTAAATTTTTGAAAGAAAACAAAATAAGGGAAAACCTTGATATACATGTTAATTAACAAAGAAAAATTCAAAAAAAATAAATATATACATGTAACATAATATCCTAAATATCTACATTCTTACCTATAAAACTTTATTCTTTCAATGCTTTACTCTCCCCTTGGGCAGCAGTTATGAAGCTAACAATTTAAAAAGGGTTTTATCAAAGTCTTGTGTAAAGCAATGTCATTATTGCTTTTGAGGGTGATGTCACCCTATCACCATCTCAGCCTTGGGCAGTGGGTGAGTTCTTTGGCAAAGCGCTGAGTGTCTTGTTTGGTGTTGAGTTTTGTATTAATGTGCAAACTTTTCTTTTCCAACCCACAACTTTCTTGGGCATCATCCTTATTTACTTGGGTCAGCGCATGCAATTGGACAGGAAGCTTTGGGATGCACTTGGAAGCGTTGAGTGCTTGCGCAGGGTCAGTGTACTTGGCAGCACGTAGGCCTAGAAGTAGGTTGGGGTAGAGTAGGGTGTAAGGGGAGTTGAGTGTTGGAGGATTGTAGGTAGGTAGTTTTATATTTAAGTTTATAAATTGTAGTTAGTGTTAGATCTTAGATTAGCTAGTAATTAGTTTTAGTTATTTATTTTTAGTTAGTTATATTAGATTTAATTAGTATGTTTTAAAAGTTGTTTTAATAGTTAGTTTATTAAATTTAATTTGTGTCTTAGTTAATGTTAAAATAAGTTAGTGATTAAAATTTTAAATTAGTGTTAAGTTAATTTATTTAAGTTTTATGTTAGTTATTGTTTGTCATTTGTTATATATTAATAATCTTAGTTAATTGATTTCTATGTTTGTTTTAATGTTAATTGTTTTAAAGATATATGTTAATTCATAAGAGTTTTAGTTTAAAATTAGTTTAGTTTAATTGCTCGTATTTTGTTAAGTGTTAGTTAATAGATTAGTTTGGTTCCTTATAGAAAGTATTAAATCTAGAAAGTTTCCTTAAATAATTTAAAAATCAATAAGTAGATATAATGTTAATTAAGTAATGGGTATAATAAGAAATCAATTAGTCTTAATTTAAAATTATAGATGTAAGTTAGTTTTTTCGATTTCGATTCATTCAATTCTTAGATATTATGGATATAATCGTTAATTTAGATTTGATTTCTTTTAATTAATTTTTAAATGTATTTAGTTTTGGTATGGAAGTAAGTCAGAATTTTTGAGTGCTAATTAAGTTTAGACTTCAGGTTGTTGTCTATTTAAAATAAGTTTTAATGTCAATGTTATTTGCTTAGTTGTTTCATTAAACTAATTTTGTAGTCAACTACATCTTTTTTTCGAAATAACTTTTACTATAATGTTGTATAAGAAATGTAAGAACATAAGTTTACAATATCAATCTTATAACAAAAGTTTCAAAACCTTAACGATGTAATCGTCCTCATGTTTATAATCTTAAGACGTAATGTAGAGAACTTGTATTTTAACTGTTATCACAATCTTTTCATCTTAAGCACTTTAATTAATAATTATAATTTTAAAAAAAAAAAAAAATTGTGTTTTGCCCTCGTAGTTTGGGCATGACAGTTTATGTATTACTATTATGTGTTTGTGGTATTAAGGGGAGCACCCTTCATCACATTTTTCTCCCATTTTGAGGAGAATTCGTCTTCTAAAAGGAACATTTATTTCAAAGTAAATGAGCATATAGAATCATGAATATGAATAAATTTTTTTTATTGTAAAATGATTTTAGGTCAATGGAAATTCATTGACTAGAGTCAATCTATTCATGTATTCCTTATCCTTTGAATGAATTCTCTTTAAGAACTTGTAAAAAAAATTAAACTATCAACATCAACCTAAAAAATATTTCTATTATGTTTCAATTTTAGTTTAACATCTTTGTTCTATTAATTGCAGTAAGAAATGTTGCATGTGTGTATGTTAAATGCATAAGCATAGTCAAGGTCAGTGAAATATTTGATAGAATGCCTCATAGAAATCCTTGATTGTCTGATATTTCCAAAATATATTGCATGCAATCATAGTTATACCTCTTTATAAATGTCAAGATAATGTGATTGGTAGGTTTTTACTATATTCCACAATCCTTCTCAACCAAGCTAAGGGCATGCATAAAGATTAGGGATACTTTAATAATAAATTATGGTTGGAATTGTCCTAGTAGAAAATATGCAAAACATGGAAACATAGAGAACACACCTTAATTTTTTAAGAAACTGCTTCAAAAAGATGTCATCCCATAGATTGCAATGATGGTGAGGAGTTTTGAGGAAAAAGAAAAAGAAAGAGAAAGTTCCAATCTACATAAAGGAGAACAAAAGGTGCCATGAAAGAAAGAAAGTTAGTGTGGACCATTGATAAGGAGAAACTTTACACTTTAATGAAATCCGCACATAGGAGTTCCATTCAAAAAGAAAATCTGTTGTCTAAATCCCAACAAACCATATCGATACCATGTGTGTCCGATCTTCATAGATATGATATCCATAACTTTTCCAAATCCAATTACTTTGGATCAATACCAAATAGAATTTTAATCAATACTAATCATTATAATTGGTTTCTATTCTCCCTAGTCTATTCTTGCATATTGGGTTGTTCCTTTCATGTTAACCATGAATTCAACATCCAAAATTATTTACCAAATTGATTTGCAAACTATTAACATTTGCCTTCATGACCAATTTGAATCAATTTCAAAATGACTGACTCTAAGCTGAGAGTCAACCTATTTAAGAACATGCAAAAGTTAAGAAAGATAATATGCAGATCAAAACCAAATTAGTTTTACATATTAAAACATGTTTTTCCTTCACAATCTAATTGAATTAGTTTCTATGGAGTATGCCAAAACTTCAAAGAACATTTAAAATTATAGTATGAAAACAAACAAGTGAAATCTAGAAAACTTTATTATTATTTCCATCCCTCTATTGCATAACTATTATTGAAATTGAGACATCAAATTTTCATCTACACATGGAATGTAAAACAAAAACCCCTATCTAAGTAATCAGTTTTAGTGGTTGGTTGCAAAAACTCCTAAAACCAACCACTAAAACTTATTACTATTTCATCGGTGGAATACATAGAGAATATGTTGTCAACTAGACAAGTTTTCCTATTTTTATACTTTAGGCTATAAACCATAACCATATGCCCAACTTTATAATTTTGACTTAGTTACATCAAATTGATTAAGGTTTATATTATTTGTGATCTTATAAATCGTATTAGGTAGGTTAATTAGTACTTTTCTAGACTAAGTTCTATTGTATCATTTTATAGAATTGATGATTAAATAAAATAGTTTTTACCAATCAGAATTTATTATGTTTTAAATTTTATCATATTTTTTATACTTTTTAAATTCTTAAAGCATATTTTTTAACTTTATAATTTCTAAAAATATTTTTCATAGGTCTTATATGTAAGTCAATTCATAAATTTATATTTTATATTTTATAATTCTTTTTATTTTATTAAATAATTTCAAGAATGAGTAGTTAAAATATGAATAAGTATTTAATAATTATTTTGTTGTTTGTATATCAGTTGTTAAAAAATTTAGTAGATACATTTCTTTAGTATGAAAATATTGATCAATATGTGAATTAATTGTAGCAATTTTAAATTTTTTAGATATTATTATTATTTATTATTTAATAAAATAATCAATTATTTTTCAAAAAGAAATACTATTTTAATAATAAAATAAATTTTATCATTATATATATTTTTAACAATATTTGAACAATCTAACAATTTATGTTAGATATTTTAAATTAAGGCAAAAGAGTTGTATGACAAGAGATAATTACACCAAGACAAACCATAGCAGACTAACTAAAACATAAGACCTTAATCCTAATTACATACAATTTTTATGTTCGATGTTAATATTACAATGTATGTTATTTCTAATATAATTAAAAAAAATTAAACTAATTACAATACATATAATTTTCATTTATTACAATTATAATTAAATTGCATTACTATTTCTAATTGTTACAATGATAACGACAAGTATTTTCCGTTATGTGTCACTTGTTGATGATTATTCATTAGCTTTAGTGCTCTTGCACAACCATGAGGAATTGTGAGAGAGAGAAGAAAAGAAGCCATTAGGAGACCAATTCTTTTAAACCAATGTTAGCACATTTCAAGTAAATAAACTATCATTCTTTTATGCAAACTTGTGTTAATTGTAAACATATAATCTTTGTTTTATTTTATGTATTTTTAAGTTTTAATTTATGGAAAAGGTCTATTCATCAAAAAAAGGGATAGTTTTATAACACAAGGTAGGATCTTGTAAATAACAAACTTTAGACATATAGATGTTCTAGGATGGTAATTGAAATTGTTTATGAGTAATTGTTCAAAATAATTAAATATGAGATGATGTCAAATGATTATAGTTTATTGTATATAGATCTATGATTAGAGTAATAAACAAGAGTTGTGATACAACTTGAGTCCTGCCTAATTTAAAAAAAGAAAAAAAAAAGAAATGTGCTTTATAACTTTGAGAAATTGTGGTATTATTTAAAGAAAGTATGTAGTGTATACAAGTTTCACTAATAATTTAATAGATATACAATAGTCATATAACTTGGTTTATAAATGGTTTTTCTAGGGCAGCCATTTAACGTAAAAAAAATTAAAGTATATAAAGATTTTTTTTCATTTTTTCAGTCTTAGTTCTTTATTATTGACTTTAGATACAAATAATGTACTAGTGTTTCTATGTAGAAATATTTATTTTGGAAATTTTTAAAGAAATGTAAAAAATATTTCATTTCCTTATTTTTTATTGGTGGCATGAGAAACATTTTAAATTTTTAAAAGGAAAAATAAAAAATATTAACAAAAAAATGAGGAACCAATTAGGAAAAAGAAATAGATCTTAAAAAATAAAAATAAAAATAAGATAACTGTGAAACATTACAAATGTAATTAATATTTCTAAAATAGAGGCAAATAATAGCAAAAAGAAATCTTTTGAATTTTTGAAAAGAAAAATTAAAAAAACCACCAGCAAAAATAGGAGGAACCAGTGAGAAAAAAGGAATAGCCTTTAAAAAACAAATTATAACATACGAGAAATGTAAAACATTACAAATGTAATTTACAACAGAGACAAACTAATAATACAAAATGAAGCCAAAACATAAGTCTCCGACTATATAGGCGGGACTAATAATGTAAATTTTTTCTTTTCTACTATTTTTGAGCCGATAGGCTATTTGTGAGAGCAAAGCTCTTAAAATTTAACTTTTTGATAGTACTCACCAATTTTTTAATTTTTTTGATTTGCTCTTAAAAAATCATAAATTTAGACATTTCTAAAAATTAAACTTTAATCCTACTTTTTATTTTTTTCACAAACTCTTTATTGACCTACTTCTTCCAAGAAAGCATTTGAAGACAAATTATTTGAAACTAAAGATTTTAAAAAAAGATTTTCTACCAAAGAATTTATGTGCATGTGTGGTGGAGATGTTTTATTGAATCAGGTTTCGATCATAGTATATCTATTCAGACTTCACATATTTTATTATATTTATTAATCTATTATGATTAATTTTTTTAAACATATTATAAATGCTATTAAAATTTGTCATTTAATGAGATTATCCCAATTCTAAGTATTAAAATCAATTTGTAATGTGAAAAAATTATTAAAAATAAATAAATAACTAAATTCGAAAAAAACTTGAAAAGAGAGTACCAAAAACATATATTATATCAATATTATATTTTATAAAATTTATGTAAATCATATTTTTTTATATCTTATAAATTTGATCATATTTATTAATTTTTCTTAATGAAACTCTCTATTGATATTTTACAAATCTTATAGTTTCATTGGCTATCATAAAATAAGAAATTTTGTAAACAAATGATGGTTTTGAAAAAAATCAAAAGAAAATAGAAAAAAATAGTCATGCACAACAAAACATAATTTATATTTATTGACATTCGAAACTTGCATATTAGATGAAAAATAAAAGAAAATGAAATAAAATATATTATTAAAAAACATAATATTTTTAAAATATTTAATAATTTTATTATGTTTCTTAAATTATTAAGAACAAATTATTTAATAAAATAAAATAAGCAAGAATTCTAGTGTGCAAAAATAAGATTTTAAGAAGTTTCACTTAAGTTTTTAAAAAAATAAATTAAGAACTTCCTTAACAATAATTTTTTTGGCTTTTGTATTTTATTAAATAAATTTATTCTAAAAATTAAAATCATGTATTAATAAAATTAAATAAGATTTTTCACACGTGATTTTTTCATTTTCTAAAAATAATAGAATGTGCAACTTCATCTAACAATTTTGCAATTTTTTTCTAAAATTGAATTGTTCCACATTTTCATCACACTCTAATTTTCTCTCTCTTTATTATATCTTTAGCTAGCTATTACTAAGTGTGTGTTGGTAAACATATTTGTCACTTAAGAAATACATGATTTAGCCCAATGGACTATGTGGCAAATCAATTTCTCCAACAGTTGGATAGGCCCTTGATATTTGGCCTTCCTCTGCGTTTAGAGGGGCAGCTCCCTCGTAAAATAATTTTTTTGATTTTTCAATAAAGATGATTACAACTTAGAATAAAGAAAGGAAACTACTGATGATGAATGCACCACACGACTTCAATGTTTCCATAAAATCAATGTAAACTGTTAATGAAAACAATCAAGAACTACGCTTGAGAGCTATCACTGACACAATGTTGATTCGATCATTCATGAGCATTTGCACTATACCGTGAAAACATCCATTAGAAATGAAGAATCAATATTTCAATGTTTCAGATATGAAGAAAGAGAGAACACAAAGTGTACTTTCTTTATTTCTTAGCACCAAGAACATAAGAAAAGACTGATTACAAGAACAACAATTGTACACACTTTCCAAAAATTGCTTTGTTATCAAAACATAAGTGTTCCCTGTCTTCGAGTCCAAAAAAGTCCCTTATTACATTGAGATCTAGAAATTTATAGCTATTCTAGAATAACTAACCTTTCGGGTTCATAACTACTCAAAAAGTTAGAGTTTGGGCTACTCCGAAGATAGTTCGTAACCAACTCTAACTTTCAATGCTTAACTAAAGTTAGGAAAAGTTAAGACATTGACTAAAACCAAAATTAATTCTAAAGTTGACCTTTTTACAAAATACATAAATAAATCAAACTTGAGACAACTTTAGATATATGCACTTCTAACTTTAACTATGATCACTAATATTTCTTGAGCTTGCTCTTTGATCTATAGGTGTTGTGAGTAGCTGAGTCAAGTTTTCCTTGTATACTCTAAATGATTTGATAACCTAAGCCAAAGTCTTGTTTTTAATGATGATTAAGATTTGCATTTTTAGCTTGCACAGATCATGTCTCTTTCTGACTTCATCCAACTCTATGACATAACCTGGTAAGTTTTGAATACAAGAGTCCAAAACCATTGAGAAACTGCTCAACCTCATCATAATGCTAGCATTTGAACTTTGTTTATTGCCAAGTTCGATGCTGATTTTTGCTTCTATGCATTCCAAAATGGAAGATATGTCTGAATCTTGAGTGTGTTCTCTAATAGGAATACCTTCTATGATCATCGGTATATTCCCCAAGGTCTTCTTTTTCAGTAACTTGCAGGAGTTTAAGAATTGCTCTCCTTCACTCTGCATATTCATATATATACCTACATATTTGGAGTTTTATATGCCTTGTACAGGTTTACGTTTGAAGGGTGGGTACAAATGAATGCATTAATCTCCTCCAAGGTCACAGGTTACATGAATCTAGCCTTCAATTAAAATAATGCACATGCCTTTTTTATGGTTCCAAGAAATGTCATGGGTGTTGGGTTTCTTCTCAAAGATTTTCAATTTTTGTTTTACATTGCATATTCAAAATCCACGCATTCACATGGAAATGTGATCAGCTTTGTAATGGAAAATACTCCAAGTCAGTTATGTCATGGAAGTGGTAGGATATTTGACTAGCTTCACCGATCACTTCCCTTTAGAACTTAGCGCAGTTCTCTTTATGTAGAACCTCCCACCATTATGTAGTATTAGACGTCTCTTCTTTAGGATGCCATGTGAAAAGATTAAATTTCAGCGCCCATGCTTTAGGATGCTTGTGGGTATATTGAGGCTTTTTTTTGTTAAAACAGTTCTCATGCCTTGTTCAGTTTGCATAAGATGTCATGCCTGTAGAGTGAAAAACATTTGGTTAAACATGTCATGTACCCTATTTATGGTTGAACTGAAGATGTAAAAAATGTATTAAACAACTCTTGTGCTTGATCTATGTTCTATCAAAGTCGCAGATCTGCAAGGACCTTTAATTAGATGGTTCACATGCCTATTTATGAGGTATTCTGTCAAATAGTTTGGTGCCTTTTGAGGTCAAAGTTTGTGTTCCTCTAGCTCAAGCTTGGTTTCAATAACCACAATCTTCACCTTCAACCTCCTATCTTTGGATGCACACAAGATGTTTGGTATCTTATTTTCTATTCGTTAATTCAAAACATTTATAATGGTAGTTGGACATTGACAATCGATGGAGCATGTCCCCATTACAAGGGAAAATTAAGTGAAGAAAACATAGAGAGTCCAATATCGAACATTCCCACTATTGTTTATTATAATCGCAATTCTTCACTCCAAATCCAAATTCAATGTTTTCAACCAACACTAGAAAAGAAATTTGGCGACAAGCACAGCAGTTGTAGAAATAACTAGGATCAGATAATGACCAGCACTGCTTTTGACAATTATACTTGCTTCAATCAAAGGATTTGCCCCAACCAAAAGTTGGTTAAACATCAGTTGTCCATTTGGCAGGTTGGCCTACAAAGGAGATGAAAATGCAAGCTGAATGAAAGGAAGTAATCTAGGGCTTAGAGAAGCCCCATAGTTTTGATTCACCAAAGGATCATCATTTACTGACCAAGAGCTCTGCCCATTTTTATCCACCATTCTCAACTCCCCACTCTCAAGAAAAACCAAAGTGTTATAATTATTGGCACGATTGTTCCACACTTCATTCTTACCATCATTTATCACCAACCCATCATCTATTAAGAGAAGAATACATGGGCTTGTTGTGGTAACTGTCTAGCATGGAGACCCCCAAATGCTCTACTCGGCCACTATATTTATAACATCAACACAAAAACATTAAAAGCCAAGTCCTCCAATATTATTGAAAGTAACATACATATATTATAACTTTGAAAGCTGACCCATATATCGAGGCAACTTCCCAACCCACTGATTCTTTTCCACATAAAACTCTTCTACGTTCCCACAATTTGTAATATATTTGGGTTAGGATTGGGTTAAAAAGTTGGACTATGTAGTGAGAGAGTATTTTAGTACATGGAGAGAGAAAATTTGAGTGAGAGAAGGCAACCCAAACCTATACTTCTCTCTAAAAGTTTGAGTAAGAGGTAGTATAGGGAGAGAGAAAGTTTGTGGGGGAGAAAGCAAACCAAACTCAAACCCAAAATTCTCTCTAAAAGTTAAAGTACAGGGAGAGAGAATATGTTGAAATAGTGGAAAATAGTTTATCTCTCTCTCAGTCAGTCCCATTAATTATCTTAATTAATTCTCTCTCATAAAATTATCTAGGCAACAACTGGCTCTATCTAGGGACAAGAATTGTGTAGCACGCTGAATGAACCTAGAGTTAAGAAAGATAAATGCTTTATCATAAGGGATATAGAGTCCAAAAGGAGATAAATTTAGGAAAAAGAGACTAAGCACAAAAAAATTGGGTAGACGACCAAACAGAAAAGAAAGGAAGACACAACAAAAAATACTAACTAAGATATGTACAATGTTGCAGACTACACGCCTTACTGATAATAATGTTTCAAATGTTGCCCATTGTAAGGAAAGGGCAATTGAGTACCACTGAGATATGATAAAATGAGAGAATTTTTTCCACATAGGTCTCTTTAATCTAGAATGGGCCTCTCCATAAGGAGTCAAACTTTCCATGTAGATCTTTTGGCTCTCTATGCTTATCCCAAAGTAAGACAAGATCCCTTTCTTGGAAGAACCTCTGTTTAGCTTTCTTATCAAACAACTTGTTAAATTGGGACTAATGTTCTCGTATCTTGTCTACAACCACTTCTCTTTCCTCTTCCAGTTTGGTCAAATATAATATTCTTTTTTCAAGAGCATCTTTGAATTTATGGTTTTCAATAGCATTTTGTAACTTCAAAACAAACAATTCTAGAGGAAGGGGGAAAATTGCTTCGGTACCATATAAGATTCCAAAGGGTGATAGTCCTATTTCCCTCTTCTTAGTAGTATGATCTACCCAAAGTGCATCATACAAGTGTTTGTGCCAAGACCTCTGATTAACATCTATCAATTTTCGCACAATGGACATAATATTTTTATTGCTCAATTCCGCTTGATCGTTTCTTTGTGTGAAATAATCTAAGGAGTGAGAGAGAATGGTTCCATATTGATAGAAGAAGGCTGATATCTCTTGAGAGGAGAATTTTGTAGCATTATCGATAAAAATCTTGTTAGGAACACCAAACCTAACCAAGATATTTTTCTTGATGAAACTACACACCACTTCTAAAGTTGTTTGCTTGACTGGAATGGCCTCTACCCACTTGGTGAAATAATTAGTTGCCATTAAAATGTGAGTATGTCCAGTAGTAGATGAAGGATGGATAGGACCAATAAATTCCAAACCCCATTGTTGAAAGGGTTCTTCGATCGCTATTGGTTTCAAAGGAAGTGTTGCTAATTGGACTCTTCCTTTGAAATATTGACAAGAGTCACACCTCTTGACCCATTATTCTACATATTTGAACATTCTAGGCCAATAAAAATAGTTTCTTAGAATTTTATAGGCTATTACCAATGTTGAGTAATGACCTCCACATGCTTCATTATGAAACAATTGAAGCAACTCCTTCCTTTGCTTAGAATCTACACATCTCAAGAAGGTACTATCTATCCCCTTCTTGTACAACATGTCACCCCAGATAATGTACTTTGCAGATTTCAATTTTAAGGTCCTCTTTTCTTTGGGTGATAAATGAGCTATGCATTCTTCATATGTCAAAAAATAAGCAATATTGGAAAACCAGTCATCAACATTACCAATGAATAAAACTAATGGTATTTCTTTCTCAGCCTCTTCTTCATCTCTAGAAGATCCTTCCATGATAGCTTTACACAAACCTTTTCCTCTAACAAGATCCATAGGTTTGATATCAAGATCATTTTCTTGTACTTTAGCTATCCAGGAGGCCCTTTTGTTCACACCGATCTCTTGTTGTGTTAGAAAAGTCTTCATCGCCGAATCAAGAACAAATGCTTTGGAGTGAGAGTTTAGGATGTAGCACCTAATTTTTTTCACTGCTCTAACTAAAGAATATTTCAATTCATGTTTCTTAAGAGGGACATTCATGAATGCTATTGGGGCCTCAACATTTTCTTTGTCAGTTTGAGTGAGTATAGCAGATAAAGTGTTCTTAGATGCATAACAATATAGATGAATTTCTTTTAGAAAAATCTAGACAAGAAAGGTTAGGGGCATTAGCAATCACACTCTTGATTTGTTCAAAAGAAGTCTTACCTTCCTTCATCCATTTAAAATTTGTATTCCCTTTCACCATATCCATAATTGATTTTGTAATCTCAGGGAAGTATGGTACAAACCTCCTTATGAGTTTATCTGCCCAAAGAAAGACCTGACCCCTAGTTTACTCATGGGAAGTGATAACTATTGGATAGCCTTCACCCTTTTAAGATCTATCCAAATACCTTCTTTGGAGACAATATGTCCAAGTAATTTTCCTTTTTTCACTCCAAATATAGATTTCCTAGGATTCAGTGAGATGCCATGGGTTTGACATCAATGCAAGATAGATTCTAGATGATGCACATGATCTCTTCTATGTTTTGAAAACACTGTAAGATCATCAAGATACATGACAATGATCTTATTCTTGAGATCTACAAATGAATGATCTATTGCCCATTGAAAGGTGGCTTTGACATTTATCAAACCAAAGGCATACGATTGTAGGCAAAGATACCCCATGGAGTGGTAAAAAATGTTTAATGTTGATCTTCCTATGCAACACTGATCTGATTATAATTGGAGAAACCATCTAACATTGACATGAGGTTAGAACTAGATACCAAATGCAAAATATGATCCATGGCAGGGAGACCATAATCATCCTTAACTGATGCCCAATTCAAATTTCATAAGTCAACACATATTCTTATCTCATCATTCTTCTTCCTGACTGGGACAATATTGGCTACCCACATTGAATGGTGGATAGGGTAGATAATCTTTGCTTTAAGCATTTTATCAACTTCATTGAATATAGCATCAACAACCTTCAGATTGATTTGCCTTTGTTTTTATTAGGAGGGAGTTGAACCAAGTTTCAAAGGAATCTAATGTTTAAATTTTCCATTCATGAATTCCTTTAAATCTTCATAACCCCAAGCAAAAACATCTTGGTAAGCTTTCAACAAATTCATGAATTCTTCTTTCTCTTCTGATGACAAGTCTTTCCCTATTAGGACCATCTTTGGAATTTCTTCAGAACCAATATTTACCTTCTCATAACCCAAAGAATTAGAAGATTTAGTATCTTCAACTTTCTCTTTCCTTCTATCTTCTTTATCAAAAAGACTCTCAAGGGTGACTAATACTCTCGAAATAACATTACCTTGTAGTTGAATAATCTCAAGGTTATCTCCTGGTGTTCCATTATGATTATATGATCCTTCAAAATTCAAATCTAAAAATGGAGGGCGTCCCTCTAGAAATGCAATAATTTTACCATCATCATCAAAGACTTGTCAGTGTTGATCATTATCTGGCACACTGGGTCTATGAATAATCTCTACTATGTAAAAATCTCTGTTGAACTTAGGATGAGGAATAAGGAGAGAGGCAAATACTGCAAGATAGTCTTCTTTGGAATTTTGTTCACGAGGGATAGCAGATAAAGAAAAAGCATCAAAATGCTCAATCTCATCCCACACTCTATTTCTATATGCCTTCAGTTTGGCATTCTTTGTTTGATATTTCCTTCACACCTTGTTAACAACTACTTCTACATCTCCTGATACCTTGAGTTATTTGATCCCTTTTTCTTCAGCATATTCAAAGCTAAGTATAAGAGCTTAATATTCTATGGTATTATTAGTGGTCTCAAAAACCAACTTATAGACTTTTAGGAACTTCTTCCCTTTCGATGACATCAACACTATCCCAACACCTGAACTAGAAGAAGAACTTTCATCAAACTCCATTGACCACAATTCATTGGTTATATTAGGAATAAGAGGCTCAGTTACATCTTCTTTAGTGGATGTCATCATATATGTTCCATGTCTAGCATCAACATATAATATTTCAGCCCTTGGATCATTCAATTTCAAGACTGTATATTTAGCTTTAGGTTCAGGATTGAGTTTAACTTTTTTTAATCTCCAATTAGGATAAGGGCATGAGACATGTCCATCTTGATTTCATCACTAAGATCTTTGCAAAAACCTCTACTCAATAGCATCCCATAACTGGCTCGGATATCAGTGACCAAGATATTCAATTTTAACTTCTTTTTAGGATGTGTTGCAAGTGCTACTTGAGCATCTTTTAACTGGCCAACCAATGGAACTTGTTTCACCTCCATAGATTGCACTTTTCCTGATGGTTTATTTAGTGAGAGGCCTAGGGCATGGTCCACCTTCGAAGGCATAACATTATCAGATGCACTAGAATCAATGATACAATTGCTTAACTTGCATCCAACTATATAAAGGGAAACATAAAAGGGATCGAGTTTCTCTAACATAGAAGCTGCAACAAGTGATTCTTTCTTAGTCATGAGCCCTTGCAGATTTTCTTCCTCTAAAGAAATATCTGATCTCAGGTGAACCTTTTCCTTTACCAACACATTGAATCATGCTTTTTAACTGATGCGGGTTGGCTTTTAGGTAGTCCAACTGAGAAATTTGTACTTTGGTCTTCTTACAATGATCAATAAAATCAAAAGAGTCTTCAACAATGGAAGAGGATTTGACATTATTTTCTTCCTTTTCTTGTGAAGGCTCTTCTGGAGTATGCTTGCGAGATAGAATTCATTTAGCAATCTCATCAGAGGTTTTATCCTTAGCTTCTTTTCCCCACTTCTCTATTAATCTCTATCTCCAATTTGGTGTAGATGCATTGCAATAATGATTGTTAATATCTTTAGCTTTCTCACCATCAGATTCATATTCTAGAAAATTTATGGAAGAGGACCCAATAGTAGGTTCTATTACATCTTTAGGGGCCACATATTCTTCTATATTCTTAGCTGTCAAATGCATCTACATGAATATGGCCATCTCGAGACAACTTGCACCATCATGGTCTATCATCGAGTGGTAATCACACATAGCAGCTTGATTACTAGATGATGCAGGATGCTCGATGGCTAATCTGGGTGTTGGTTGGGGTAGCCATTTAGGTTGTCTATTTTGTTGATATGGCATATAATTCCTCCTTGGAATACCTTGATACAATGGCAGAGAATTGTGAGGCAACTCCTTATTGATTTGTAACACATCATTAGCTAATTTTTGATATAAAGGGTCAGTGGTGGTAATGGGAGTTTTTTGACCCTTCCCTTTTCATAGATCACGACTCCATTTATCAAAATTAAGCAAGTTAGCTTCCACCTTGATGGCTAGAGTTTGTGTGTTTGCTAGATTAGTAGCTCTTGCCCATCGCATTTAAAAACTTACATCAGAAGGTTGAGCACTGATGAAGAAGGTCATTTGATTTTTCTTAGTGGGTCTTTTGTTGGTGAGGATTTGGTTCACTATCTAGTTAAAACAAGCAATGAATTTTTGAATGGGCTCATGAATTTCCTTCTTCATTTGAGTTAACTAGGAGAGAAGAAAATGTTCATCTTCGACAATTTTAAATCTCCTCTTGAAAGCTTGAATCAAGGTTGCCCAAGAAGTCACTAATCCAGTTGGTAGCTAACCAAACCATTCAGCTATGGCTTCTGTGAGTGTTTCAACAAAAAGATGAACAAAAACATCTTCATGTTGAATTGCAAGAACCCTTCTTGCTGTAAAAAATGGACTGATGTGTTGATCAGTAGTAACTTTTTCATCTCTGAAAAACTTAGGAAGAATTTTTTGGGAGCCAACGAGCATGTCATGCAACTAGTTCCCTAAAGCTAATGGACCAATAGCGGATCCCCATGGGACCAGTTGCTACAGTGCTTGATGTGCCATGGCTGGAAGAATGATGTTCAAAGGCTACAAATTTATAGCTAGAGGTACAAGTGTACCTGGTAGGATCAGAGCTTGAAAAGGCACAGGAGAAACAATATCCTTTGGTGGTGAAGATGATCTACTAATAGACTTAACCTTCTTCTTCTTCTTCTTAGGAGTAACCAGCTTAAAATCTACTTCTTCTTAGGAGTAATTGGCTTAAAATATACTTTTGAAGGGCTTCAAAATCTTTGTCTAGCAGACCCTTTTGTTTGTCTACTCGGGTGTATGTTTTGTCAACCAACTTATTGGTTATTATTTATTTTCCCTTGGATGTGACCAAGATTCTGCTTATTTCTTCTTGGAATAACTAGTATTCTTTCAACGACTACAACATTCTGACCAATAGGAGCTCTTCGCAATATTTCTCCAAATTCTTCTTCTTCTTCAAGAACTTGATTTACTTGACGATATTGCTATGCACTTTTTCTACACCTCCAGGCTAGAGTTTTCAAGTCTAAAATAATATCCTCCTGGGTGTCTTGGAAGCCAAGGTTTGGTTGGAGAACAGGAAAATTTTTCTCACGTGGTAGCACCATTGTGCTTCATCACATGCAACTGTCAAACTTTTCTCATTCAGTCTCCCTAGTAGAGTCGCCAAAAATCTATTGGTAAACAAATTTTTCACTTAGGAAATACACGATTTAGCCCAATGGAGTGTGTGGCAAATCAATTTCTCTAACAGTTGGATAGGCCCTTGATATTCGGCTTTCCTTTGCGTTTAGAGGGGCAACTCCCTTGTAATTTTTTTATTTTATTTTTCAATAAAGATGATTACAACTTAGAATAAAGAAAGGAAACTATTGATGACGAATGCACCACACAACTTCAATGTTTCCATGAAATCAATGTAAACTATTAATGAAAACAATAAAAAACTACACTTGAGAGCTATCACTGACACAATGCTGATTCGATAATTTTTTTATTTTATTTTTCAATAAAGATGATTACAACTTAGAATAAAGAAAGGAAACTATTGATGACGAATGCACCACACAACGTCAATGTTTCCATGAAATCAATGTAAACTATTAATGAAAACAATAAAAAACTACACTTGAGAGCTATCACTGACACAATGCTGATTCGATCATTCATGAGCATTTGCACGATGCCGTGAAAACATCCATTACAAAGGAAGAATCAATATTTCAACATTTCAAAGATGAAGAAAGAGAGAACGCAAAGTGTACTTTCTTTATTTCTTAGCACCAAGAACATAAGAAAAGACTGATTACAAGAACAACAATTGAACACACTTTCCAAAAATTGCCTTGTTATCAAAACATAAGTGTTCCCTGTCTCCAAGTCCAAAAAAGTCCCTTATTACATTAAGATTCAGAAATTTATAGCTATTCTAGAATAACTAACCTTTCGAGTTCGTAACTGATCAAAAAGTTAGAGTTTGGGCTACTCTGAAGATAGTTTGTAACCAACTCTAACTTTCAATGCTTAAATAAAGTTAGAAAAAGTTAAGACATTGACCAAAACCAAAATTAATTCTAAAGTTGACCTTTCTAGAAAATACATAAATAAATAAAACCTAAGACAACTTTAGACATACGCACTTCTAACTTTAGCTATGATCACTAATATTTCTTGAGCTTTCTCTTTGATCTATAGGTGTTGTGAGTAGTTGAGTCAAGTTTTCCTTGTACGCTCTAAATGATTTGATGACTTGAGCCAAAGTCTTGTTTTTAATGATGATTAAGATTTTCATTTTCAGCTTGTATAGATCATGTCTATTTCTAACTTCATCTAACTCTATGACATAACTTGGTAAGTTTTGAATACAGGAGTCCAAAGTTGTTGAGAGACTCCTCAATCTCGTCATAATGCTAGCATCTAAAATTTCTTTATTGCCAAGTTCAATGCATTCAAAAATGGAAGATATGTCTGGATCTTGAGTGTGTTCTCTAATAGGAATACCTTCTACGATCATCGGTATATTCCCCAAGGTCTTCTTTTTCAGTAACTTGCAGGAGTTCAAGAATTGCTCTCCTTCACTTTGCATATTCATATATATACCTACAAATTTGAATTTTTATATGCCTTGTACAATTTTGTGGGTTAAAGGGTGGGTACAGATGAATGTGTTAATCTCCTCCAAGGCCGCAGGTCACATGAATTTGGCCTTCAATTAAAACAATGCACATGCCTTGTGTATGGTTCCAAGAAATGTCATGGGTGTTGGGTTTCTTACCAAAGATTTTCAATTTTTGTTTTACATTGCATATTTAAAATCCTTGCATTCACATAGAAATGTGATTAGCTTTGTAATTAAATTGACTCCAAGTCAGTTACGTCATGGAAGTGGCAGGACATTTGACCAGCTTCACCGATCACTTCCCTTTGGAACTTAGTGTAGTTCTCTTGATGTAGAACCTCCTACCATTCTACGGTATTAGACATCTCTTCTTTAGGATGCCATGTGAAAAGATTAAATTTCAGCGCCCATGCTTTAGGATGCTTGTGGGTATATTGAGGCTTTTTTTTGTTAAAATAGTTCTCATGCCTTGTTCAACTTGCATAAGATGCCACACCTAGAGAGTGAAAAACATTTGGTCAAACATGTCATGTACCCTATTTATGGTTGAACTAAAGATGTAAAACTTGTATTAAACAATTCTCGTGCTTGGTCTATGTTCTATCAAAGCAGCAAATCTACAAGGAAGACCTTTAATTAGATGGTTCATGTGCCTAGCTTGTAATGGATGAGTAGCATATGTTTATGATGTATTCTGTCAAATAGTTTGGCACCTTTTGAGGTCAAAGTTTGTGTTCCTCTAGCTTGAGCTTGGTTTCAATAACCACAATCTTCACCTTCAACCTCCTATCTTCGGATGCACACAAGATGTTTGGTATCTTCTTTTCAATTCATTAATTTGAAACATTTATAATGGTAGTTGTACATTGACAATCGATGGAGCACATCCCCATTACAAGGGAAAATTAAGCAAAGAAAACATAGAGAGTCCAATATCGAACATTCCCACTACTGCTTATTATAATCACAATTCTTCACTCCTAATCCAAATTCAATGTTTTCAACCAACACTAGAAAAGAAAGTTGGCGACAAGCAAAGTAGTTGTAGAAATAATCAAGAACAGATAATGACCAACACTGCTTTTGACAATTGTAATTTCTTCAATCAAAGGATTTGCCCCAACCAAAGGTTGGTTAAACACCAGCTGCCCATTTGGCAGGTTGGCCTGCATAGGAGATGAAAATGTTGGCTAAATGAAAGGAAGTAATCCAGGGCTCAGAGAAGTCTCGTAGTTCTGATTCACCAAAGGATCATCATTTATCGACCAAGAGCTCTACCCATTGTTATCCACCATTCTCAACTCCCCACTCTCAAGAAAAACCAGAGCATTATAATTATTAGCACGATTCTTCCACACTTCATTGTTACCATCATTTATCACCAACCTATCACCTATTAAGAGAAGAATACATGGGCTCATTGTGGTAATCTTCTGGCATGAAGACTCCCAAATACTCTGTTGGGCCGCTATATTTATAACATCAACACAGTAATATTCGAAGCCAAGTCCTCCAAGATTATTGAAAGTAACATACATATATTGTAACTTTGAAAGCCGACCTAGAGATTGAGGCAACTTCCCAACCTGTTGATTCTTTTCCACATAAAACTCTACTAGGTTCCCACAATTTGTAATGGATTCAGGTTAGGATTTGGTTAAGAAGTTGGAGTACGTAGTGAGAGAGTATTTTAGTATGTGGAGAGAGAAAATTTGAGTGAAAGAAGGCAACCCAAACTCGTACTTCTCTCTAAAAGTTTGAGTACGTAGAGAGAAGTAGTACGGGGAGAGAGAAAGTTTGTGGGGGAGAAAGAAAACCAAACTCAAACCCAAACTTCTCTCTAGAAGTTAAAGTACAGGGAGAGAGAATATGTTGAAATAGTGGAAAATAGTCTGTTTGTCTGTCTCTCTCTCTTTGTCTTCCCATTAATTATCTTAATTAATTCTCTCGTAAAATTATTCGGGCAACAATGTGGAAATGAAGAAACACTAACTTTATCTCAAACATGAAGATATTTTTGGTTTGTTAATATTCAATTTAGGAAGAGTAAGTAATCAATTAGTACTTTTTCTTGCATTCATATTGACAAAGAATTCCTATCGCTAATCATGCCTAGATATTTTGCATGGGAACACTAACGTCTCGTGAAATTTGTAGTTATATTTATTCTTAAAAGTTTAAGCCCCACAATTTGTGGAAGTGGGTGGTCTCATGTAATTTTCTATTTAATATATTCAATTTGCTTACTAAATAAACAAGTCCCATGTAGTGGCTTGTACTTGTTGATAATTGATAAAAAAATTAATTATATAGTTAGATAAATAAATAATTGTATAGTTAGAAAATTATTGTATAAAATATTTGTGATGATTTTTTAAAGTATTTTACATTAAATTTTAATTTTAATTGATAGTTACCTTGGTAATTATGATAGAGTTATTAATTGAATGTTTAAAATTAAAACTTAAGATTTTTATTGTAATGCTATTAGTAACTAGTTATTAAAATTAAAATAGTTACTAGAGACATGTATATAAATTAAATTGTTACTAATTCTACCCTTACATTTATCCCTAATTTATTTTATATTAATCTTCACTTTATTTTATTGGTGAGATAATTTCATACCAAAAACTATGTACTTTATCCTAATTGAAAACTTTCCTTCAAAACTTTTAATACTATCATAGACGTGAAAAAAGGTGAAAACATGAAATATGGAGGATGTCTCAAAAAGGGCTCCTATAAGACAAACCAATAAGATTTCAAATAAATATTATTTTTATGAAAATTTAAAAAATAAAGATATAATCTTTATAAAACATAAGACTATTTTGCATATAATAGAAATAAATTGATATGATTGATGAAAAGTAATTGACTAATAAGTGCAAGTGAATGCAATAGTATTTTCCTACAACAAATACAATAAAAGACATTAATTTTTTTTGATAATAATGAAAATATTTATATGATTGACAAATGGGAGGAAAAAACTCAAGCTATTCAGGCATTTTTGAGAAGAAGATTCCAATTAATCTTATAGCAAACTTCTTATTGTTCTTGCTGGTAGGCTAGTACTATTGCATTCACTCTAACAATTAGTGAATTAGTTTAAAATCAATCGACAAATGAAAATGAACTATTTTTCCCTTAATCAAATATTTCTAAAGTTTTTATATAAATTTATTATTTTCATATATTATCTATACTATTTATTTGAATCATAATTGGTTCTTTTTATTTGCTGCTATAGGACCCATTTTCTTTTCTCGGAGGCTTCCTCCATGTTCATTTATTTTCGCGGTTAGTTATTAAGTTTTAAATTATTTTTACCACATCAAGAATTATATTAATAATCCTATGCTAGGTGATTATGTTAACATTTTGATGTGCAAGAATGTATAAATTATACAATGTTAAATCTAGAGAAGGATTGCTTAGAATCTTTTTCATTAACTTAACATTTAATTTTTTTAAAAATAATTTAGTAAACTATTTTTAATAAATATTTTATCCATAATTCTCTATATTTTAAAAAAATATTTAAACTATTTTGTACCTAAGATACTTAGAATTTATTTTAATTGAAGTTAAAATTTGTAAATTCTTATCTTTACTTTAACCAATCTTAGAATTTTTGTATATCCTTCATAAATGTAATAGAATTTAGATTTTTTTTTTTTCCAATTTACTATAAAGAAATAATATTTTAGTAAAAATATTAAATTTATTATTTAAATTATAATTTTTAATGAGTATAAAAATTATAACATCAAGTGTACTAATTCTATTTTTTAAAATTTTGTATAATATCTAATATTTTATTTTTTATTTAAATTCTAATTTCTAATTAGTCTAAAAACTATAACGCAAGCACATTTGTTGACTTTATGAGACCACCCACTTATAAAATTTATTTAAGAAACAACATAAAGACTTGAGATAAATTGAAAATATGAAACCACACCCTAAATTGTTTAAATTTAAGCAAAATAAATTAGAAATCATCCATTGACTAAATTACAAAGAAAAGAATCCTATCTATTAAAGTATCCAAAAGTCTATCCTTTTTCAATTTAATATCTCAAAAAACACTTTAAAATATTGAAATCTTAATAAATAATATAAATAAGAAGCATTGCTTGACCGACAATTTTAGAAAGTATTCTGCTTATTAAAAAATTATAATCCCAAATAAAGGAAGATCTTGTATGATATGATTTGTTCCCTCCGCAAAAAGATGAGAGGGGAAAAATGCCCAAAATGGATTAATGAGGGAATCGATGTCATCCTTGTCCAAATCCATTGTTCGAAGAAGTTGATGGATGCGAGGCTTCAAAGGTCACATTCTTAATTATATAACAAACTAACAATTGTATCTTGGTGTCTAAAAATGAAAATCATGTTTCAAACGAAATATTAAAACTAAAAATAAACTATATTAAAATTTTAAAGCTAAATTTTCAACCTTTAATTAAAAATCACAAGTAGAACAAAATTTATAAAATTCAAAATAAAATGAAAGTGATAATTTTTTTTAAATTTAAATATGCAATAATCTTTTGGTGATATATATACATAGATATATATACACACACACATATATACATATATATACATATATGTATGTATGTATATGTATATATATGTATATACGTATGCATTTATATACATACATACCATATATATAATATATATACATATATACATATATATACATATGTATATGTATATGTGTGTATATATGTACATATACATATACATGTGTGTGTGTGTGTGTAAATGTATATATGTATACGTAATGTGTGTATATATGTATATATCTCTCTCTATATAAACTAAAAATAAACTATATTAGAATTTTAAATTTTCAATCTATTCGTAGAAGAAAGTTTTTAAAGTTAAAAATAAAATGAAAATAATAATTTTTTTGAATTTGGATATATAGTTGTCTTGGAAAAATATAAATATTAATAGCATTTTATAAAATATATTATTATAACAAGTATGCATGTACTTGATGTTATAGTTCATGTTATATTTTATCAATATTAATTTTCATATTTAATTAGTTATTTATTGTGTGTAATTTATAGTTTTATATTAAAATTCTATATTGTTTATAGTTTATCAAGATAATTTTTCATATTTAATTAGTAGTTTCCTATTTGTAATTTATCATGTATATCATTTAAAAGATAAAAGTGAAATATTTTTTATTGTAAAAATATAGAATTATAATGGAAATTTAAAATATTGAATATATAAAATTATATATATATATATATATATATATATATATATATATATATATATATATATATATATATATATATATATATATATATATATAAAATTAGAATTTTTAAATAGTATATTAGATTTGAAACTATTTCATCTTAAATTTATAAAATTTATAACTATATAAATATGAGTAGAATGTAATAGTATTAAGATGTTGTGTTGAAATTGGATTGAATACTTTTTTATAATTATTTTAGGTAAGATAGTTAATCAAATTGATTTGCATGTACAAGTATTCACTTATTTGAAATAAATAGTATTTGTCTCAAGAAAAGTTAAAAATAGAAGTAAGAACTTTATAAAAACTACGATCATCTAAAGTTGCTCTTTGGAGGGTCAATTCCCAATGCATCCAACATATGGAATGACAATCTTAGTGCCAGAGAGATGACTAACAGTAGGGTGAAATGGAGTGTTGGGAATGGAAAGGACACCCTTTTCTGGCAGGAAAATTGGCTGATCTAGGGGCCTCTTATCTTCATTCCTAATTTTGAAAGATGAGCTTGCATTTGCATCCAGAAGTTTGGTAGATTTGTTAGTGATTACAAACAAGGCCAGGGTTGGAAGGATCTTGCTTCTATATCAAGGCACCTAAAACCTCTAATGACTATTCTCCACTATGTGGCTTTGAATGATGATCAAGACCAACTTGTTTGGGAGAACACTTCAGATGGTATCTATTCAGTGGCTTTGGGATACCAAGCTATTATGAAGTAGGATTCGAGATCGGACTGGGCTAAGGCCTAGTTCCTTGGTCTTATCCCTAAAATCAATATTTTCTTCTAGCTTTTACTCCAAAATAGGATCCTGACAATAAACAATCTGAGTAAAAGGGGTCTTCCTATTCCTAATAGATGTGTTCTTTGCAAAAACTAGACTGAGACTATGGACACCTATTTATACATTGCTCCTTCACTAGAGAGGTTTGGTCTATTTTCAGTCAAGCTTTTGGGTTGAGTTGGTGTGCTCCTATCTCGGCTATTGAATTCTTCAGGTAGTGGGATAAGTCTTGGTAGGGATCAGAGCTTCAAGTTATAAGTAAATGGGCCCTACCTCATTTTGGATGGGGTATTTGGAAGGAACACAATAACCATATCTTTAGGGATGCCAACCTTCTAGCTAAAATTGTGTCTGGTAAAATTCAAAATGCCCTTTTGGCAAACTATATGTTTATTAAAGGATCTAACCCTTTCGTAGCTGAAACTAGAAGCAGTAATGATACTCAGAAAAGAAGAAAGGAGGGTCACTAGTCTTTACCCTCAGAAGGTTGGCACAAAGCCAACTTTTACAAAGTGGCCAAAGGTAACCCGAGAGTGGTGGGATTTGGAGGGGTGATAAGAAAATAGTCATGGGAATGGAATTGTGGCAATTAATTTCCCCATAGGACACCAAACAAATCATTATGTGGAGGCTTATGCTACCCTCCAAACAACTAAATTGGAAAAAGAGGTAGGGGTCAAAAGCCTATGGTTGGAGGGGGATTCAAATAATATTATTAAATGCCTAAGGGGTGAACACCCTTCATCATGAAGTATTAAGAATATGATGGAGGAAATGAAAAATATCTTACTTTCCTTTGAAAGGGTCTATGTGTCACATGTTTACTGTGAGGGAAACATGGTTGCTAACTAGATGGTTAATGAGGCAGTAAGGAGGGACATGCCACATAGATGACCTAGTGGTGAGGGGTTTCCGATGATCGCTAAAATTTTAATTAAGATTGAGAGAATCCAGGGGAGGACAAGTAACATAAAGTGTAATTATGGAAGTTAATGCTATCAATCAAACTTTTAAAGTGATGAAAGCTTGGCATGGGCCAATTCAGAGGTATCATAATTGGGGGGCTTTATGGCACATTTTATGGGCAATTGATAATTACTATTACTATTGCTTTACCAAGGAAGGACACAAGTACAATTTATGTGAGAAAAACTAGTGTTTGGTTCACAGTGTTTGGATAACACATAGTTTTTGTTCTTCTTTTTGCAACATAATGGTAGGGGAGAGGCATCATAGAGAGCTGAAGGGAGAAGTAGATAAGTGGAAGAGGAGATCAAAGGTGTGGGAGAAGTTGAGGGAAGGTGACATCTCGTCCTTCATTGAAAAACTTCATGATTGGGATCCAAAGATAACTAACCTTATGGTTAAGTCATGGAGAGATGGGAAGGTGAAGATTGATGGCATTGATTTCTAGGTCAATGAAGGGGTCATTGTCAAGGTCATTGACTCTCATAATCATGACATAAAATTCTATAGGAATAAGAAAATATCCTTGAAAGTAGTGAAAGACTTTGCAAAGGATGCTAAGGAGATGAAGGAATTAGTGAAGATTGGTGCCTACTATGAACCAACATCAATTAAGAAACTATGGAGGTTTTTCTTAAGGGTGATTATATCCTACATTATGCTCGACATAAGGTTTGATAGGATTTGAACCACCATTTTGTTGTCCTAAACCATTTTAGGCATGGAACAAAAATCTCCATCCCCTTCTACCTATTTTTCTCTGCAAATAAGAGTATTATGGATTTTAAGAAGAAAGCGTATGCTAATCCTGCCTTCCATGAGGGTTTATTATTAGTCATATATGAGCATTTTAAAGCTCAAACTTGTAGAAGGATTGTTTCCTAGAAGGAAGATTCTTTTGAGGAGACAGAGAGCTCTTACCTCCCTTCAGATACAGAGGATAGTGTAGGTCTACAATTAGATGATGAAGAGAAGGTGGCTAAAATCATGAATGATATGGGTAGGAAGAAGAAAAAAAAGTCTAGAAAAGGAAAAGAAAGAAAGAAAAAGTAGGAGGTAAATCAAAGGAGGATTAAAATGATGAGGAAGAGGGGATGGAAATAGATAAAGAGGGAAATTTGAAAGAGGTGGGCACAAGTAAGGCTCAGCTAAGCAGGAAGGATGACAACCCAGTAAAAAGGAGAAGGGGTGGTGAGAAGGAAGTTGAGAAGGCACTTGGTAAGGGTAAGGAGATATATATCAAAGCTTAGGAAGAGAGAAAATAGGAAGAAGTTTTGGCTAAAACTATTTTTACTCTTGATACAAAGGGAAGGAAAACTACATGGAGGAACTTTCATTCTAGCACTGTGAAAATGGGTTTGGTTAGAGAGCATATCTACTTGGAGATTTTGGAGGGAAGGGATGGAAAAATTCAGTTGGAGGAGCTCATACACACAACTTTGGTGATTCTAAGAGAAAACACAAGGGAAATGGGGATGAACCTCCTAAACAATGCCCACAAAAGTTTGGTGGACAATTCTTGGTCCATAAAATAGATTTTCCATGAAATTGAAGAGATGAAGTTTAGGAAAAGCCGAAAGGGGGGGACATGAATGTCAGAATGAGCAAACTAGATGCAAGGGTTTCTGAGATTGAAAAAGGAGTGGAAAGGATGGAGAGATATCTCCATAGCTTGGCTAACTAGTGCCTCAACATTATAAAAGGTCTTAATGATAACATCATTCAATTGTACTTGATGATGGAGGAAAGCAATAAGGGGAAGGAGGAAAAGGACAAAAAGGAAACCAGGGTGATTGATGAAGATGATTCTTTGTAGGTTGAGAGTCCCATCTAAAGAAGGAGAGAAGAAAAGAGGAAGAGGGAAGAGGAGGTTTCTCTGGATGATAGTCAATCAAAGACTGACAAGCTGAGGCCATGGGAGAGCTAGAGCTCAAGAATGCAAAACTAGGCAAATAAATGTGCCCTGATCGGTGCTCTTGGTTTTTTATCTATACCCTAGCTTTTAGCTATATGTATTTTGTCTACTTTTGATGGCCAGGTATGGCTTGTTGTTTTTTCTGTTGCTTTGATGCTAGACTTGGACTTTTAGTAGTATTTTGTTGTTAACTAGTGGGTTTCAGGAACCCCTATAAAAAACTTGTTTTACTTAATCAAAAACTATGATCATCTAAAAAATACAATAAATAAATTATTTTGATTGGTTTGAATAGTTCTCACAAGTGAATGCAATAGTATTGTCTATGACGAGTATAATAAGTATGGATAAATAAATACATATAAAGGAAAATATCAATTTAAATTAGATTTGTCTAATTTTATTTGTATATTTATTTTTTCATGGTCAATTATTTTTACCTATTTACTATACAAGAACATAGAGTTTTGTTACAACATTGTAATTGGACTCTGTTGGACATTTTTTCCCTCCTGCCAAAATTTGAGTTTTTCCTGTCGAGCATGGCCAATGGTCATATATTCAAATTTTTCAAATGATCAACATTATATGAACACATGTATAAACCTTGGGTTATCTTTTATATCCCTAAGTATTTAGGCCTTCAAAACCTTTTATATTTCATGGCATATCCCTTTTTAAGGTTTTCTATTGTGACCCTATGACCTCTTTCATCACCTTGTTGCTGTGGTTATAGATAAACCATCTTTTTTGCCTTCGACAGTGTGAAACAACTTGTATATACTAAAAAATGGTTTGCATCTATAGTTTCATCACTTCTTCATACTAACTTATCCCATTTTCTAATTCTACTAATTCTGATCTTTTGGCCAATTTGATCATCGTTTGATTATATCTAAACAATATTCTCATCATTTGTATCCTCTTCCACATCAATTACATATCATTTTGAAACCATTTCAAATCAACTTGGAATCACCCCAAATCAACTCGAAATCACCCAGAATCAACCTTAATCAACTCAAAACATGTCAGATACCTTAAATCAATCATCATCTGTCCAATCCTAGGCATTGTTGTGGCTTTCAATGCCTTGGAAACCTATCAATCTATCAAATCTTATCAATTTGATCTTAGTATTGTCATGGCTCTTAGTACTAGGTCAAAATATCATTCACATCATGTGATCATTAACATTGTTGGGTCTCTCAGTCTTAGATCATGGCATTATCAATTGTTTTATAACATTGACAACATCTGTCAAGGTTATTATGCTCAACCATATCAATCAATCTTGATCCTATAGCATTTACAATGTCAGTCAAATGTAGTGTCCTTAGTTCATGTCATGTGTCCTTTGCATGTTATCAATTCTAATCAATCAATAAATTTGACCATGGCTTTGGTCTACCTATCATCATCTCAATCAATCTACATAATTGTCGTATGTTCATCAAAGAATACTGTCACACTTATTTAATCAAAGTAGCCAATCATCTACTAATTTTCTCTATAGGATTAAATAACCCATAATTTAATCCTATATCATTTCATTAATTATTCTTCCTAATTAACATTCTCAATTAATTAATTTTATTAATTAATTGATTCGTCATTGGCAAACCATGGAAATTCTCAATTTCCTAAGTCATATTTTCCACCATTAATTCCATTTTTACTAATTTCTATTTGTGTGGAATAATGGATTTTTAATTCAAATATTTCACATGATATTAACATCACTGTCACACATGGGCATGACACATCATGGATTCTCCATTTACACTTGGCTAAGCTATGTCATAATCCATATATTCTTATTCTCTTATGCATGTCTATTTTTGGCTTCCATTGTCATAGATTCTTGGCTTTAAGTGGGTTTGACGTGTCACATGATGCGTCATAGATCCTCTTCCATTTTTAGCCATGTTTGACTTCCATGCGTCATACAATCCTAAATTTGGCATCTTGTGTCATATGTGTCATGGATTCTCAAAGAAGTTTCTTGCCAAGTCGCATATCCAAGGTGACAAGTCCAATGTCATTTCTAGTCCTAAGTCCCTAAGTACTTAAATTCCTTTATCTTTTTCACTCTCAAGCTTAAATCACATCTTCTAGTATTCTCATAGCATTATCATTATCATAGGATTTTTCTTCCAAATTGTGTGCATTATAGGAAATTGGAGCTACATCACATGGAGAAGAAAGAAGGACATAGGAGCTACAAGTGAAAGAGGGAGTTTTAACTCTGCGTTCTTCCTTTTGTTTATTTGGCTTTCATGGTAGACTAGAGGGTATCAATGTATGATTATTGAGTTTATGATTTTCTCATAGTATGCTAGATATTAGTCCATTTTTGGGTCCTACACAACTATCTCAATAGTTAGTTCTCCTTTGATCACTTGGTTGTGGACAATTTTAGCTCTAAGTGTTTTCAAGCCGTGACAACACGAAGTTAACCGTAGTAGTTTAGTTTGTGCCTTTTCCCTTAGTCATAGATGGTTTATCTTAACTAAGGGTTTGAATAGCGAGGTAGAAAATGCCCTTGTGCACATGGTTGCAGGGTTAAATTCTTGACCCATGGTTTTGTCTACAAAATGGAAAAATCTTATTGATCGTACAGTCATAAAGTTAAACACCAAAGTTAAAAGTTAAGTCATGACTAGGCAATCACAGTTAAGAAGTGATAGTCACAACTTTTTAGGGTTTGGTTTAGAGTTAGGATAGATAGCTATGAAGTGGTGAACAAAGGATTCATGTAGTTAAGTCCCGTCATTGTTGGGTCACCAACATTTCTGGCCAGCCAGAAAATAGGTCACGAATGTGCAAAAGGTATGCTAATAGTTAGACTCTTAGTAGTCAAATGGTCAGAGAGGCAAAGGTTCACTTGATATGTTTTATGTCAATAGAGGCAAGTAAATATGGTTCTAATGCTATGATTAACTATTATCACGAGATCATCAAGTAGGCCAGATAGGGATAAGATGCTATAATGGTCTATGCATCGTAGGATTGTGAGTGCTGAATTTTATGTTGGTGATGTCACAAATTATTGTTTTCATGACATCGAGAGATCATAACATTGTAATGATCATAGGATCATGAGCCTTGAAGGAGGCCTGCCCAAAACCATGAGGTGGTCAATGATTGTCAGATCATAGGAATGGCTAGACTACTGCAGTTATGTTGAGGTTCCAATGTTATGACAAGGGATGTGATGGAGGATCATGGAATTAAATTCAAGGTCTCTTGATGTTATGATAGTCAATTTTTTTGTGACATCATAGATATGAGTGATCATAAAAGAAAAATCAGGGACCCATGACCAGATGATAGACTATGGTTCATAAGATTGCAAGGGGTAGCTGAGGAGTCTTCCAAAGATATGAAGGATTGAATGATGGTCATAGCATAAAACAATTATAGGATCATGATGAGGTTTCAAAGAGGTCTCAATGTTAAGATGAACTAGCAATCGTAAGATTGTAAGGATTATAAAGAGTGCCCTCGACCATAAGATAAATTGACAATCATAAGATCATGAAGGTTAATTTCTCAGCTGGAGATGTTATGAAAGGATTTGACTTCATCTACAATCATAAGATCATAGGTTCCTAAGTTGACCATAATATGAAAAGTTTTCTATGTTTCTGAGCTGCAAAATAGAGGGGTCTTTGACCAATGAAATTGTAAGAAAGGTACAAGATGAATATTGAACATTGTTGATCATGCTAATATATCTGATTTGGTGTGTTGAGAATAAAGAAAGATAATTTTCTAATGGTAGATATGATCTTCTCAATCATCTACTGGCTTCTTTCAATGTTCCCCACACCTGATGAATGAAAAGGGACACTCCATCATTGTCTGGTTATCCATATACTCGGTTAAGGAATTAATGATTGTTGTTTCTATCTTCTCAAGGCTATTTTTGGTGAAATACATGGATTTCCTGTATCTGAATGTGTACCACGATCAAATCTTCTCCAGATTTATAGATGATTATTCTCTAAAAATTTAATGGTAACAGTTGACCTTTATCTTAGGGTAGAAGCTATCTAAGTTATGTTTACACTGTAAAAGAAAATTGTGTAACCTTTCTTAGGGTCAATATTTTCTCTGATTCTTTATCATTGTATTCTATGCTTTGCTACAATAATTTCCTTTGCCTCTAAGTTAATATAATTCTCTATTGTATCTCTTTCTTTAATTAATATACTATGCAATACCATCTTGCCTTGTGGTAATGAATTTTCTTTATTCTTCAACTATATGATAGTATCTATTTGGCCTTTGAGTGATATAGAGTGAAGTCTCTTCCTCGTAGTATTCTTTTGGTTTTTGATTTGCATGTAGTTGTTGAAGTTAAGAAAAGATTAAATCTATATATTTTGAGGTTCTATTGATGAACTATGCATTCTTAGGTAGAGATAATGTTGAACATACTATTTGGTGTAGCACCTCCTCTTAGATTAGAATAGGTAGTTTTCTTTCATGCATTCCTTCTCCTATTTCCTCTCAAGAACTAGTTAGGCGTATCTTGATAGTAAGGAAACTAGCCTTCTCTAGAGACTCAATCCCATAGTTCAAGTCCCACAACTTGGAGATTGTTTCCACATTTCACAAGGTTGCCTTTAGGTAAAAAATTTAGGTAAGGGTGTAAGCTTTTGTGACAACAATTTTTGGCATGCCCAGTGGGACTGATATTGAAGCATTCTTAAGTCTATTGGTTTACTGGTGTCAAAGTGAAGAATTCAAATTGATGTTGAGAAAATAGTGTTTCTCTTAGTATTTTCAGACCTTCAAGAGCCTTATTTTAAGTACTTGGTGACTCCAACTCTACATTCTAGTTTCTAGACTAAAGTTGCTATGATTTATGCCCAAAGCTCATACAAGAGCATTTTCTAGAGGTAATTTTTGATACACCGAGCTTTCATTTTCAAACCCTAGGAGAAAGAGAAATAAATTGTGTAGTAGTAGCACATGCACCTACAAGATTTGTCTCCACTCCTCTTGTTGATAGATTACAACCTAGGTTGCCATACTTTCATTTGAATAGATCATAATTCCATATGGCCCAGCCTAGAGCACATGCATTTTCCACCTTTAATGGCAGGAGTCCTCTCCTTTTGGCTCAAACACATGATATTCCTATATCAACTCTTAAAATTATACCTGATTTTACTGGTGAAACCTCCATCTCCCCTATAGAACATATTCAAGAGATTTCAAATGTTTGCAATATACATGGGATTATAGAGGATGATGTTGTTCTTAGGATTCTAGCTTCATCGTTAAAGGGAAAAGCATTACAATGGTATAGAGGTTTGCCTCAAAACTCTATTACTAATTGGGATGGGTTAGGAGCAGGCCTTTGTAAACATTTTGAGGACAAAGTGATCACCTATCACTTTTCAAGAAGCTAACAACTATCAAAAGAGCACCCCATGAATATTTAAGAGATTTGAATTATAGATTTTAGAAGACATGGGATAGAATACCTATTGTAGTAAAGCCTTCCCCTAGTAATGCTTTCTTACATTACCTCAGAGCCTTCAATAGTGACATAGCCACCATAGTGCAGACTATGGGGGGGTGGGGGGGGGGGGAGGATACTTTACTAGATGCTTATGAAATTGCCATAAAGGTAGAGAATATATGGATACAAGGAGGGAAGTTAGCTCGAAGGCCTCCAATTCCTTTCTTTCCTGATATGCCTAATCACCAACTTGCAATAGCCCCTATTCCTACTACTTCCACAAGTCATCCCTTTGCTATTGTCCCTTCAGCTTGCACACATTCAAATGGAAATTAAAGATATGATGTAGTCTATGATGTAAAATATCGACAAGAAGTTGTAGGGTTAGGAGAAGAAGTTAGAGGATAGCTTCTCACTAATACAGAAAGTGAGCAACAAGGTGGTGACCTTAGAGAGGTAGCAAGCTCAAAGAAACAAGCCTCCCCAACTTTAGTATCAAGCCCCTATGCATAATAAACCCCCAAATCAGAGTCAAAGTCATGTTCCCTACAATTAGAATAGACCTATTGGTAATGCCTCTATTGCAAATGCAAACCTAAACAGGGCCTTAGTCCCTCAAAATAATCTTGCTCAAGATCAAGATTTTTTCCCTTCTTGCAATTATTCATATGGTTATTGTATGTGCCAAAAGGCAAAGTCTTATTTAGAATTGACTACACAAGAGCAAGAAAAATGATAACAATATAGTGCCAATCAATCTACTACTAGTTCTCATATACAACAACAGGATGATTGTTCTTTCATGAATCATCAACTAGAGGAGCATTGTCTTGCTAGTCATGATGCTATAGCCCATAACACGAAAAGTAAGAGGAGAGTTGTTGAAGATGCTACATCTCCCTCACCTTATGAAGCTCCAAATTTAGATGTTGTTTGTCATGTGCCAGTAATAAATGCACAATCTAATGTTGCTCCTCAACATAAGCAAAACATAAGTAAAAAGGATTTTGTTGAACCTCAGATCACCCAATTTCAGTCACCAGTCCATGCAGCTCCTAAAATGTCAACCAAAGTAGTGATTTCCCCTTTCAACATTGTATCAAATAAATAGGACTACTATCAATCTCTCCATATAGGATGCTGCTGCTGCTATGCCTTCATAAAGGAAGCTATTTTAGCAAGAACTAGATATCACAGAAGCAAAGGAACAACCACCTCAAGGAGAGAATGCAACAAGCCTAGTGCAAACAATAAAGGAAGGAGAAATAAGTAAGAAAATTAGGCCTCCTCCCTTTTATGTTTCCTTGATCATAGGAGATAAACTAGTCCATAATTGTATGATAGATTCAAGGCCTAGAAGTTCTATAATGCCTAAAAGTGTAGCTAATCTCCTTGGCATCAAGTATGAGCCCATAGTTAGGGATCTCCTTCAGTTGGATGGTAGCTTTGTCAAGATTGTAGGGGTCCTAAGAGATGTGAAGATGGTATTGCATGCTTGCTTTGGTTGTACTATCACCCAAGACATATCAGTAGCTAAGGTCAAACCACATTTTTCTATTTGCCTCTCTAGGGATTTCACTACACAAATAGGTGGGTATATTGCATCTAACTAGTCATATATATTTTTTAGAACAAGATATGGGACAAAAGCTTCAATAAGAGAAGAGCCCCTAGCCCTTAATCATATAGAAACCTACACCCCTAGTCCCATAAACATGAATTGCACTATCTATGAAGAAGAAGTATCTATGAAGAAGAAGTTGAAGACATAGTGAATGAGCCTGCTACTTCTTTGGCAGAGGTTCTTGACTACCTCTTGGATGAGTGGGCCACTGCTTATCAACTTGACACAATAAAAGAAGCTAGAGAGATAGGTCTTGGGAGCTATTGTATATTGGAAGAGAATGTTCCTATCCCTAATCTTTTTAAAACAAAAGAATATGCAAATGGATTGTGGAGCATGCTCTTTAAGGCTCAAGAAATAAAAATGGTTTAGTTGCTAGTGTCATGTTGATTCCCTTGAAATGGAGAAGCACACATTTTCTTATAGACTCTAGTTCAGCTATACCAATAATGTGGTAGAGTATGAAGCTCTAATTCAAGGTCTCCAACTTGCACAAAGGAGAGGTATTAGACTCTTAAGGGTATATGGGGACTGTAGTGCCTCTCATGTTTGCAATCTATACCTATTTTATTTTGATTCGAGAGATACTTGATACTCTTATTATATTTACTTTGTGATGACCTGAGGGTCAGATTAGGGTATTAGTGGTGAATATTCATAATTTTGTAAATTTTAGAATTTTTTTGCTAGTAATTTGGCTAATAATTTAAGATTTAATGCAACCTAAATTGCCACATTTTTATTAAATTTAGTTCTAAAATCTTTAAAATCACTCAATAATTTATTTTATTAAAAAATTTAAACTCAAAGATTTGCCACAATATTCGATACATGATAAGATTTGATTCACCTAAATATTATATATTATCAAAAATAAATTAAAATTAAGTAACCAATATTTATTATAAATATTAGTTACTTTAGGGGTATATTACCAGTATTTAGTTTTCACTATTGATTTAAAATATAATGTAATTATACTCAAAATTTCCATGAGATAAAACATGTTCAATTTTGATTTGTAATATTGCATGATGATTATAAAACCTCCTATAATTATTGATATTCGCCAATATTTGTACTAAAAAATTATGCTTCCAAAATAATCGCCAATGTAAATAATATTTAAAATTAAAAAATTAAGAGATTCGTTGATAAAAATAATTTGTTTTTTTCAAAATAATGAATGATTTGCCAATAATTTATATCTTTTTCTTGAGGGGGGTTTCTTAAAGTTTTCCTTGGGTCAAATGTTATACTTTGATTTCAATATCATATATGCTTTACTGCTATGTTGTTCAGTTTATCATATTTTCATGTTGATGCCATTTTGAGATGACAGTATATTCTATGATGATATTTGGTTATCTAGTATTCTAGACATATCACTGATTCTGTTATGTGATGTATTTTATGCTATGGATATTTACTTCATTCTTGTTTCAGTATGCTCTATGCAAACATGAGTGATGTAAATGGTTAAACTAGGTATTTAATACATTTATTGCTTCAGCTATGATATTATATGCAGGTGCACTTGATCATGTGTTTTATTGTGCAAGAATTATATCCCTGGTAGTGGCACATGGAGTTAGCAATTCATCTATTCATATTTCACCAATGTCATCCTTGTGTGCTTGACGTATTCTTATTTTAATTATTTAATTAAACCTCTCAATGATTATTAAATCCGAACTCATTTGCATTATGTGACAAGACTTATGAGTGTGTTTGTGCATTTAGAGGTTCACATTGTCATGAAAGTTGTCAAGGAAATTTCTATGATTTTGGGTTTTTAGGTTTTAAATTTTATTGAATTTAATTTCTGGTAGCTTTTCCATAGATGAATTCCTATTTCAAGGAACAACATGTTTTCGTTTACATTGATTCAAAGTCTAGCTAGTCTAATTGGCTATTTTCCCTAATCGAATATTCACTCGAAAAGTGAATAAGTACTGAAAGAGGAATTTAATTCCTCACTTCTCACTTTTGCAATTTACAAAATTGAGAGCTTTTTCTGAAATCCCTCTAAAGGACTGTGTTTCTATTTGTTGGGAGAGATTCAAGCATGGGATCTTCGCGAGGTCAGTCTCATTGGATCCGGCTTGAGGAGACCTTGCTTTGCCATAGTTTTCAACAGCTTTCGTGTGATTATTATTTTATTAGGCTGATTCCCATTTCAACCCCTTTTTCTGTCAGGTAGGGCTTTCCCATTTTCTTGTTTCAACTCAATTTCTATGTTTGTTTCTGGTAGCCATTTGTTTAGAGGCTGAGAACTAATGTTTCCCTCTGTTTTTGTTTATTGGTTCTACCTGGTTGGTCGAGTATGAACATTTTCCTAGTTTTTGGGATGGGGGTTTGGGGTTTCACATAGTTATGCTAGCCATTTTTGCATACGACGTCCAAACCCAAATTTTATTTGATTTTTGAGGCTTTTGTGCCCAAAGAAAAAATGGGCTTTTCTATCAAATTTTTACCTATTTGGGGTCTTTACCTCATTTTGTGTGCCACCCTATTTTCCCAATTTTTCTTGGCATGAGTTTGGTTGTGGACCTGGATCATCCGTTTGGATGTCAGTTTGACCATTGTGGCACTTTTATGTTGCATTGGGGTTCATGTCATATCTTTCCTCCTGAGTCTATTTTCAATTGAGTGTATTTCTACATTGTGTTCTCGTCTAATCCTTGTATTATGATCTTCGTGATGGTGGTGTGCCAAATACAAGTATGTGCACATACATTTTTTGGGTGACTTGCGAGGCTTGATCTTCTGTGGTACTTCCAGGAGCTATGATCATTGGGGTTAGGAATATGCATGCCTACAAGCACTCATTGTTGGGTGAGAATGGGTACGGTAGGGTGGCACATGGAGGGGCTTCTATCTCACAACCTAGTGACTATTTCCCATTGCTTGGCAGAGGAAGTTTTATATAAGTGATAACTAAATTAAAATAATAGGTGATATTAAATATAAGATAATTAAAAAGTGGGTT
This sequence comes from Cupressus sempervirens, assembly GCA_028749045.1. Taxonomy (NCBI): domain Eukaryota; kingdom Viridiplantae; phylum Streptophyta; class Pinopsida; order Cupressales; family Cupressaceae; genus Cupressus; species Cupressus sempervirens. The sequence goes on along the minus strand of CM053788.1, from coordinate 674,495,845 downwards.
GTATGCCTTCTGTTAGGAAGAGTTGTTGCCTAGGTTGTGCACCTCCCAATGGGGAGAGTAGCTGCCAATACTAGCTTAGGATTGTAGATGCCAAGCGACTCTCCATGATGTCAACCCCTACATAGTAGCCTATTGAGTGTTTGACCAGGACCTATGGTACTTGCATAGTTTCATGATCTTGGTTTTAGTCATCATTACTATCAGGTGTGAGTGTTAGCCATGGATGTTTGTGGTTGGATCATTATCTCCATTAGCACAGTGAGAGTGGACCTATGAGTTTCATGTGGTGGGGAGGCATAACTACCTTTACCACTTCTGGGGACCAGTGTACAAAGATGGTCTATTGTCTTAGTGTAGCAATTTTTGGATGTTTTCACTTGGTACTTTGAGTTCCAAAGTATGCTTTCTTTTGATTTATGCTTTCATTTGAATCCTTGTATATCATGTTTAGATGATGTTAGTTTCAACGCATTTCCTTATGATGATGTTTGGCACATGATTGGATGATGTATTTGCTTAGTTGGAGTATCTATTACTTTTGGTTTAGCATATTAGATTTCATACTCTTATGATGTTATTACACATTAGAAGTGACATCCTTATAAGACAACTCTAGCTATCTAGTTGGCAGTTTGGGATGTTATGTGTGAGGGATGGATAGAAGCTTTGAGGTCTCATGACACTATTATGGTTGGGAGGAACGAAACACTTAATTCATTATTTTGGTACACTAAAATGTTGCTTTTAGTTATTTCCCTTCACTACTATGTTTTCATGTTTAGATTCAGTTTTTGTCTTTTAGTTATTTGATCAAGTGCCATTGCCTCAATATGTGGATCTAGTACTCCCCGGTGTGGAGGAACTTTATTTCTTAGTTATTTTTACCTTTAGTTTTTTGGGTTTTTGTTTTGGATCCTCATGTAGAATTGTACTTTCTCATGTGAGAATGAAAAAGCTTGCATGGTGTTCTAGGGTTTCTTATGTGGCTTCTGGCACTTTCTCATGTGAAAACCCACACCACTATTGGGGTGCTTTGGTTACTAGGCCAAGTACTTCCTCACAAACTTTGATGCATTTATTCATGTGAAAAGAAGATCCGTGTAGGTAGTGTTGCACTTCCTTGCACGATATTTTGGTAGTCTATTGTCCTCATGTGAAAAATAGGGTGTATCCCAGCTAATTTTTGGGAAATTCTTGTTGGTGTTTTATGTACCTGTTGTCACAAAAGTTTGCACCCTTGTCCAAATTTTTTACCTAAGGACAACCTTGTGAAACATGGAAACAACCTCCAAGTTGTGGGACTTGAACTATGAGGTTGAGTCTCCAGAGAAGGATGGCTTCCTTTGCTATCAGGATGCACCTAACTACTCTTGGAGAGAAAAGGGAGAAGGAATGCTAGAAAGAAAATCTATCTATTCTAACCTAAGGGGGTGATGCACTAAAATAGAGTGTTCAAATGAATTTGTGCCCATACATGCACTATTGAACCATCATGAGACCAAAAGATATACACATCTAGACTTGTTTTAATCTAACAATCACATGTAGATCAAAAAACCAAAATAAATGATGCAAGGAAAATGAGATTCACTTATTTATCATTCATAGACTAGAGAGATACAATCATGAAAAATTTTAGATATCCACAATACACCAATGAGAGGAAAATAGTTCTTGCATAATACATCAATAGTTGAAGGAGATAAGGCAGAATGTTATACAGTTCAGAGGTAAAGGGGATTTACAGTAGCACGCCAGAGCAATGCTAGAGAAATAGAGAGGGTCAAACCTTTACAAAATTTACAAAATTTTCCTTTATAGCTCAAACATAACTGAGATATTTTCTACCCTAAACTAAACTCAACCACTACACCTAACAGTTATTGCAAATCTAGAAGAAATCTTATCATGGAATGACTCTAGATGCAACAACGACAAGAAGAAACCAAAATTAATGTATCCAGCTGTAAGAGATCAAATCCCATGAGATTTGATCATTACATGTAATCAAGGGGCATGGAGATGCTTAACACCATGGAACAAGCCCCAAAATGCTAATTTTCCTTGAAGAAATAATCCTTGCAACGTTCCATGACCGCCACAAATAAATACACACCATCATCAAAGAAAATGTGGGATGGGATAACATGCAAATTAACCCATCGAGAAAATACAAAGTTGACCCACATGGAATAAATTTGATTTTCCCCCAAAAGGTTTGAACCATTAATGCAGATCTTTATTTGAATATGGATGGCCCAGATGTTGCAAAAATATCCTCCACTGATGAATAAAATCCAACAATAGATCAAGATCTTCACACAACCACAGATGACTAAGATGCATCCATAAATATCCAAAGAAACCCAAAGATCTAACAACCATCATATCTTCACAAGAGGCCTCAACAATGATGCAAAAATATGACCACTATCTGATTAAAAGTAGCCCATCACAAGGAGGATTCACCATGTGGCATGCAATAGTTGGTCATCACATTTCTTGAATGTTTGGTTGAAGAGACAACTATGATTTCATGACTTTGGAAAGAGTAGAAAAGTCATTCTTTGAAATGGAAAAAATGGTTAACACAAAATGTTAACCCTGGCAGAAAATGTGTATTAACCCACAACTCAACACATGAAAGAAAAATGAGCCAACTTGGTCAATGAACAAGCTAAACTAGCTCAACACATGAAGGAACCAAGCCAACTTAACTCATGAAGAAACTAAGTTAATACAAGATGTTAACCCAACCAAAAAGGGTGTTAACCCACATCAAAGAATCCAACCCCTTCAAGATCTCCTAGATCGATTATCAATGAAGAGCTAAATGGGGGGCAAAAATGGCCAATAGTACCCTTTGGGTTTGCTAGTATTTCCTTGCTTTTGCAATTTGGAGAATTTAGGTTCTGCTATCATAGTGGTTTTTTGTCCTTCAGTTGGTCATGTTAGTTTCGGTAGTGGCATTTGGAGATTCATTTGTTGCTGAGATTGTGGTTAAGTTATCTGTTGTGATCTTTGTGATCCCTGTATGACGATGTTGTGTGCACTCATACTTGTAATTTTTTTAATCTTGGCTTGTATTGAATCCTTGTTCCAAGGATCTTCGGGTGGGGTGTTGCATTTGGTATCAAAGCCCATGTTGCAAAATTGGGATCTGTGTGTTATGCTTCCACTATGGTTTGTTTCTATATGTGTATTGTTAGTTACTAGTTATTATTTTGATATCTTGTTGTGACCATTATGCTTGTGACTCGTATGTTCTTATTTTATCTTGTTGCTTCCATAGTGATGCCTCTTGCACATAGACCTAGTGGTTGGGGTGGTACCCATAGTAATAACCATGGAAACAAATGTCAAAATGGAGAGAAAGAATAGGGTAATAATGAACAGAATGGCATTGGGGTATTGATGTCAGTGCTTTAGGAGATTCTTGTTCAGTATTCCAATCATGTAGAGGAACACCAATAGAATCATGATTAGGAAGAAGGATCTCATCATTGGGATTCCCATTAGTTAGAGCATAGAGAGGAGGAGCATTCTTGTAATCCACTAGGTGTTTGAGGGCACCATTGGGGTGGTAGGGACTGCAATAGTGTAGATTCCATCCATTTGGATATCATGAAGCCTCTTCAATAATCCAAACTGCCATTGTATGATGGTAAGGGAGGTGGCCTCAAGGTGGAGACTTGGTTGTTAGACATGGAGCATTTCTTCACCATGTACCCATATGTAACTAATATGAGTGCCCATTGTGTGATTATACAATTGAGGGACCATGCATCCATATGGTGGAATATTGAGGGGTAGAAGCTCTAGATCAGCATTACAAATCTCACTTGGGAGATCTTTGTGGAGAGGTTCCAAGAGAGATTCTTATCTCCTCGGTTAAGAGAGACCTATTTTAATGAGTTCCACAAGATCTAGCAAGGAAACATGACAGTGGACGAATATAAGATCTAGTTCTTTGAGCTTAGGTAATACTCATGCTACAATTATGATGATTTACTCCCGACTCATCATTTCATCCAAGGCCTTAAAGGTGCCCTTATTGGATAAGTTTTCATGCATCAACCTAGGACTCTTATTCATGTTGTTGAGAAGACACATATTGAAGAGAATAATTTGGCTAGAGGTTTCAGTAGTAAGTCTGGTTCACAGAACCAGAATGCATAGAATTTAGGGTAAGAGGTTTGGTTTACTTAGTCCACTAGAAAGGGCCAGGCCTAATCAACACCCTCTCTAGGTGGGTAATAGTGGTTGTTATCAACATAGGGATAAAGGGGGATAATTTTCTGGTACTTTAGTAATGAAAGGAGATAACTAGAGTTGTGGACAAAAATCTCAGCAGGATCACCCTCCTCAAGGTGGTCAACAAAACTCTAGCAAGGGTAGTGCTACTCAGGGTGGTCATGGAACAAGTTCCAACTTTAGAGGAAACTATTATTCTTTTGGTCAGCCCAACCATAAATCTTTTGAGTGTTCCATTAAACCATCTATAGGACCTAGTATGAGTGCAACTAAATTTGAGACTAGTTTAGGAGATGCCGATAAGAATCATCAAGTCCTTGTGGCGGTTGACGAATTTCAAGCTGAGCATCAAGGTATAGTAGTCAAGGCTATAGATATGTTTTTTTTTTTTTTGTTAAGGGGTAAACACTTTGACCTGGAGCTATGACCTAGTGAGGCCACAAATGAGGGACCTCATCCCCATTAGATTTGAACCTTGATGGCAAGGATAACAATTCAGCAACTTAACCATCACAACATGCCACTATTGGCAAGGCTATAGGTATGTTGCATGGTAATTCATCTTCAATTTTATTTGACTCTAGTGCTTCAAATTCTTTCATTTCACCATCTCTTGTTCGGTGATGTGGGCTAGTGGCAATACATCAAGTTGATAGGTGGCAAGGTGAGTTAGCCACAGGGTCCAAAGTGGCTGCAGACTCCTTGGTTAGTTGTTGTGTTTTGAACTTGGGAACCTTAACCACTACTGTGGATCTTTGTATCCTACCTCTTGGATCATATAAAATTGTATTGGGCATGGATTGGTCAGTTGCCCATTAGGTGAATATAGATTGTCACTACAAGTTAGTAGAGTGTGTTGATGACATAGGTGGGAAGCTGGAACTCTTGGGAGTCTAAAGACAAGTCTCACCTTGGATGATTTAAGCTAATTAGCTGAAGTAGAGTGTGCGGAAGGGTTGTCAGTTGTTTCTATTTCTATTAGTGATCTTGAGGAAGCCGAGAGCCATACAGTGACACTTGATGAAAACCCACTCCTTTGTGAGTATGTATATGTGTTTCCTGATGAGATACTAGGTATACCACCACAACATGCCATTGATTTTCATATTGATCTCATACTAGGAGAAAAGCTGATTTCATGAGCTCCTTATCACATGACTACTCAGGAGTTGAGTGAGCTCATATTGTAGTTGGAGGAATTGTTGGCCAAGGGCCATATTCATCCTAGCATATCCCCATGGGGTGCACCAGTCATCTTCATGAAGAAGAAGGATGGATCTTTGCATTTGTACATTGACTATTGATAGTTGAATAAGGTGATAGTGAAGAACCGATATCCTTTTCTGAGGATAGATAACTTGTTTGATCAGATGAAGGAGGCATGAGTGTTCTCAAATATTGATCTAAAGTTTGGATACCATCATCTCCATATCCAGGATGTTGACATTCATCGAAGAGCTTTTTATACATGGTATGGGCATTATGAGTTCATGGTTGTACCCTTTGGGTTAACCAATGCACCATTAGTGTTTATGAGTTTGATGAATGGAGTATTTCACACTTACCTCAACTAGTGTGTCATTATATTCTTGGATGACATATTGATCTATTCAAATACTATTGAGAAGCATGAGGTCTATTTATGCTAGGTATTGTAGTGCTTGAGAGACCATTAATTGTATGTCAACTTGGGTAAATATGGTTTCTTTTAGTTAGAGGTGAAGTATTTGGGGCACATCATCACTGGTGATGGTATTGTAGTGGATCTAAAGAAAATTTGTGCTATCATGGATTGGCCAATACCCAGTAATGTCTCAGAAGTTTATAGTTTCATGGGATTGGCAAGTTATTACTGTTGGTTCATGAAAGATTTCTCACGAGTCTTTTGTAGCTGCATAGTATTCCAAAGTGGAAATGGGATACAATATCTATTGACTTTATCATAGGGGTTCCTATGTCATCATGAAGACATGATTGTATCATGGTGACATTGGACAAGTTGTCCAAGATAGCACATTTTCACCCATCAGAGCATCCTACACAACTTCTTTTGTAGTACATGTTTTCTTGGAGGATATTGTTCTTTTGTATGGGATCTCTCATTGGGTTATTTTGGATAGAGATCTAGTGTTTACTTTTTTATTTTTGACATCTCTCCAGCATGCTTTAGGTGTGCAACTCAATTTTAGTTCAGCTTATCACCCAGACATTGATGTTCAGATTGAGAGAGTGAACCAGGTTCTAGAGGACATGCTTCACATGTATGTGATGGATAGATAGGTGAAGTGGGAGTATTATTTATACCTTGTTGAGTTTTCATACAAAAATAGATATCATAGTTCTCTTGGCATGTCACCTTCTCAGGCCTTGTATGGTAGACTGTGCATACCTCTTTGAGTTGGGATCATTTAGAGGATCAAGTTCTTTTGGGTATAGAGATGCTTTAGGATATGGAGTAGCATATTGTTTGTATTAGGGAGAATTTGGTTATTGCTTAGGATAGGAAGAAGAAGTATGCAGATTCCCATAGGTTGTATCATTGCTTTTCTATTGGTGATAGGGTGTTTTTGAGAGTGTAGTTGAGGAAGAGCCCCATCTATTATGGGAAAGGCTCTAAGTTGGTACCATGTTTTGTCATAATATTTGAGATCATCAAGAGGATCAATTTTTTTGCTTATTGACTAGCATTTCCACCTAACCTATCATGCATCCATGATGTTTTCCATGTTTCTATTTGAGATAGTATATTCTTGATGTGACACATGTTCTTGATTGGGATGCTTTGTAGGTAGTGGATAGGAAACTTACATTGGAGCCCATACACATCCTTCAAAATCGAAGGCTAACCTTGTGAGGTCATGACATAGAGTAGGTAAGGGTCTAATGGGACTCGAGTGATGAGAACTCTATGACTTGGGAAGATCTACATGATTGAGAGGATTGAACCTCTATTTGTTTTCCAGCTTCTAGGAGTAAGCCTATGTTAGTGGGGGAGGATGCAGTGCCTCTCATGTTTGTAGTCTGTACCTTTTATTTTATTTTGATTCGAGAGATACTTGATACTCTTATTATATGTACTTTTTGATGACCTGAGGGTCAGATGCTATACTTTGATTTTAGTATCATAGATTCTTTACTGCTATTTTGTTTAGTTTATCATATTTTCATGTTGATGCCATTTTGAGATGATAGTATCTTCTATGATGATATTTGGTTATCTAGTATTCTAGACATATCACTGATTCTGTTATGTGATGGCTTTTATGCTTTGGATATTTACTTCATTCTTGTTTCAGTATGATTTATGTAAATGTGAGTGAGGTAAATGGTTAAACTAGGTATTTAATGCATTTATTGCTTCGACAATGATATTATTGTTGTCACTTAGGTTTGCACCCTTGTCCAAGGCCTATGCACAAGGACAACCTAGTGAAACATGTAAATAACCTCCAAGTTGTGGGACTTGAACTGTGAGGTTGAGTCTCCGAAGAAGGATGGCTTCCTCTTACTATCAAGATGCACCTAACTACTCTTGGAGAGGAAAAGGGAGAAGGAAAGCATGAAAGCAAATCTACCTAATCTAATCTAAAGAGGTGATGCACCAAAATAGAGTGTTCAGAGCAATTTCTGCCCTATATGCACTATTGAACCAGAATGAAACTAAGGATATACACATTCAGACTTACTTTAATCAAATAACCACATGCATATTAGAAAATCAAGATGAATGACACAAGGAAAGAGAGATTCACTTATATATCATTCACAGGCTAGCAGAGATATAGTCATGTAGATTACAAACTTTCACAAAATAATGGCGAAGGCAAAGAGTTATTGCACTTTCATACCAATGGTTGAAGGAGATAAAATAGAGAATCATATAGTTCAGAGGCATAGGGGAATTTACACTAGAATTGTAGAGCAATAGTAGAGAAAATTCAGAGAAAGGTCGACCTTAACAAAATCTACGAAAGTTGCCTTTATAGTTCAGGCATAACTAAGATTTTCCCTCCAAAATTGTCCTGCAACCACCACTGTTAAGTCCTGTAAGGAAAAATCATGGAGAAAATCTGATCTGGGTATAGATCCAAATGCAAATGATATTTGATCCTCTATATCAAATAATGCCTTGAGAAGATAGAAACAGTGCCATTAATTGTCCTGATTAGGTAGATGGATTGATTAAGATGGTGGAGTGTTCCTCTTCATTCAGCATTCACTTCTGGTAGCTAGAATCGATCATGAAGATTAGATTCACGTAAAACTCTTAATTTTCCCCATTCTTGTCTCATGAATCAGCAAGGTCAGCCTAGTCAACCTATCCTTGGCACTAGGACAAACCACGTGGACCAACAACCTTCTTTCTTTCTACCACCTCATAAGGTCTTCCCATGTTGACAACTCTTTTCTAACTAACCATGCCATCCTATTAAAACTTGACCATGACAGCTTACAACACAACTGCCAGCACTTAACTATCAACCTTGGCCAGGCCTACAAGACACATGTCACCAAGGTGCTATGTCGCTATGAATATCTTCCGAGTGCTTTCTCATAGTGAGATAGTGCCTGCCGTAGATCTTCTCGAATCTGACTATTGTGAAGAATCGCCATTTTTTGCACTTACCTTTAAGACTTTTAGACCCATGAACCAATATCAACACACCTAGCATCTGAATCAGCCTGAACTAGTACCATTCTCATAGCTTTATAACACTCGGCCCCACCCTGCTATGTGTCATTAAGGTGCTATGTCGCTATGGTTAAAATTTTGGCAGCTTTCCATAGCGAGATAGCGCCCACCATTGATCTCTATGAGATCAATGGTCATGGAAGATTTGCACCTGTTCTTGCCCTAGGCCCATCACACCTAGTGCCACCTCAAGAATCCTTAACACACTTGGCAACACATGACATCCAACTAATGATCCACAGAGAAACTGGTCCCGTAGAGACACGTGGTGACAAAGCGTTATGTTGCTATGGAAAAACAATGTGCAACTTTCCATAGCGACATAACACCAACCATGGATCAGATTCACATCTATGATGGAAAGTACAACTAAGGACATAGGATGCCATAAGACACATGTTATAAGGGGGCATGATCGCAATACTTAAAGATCTAGCAACTCCATCTTGTGGGCGTGCGCCAGCCATAGATCTCAGAAGATCTGACAGTGCTCATAACCTGTGTGGGACTGCATACCTAGTTAATTGGATGGGCCAATAAGATCTACCCTCATACTCTGACCTATCTGACAGCTACCATGGAAGACAAACCACCTGTTCATCCTGAGACCCACAAGATGAAAATAGACCCACATGCCACACATCATTGAGGCGCTATGGTTAAAATTCTCATAGTTCTCCATAGTGACATAGCACCTATCATGGATCTGGGGAAGTTTTGATGGCGAGCAAGATTGATTTGATTTATTAGTGTATCAACCAATGAGGATGGGCCACATGCCCACCTGTCTGACAAGTCCTCGCAGGGCCCACATTCTGCACAGTTATGCCCTTGCCAATGAAAAGATTGATCAACTATTAACGTGTTTGATGAATCCATCGTTGGTGTTCAATGGAGCATACTTGGGACCCACCATCTTCTTGATGTTGCCATAATGTTAATTTTTTTTTGGGCGCTATGTCGCTAATGGTGAGAAGAACAAATTTCTCGATAGCACCATAGCGCACACAATGGATCTGTCAAAGTTTGGCATCGAAGAAACAAAAGGAAAAGGAGGACCCACCATGACACATGGCAAAAGGGCACTATGTTGTCAATGCAAAACAACATACAACTTTCAAGGGCGACATAGCACCATCCATTGATTCAGATTGATCCAATGATGAGGAACTTGCGGGCTGTCGAAACATATTATAAGGTTTGATTGTTTAAACTTTTTGATATTCCTAGGCATTAAAATAATATAAACTCTAGGAACTAGCCGTTGGACAGGCTAGGTAATTTAAATTTAAATTTTGGCAGGGTGCAAAAATGAGCAACAATTATATGTAGTTACACTTGACCATGTGTTTTCGTGTGTAGGAATTATATCCCTAGCAGTGGCACATGGAGTTAGTGATTCAACTATTCATATTTCACCAATGTCGTCCTTGTATGATCAAGGTATCCTTATTTTAATTTTTAATTAAACCTTTTGGTGATTATTAAATCTAAACTCATTTGCATTATGTGACTAGACCTATGAGCGCATCTTTGTATTTAGAGGTTCGCATTGTCGTGAAAGTTGTTAAGGAAATTTTTGTGATTTTGGGTTTTCAGGCTTTAAATTTTATTGAATTTAATTTTTGGAAGCTTTTCCATAGATGAATTCCTATTTTGAGGGATAACATGCTTTCATTTGGGTCGATTCAAAGTCTATCTAGTCTAACTGACTATTTTCCCTAATCAAATATTCACTCAAAAAGTGAGTAAGTATTGAAAGAGGAATTTAATTCCTCACTTCTCACCTTTGCAATTTACAAAATTGAGAGCTTTTTCTGTAATCCTTCTCTGAAGGATTGTGTTTATGTTTTTTGGGAGAGCTTCAAGCATAGGATCTTCATGAGGTCAGTCTCGTCAGATCCAACTTGGGGAGACCTTGCTTTATTATAGTTTTGATAGCTTTCGTAGGATTATTATTTTATTAGATTGATTTTCATTTCAACCCCTTTTGTTGTTAGGTTGGGATTTCTCATTTTCTTGTTTCAGCTCAATTTCTATATTTGTTTTTGGTAGTTATTTGTTTAGAGGCTGAGAACTAGTGTTCCCCTCCATTTTTTTTTGTTGGTTTTGCTCGCTTGGTCGGGCATGAATGTTTTCCTAATTTTTGGGATGAGGGCTTGGGGTTTTGCGTCGTTATGCTAGCCTTTTTTGCATACGATGTTTGAACCAAAATTTTATTGGATTTTTGAGGCTTTTGTACCCAAAGACCAAATGGGTTTTTTTTTTTCAAATTGTTTTTGTTTTGGAATTTTTACCTCATTTTGCATGCTACCCTATTTTCTTAGGTTTTCTTGGCATGATTTTGGTTGTGGGATCATCCGTTTGTATGTTAGTCTGACCATTGTGGTACTTTTATGTTGCATTGGGATGCTTTCCACATCTGTTCTCCTAGGTCTCTTTTTGGTTGATTGTATTTTTGCATTGTTTTCTCATCTAGTCCTTATGTTATGATCTTTGTGATGGTGGTATGCTACAGACGAGTACGTGCACATACATTTTTTGGGTGACTTGTGAGGCATGATCTTCTATAGTACTTCCAAGAGTTATGATCGTTAAGGTTGGGTTGGGAATATGCATGCCTACGAGCACTCATCATTGGATGAGCATGGGTAGAGTAGGATAGCACATGAAGGGGCTCCTATCTTGCAACCTGGTGACTATTTCCCATTTGTTGGTAGAAGAATTTTTATATAAGTGATAACTAAATTAAAATACTAGGTGGTAATAAATATAAGCTAATTACAAGGTAGGTCATGTGCCTTCTATTGGGAAGAGTTGCTACTTGGGTTGTGTGCCTCGCATTGGGGAGAGTAGCTACTAATACTAGCATTGGCTTGTTGATGCCAAGAATCTCTCTATGATGTTAGACCCTACATAGTAGCCCATTGAGTGTCTAACCAGGGCCTATTGTACTTGCATGGTTTCATGATCTTGGCTTCAGTCACCATTACTGTCTGGTGTGTGTTAGCCATGAATGTTTACTTTATGTGTGTTTGTGGTTAGATCATTATCTTAATCAACATGATGAGAGTAGACCTATGAGTTTCACATGGTTGGAAGGCATAGCTACCTTCACCACTATTGGGGATCAGTGTATAGAGATGTTCTATTGTCTTAGTGCAATTGTTGCTAGATGCTTTCACTTGGTACTTCAAGTTCCAGAGTATGCTTCTTGTGATTTATGCTTTCATTGGAATGCTTGTATATCTTGTTTAGATGATGTTTTGGCGCATTTCATTATTATGATGTTTGGCATATGATTAGATGATATATCTTCTTAGTTGGAGTATCTATTGCTTTTGGTTTAGCATGTTAGATTTCCTATTCTTATAATGTTATTATGCTTTAGTAGTGACATCCTTATAAGATAGCTCTGATTATCTAGTTGGAAATTTGGGATGTTATGCATGAGGGATGGATAGGACCTTCGAGGTCTCATGATGCTATTATGGTTCGGAGGAACTGCACACTTAGTTTCTTGTTTTGGTACACTGCGATGTTGCTTTCAATTATTTCCCTTCACTACTATGTTTACCTGTTTAGATTTAGTTTCTATCTTTTAGTTATTTGATCAAGTGTCATTGCCTCAATATGTTGATTTGGTACTCCCTAGTGTGGAGGAACTTTATTTCTTAGTTTTTTCTTTTACCTTTAGTTTTTTGGCTTGTTGTTTTGTATCCTCACATGAGAATGGAAAAGCTCACGTAGTGTGCTAAGTTTTCTTGCGTGGCTTCTGGCACTTTCTTGTGTGAAAACCCACACTAGTGTTGGGGTGCTTTGGCTACTATTCAAGTGCTTCCTTAAGCCCTTTGATGTATTTTATCACACAAAAGGGAGATCCTTGTGGGTATTGTTGTACTTCCTCACGTGAGATTCTCTCAATCTATTGTCCTTACATGAAAAAAAAGGGGTATCTCTATTGGTTTTTGGGAAAATTTTTTTGGTTTTTTATGTACCCTTTAGCTATGCTAGTATTTGCTTATTTCTATAGTTTAGAGATTTTAGTTTCTCTTGTCATAGTGATTTTTTGTCCTTCAGTTGGTTGTGTTAGTTTGGGTAGTGGTGTTTGGAGATTCATTGGTTGCCAAAATTGTGGTTAAGTCTTTTGTTGTGATCTTTGTGTTCCCTATATGATGATGTTGTGTGCACTCATACTTATAAATTTTTTTAAATCTTGGCTTGTATTGAATCCTTGTTCCAAGGATCTCTGGGCGAGGCATTGCAGGGACAGTGAGTTGGTTGTTAATCAAATTATAAGTTAGAAAATCACAAAGAACAACGTTCTCAAATCATACAAACATAGAGTGTGGGATCTACTTGAAGGTTTTTAGGCATTCAATATCCAGAGTGTTCCTAGGAACAAGAACAAACATGTTGATAGAATTGTAGCCATTGGTGCTCATTATGATATACCAGAGTATGTTTTTGATGAGAGGGAGCAATAGATCAAAAAAATTGTAAGGCCCATTGTTCTTGATAATTGCACAAATTGACAAGTTTTTGACTCTAATGTGTAAATTGTCAATTTCTTGCAAAATGAGGTAGAATTCTCTGTAAAAAATTAGTCTAGGCTATAAGGCTAGTATGGTGATCAAATCATGAACCTCAGTTCAAACAAGTTAACCAAAGGTCTAATCACTTTGGAGAGTATCTTTGACCTTGATGATCAAGCAATGAGAAAAGGGTTGAACTTGGCTGTGAATAAAGATGATCACATACCAATCACTATTGGTAAAGGGAAGACTCTCAATATGGTAAAGGTATTCTCTAGAATTGAACAAGAAAATTTTGTTCATTTATGTCAAGAATTCAATGTTGTATTTGCATGGACATATGATGATTTAAAGGGTTTTGACCCAAGCTTTTTCTAACATACCATAGACTTAAATAATGATGCAAAGCCTATTAGGAAAAAGCAAGAACTATTCAACCCTAAGATTGAGCCTATTTTGAGAAAGGAGTTATCCAAGCTAATAGAGACTAATATTATCTTCCATATTAAGCATTCCTCATGTGTAGCTAATCTTGTCTTAGTTAGGAAAAAGAGTGGAGAAATTAGACTATGTGTAGATTTTAGGGACCTTAATACAGATTCTCTTAAAGATCACCATCCTCTCCCTTCCATGGAGCTAATTTTTTCCAAGGTCAATGGTTTTGAAAGATTCTCCCTCTTAGATGGGTTTTCTAGTTATAATCAGGTATTAGTTCAAGAGTCTGATATATACAAGACTGCCTTCACTACTAAATGGGGCACTTATGCCTATTGTAAGATTCCTTTTGGACTAACTAATGTAGGTGATACTTTTCAAAAGGAAATGGAGATGGCTTTCAAGAGAATGATTGAAAAGTATGTGCTAGTCTACCTAGATGATATAACAGTCTACTCTAAGAATGTAGTAGATCATTGTGACCATCTAAGGCATGTATTCATCAAATGCAGAGAATATGGTGTGTCTTTGAATCCAAAGAAGTGTGTGTTTTCCACTAATCAAGGAAAGCTATTAGGACACATTGCTTCAAGAGATAGGCTAACCATAGATCCAAAGAGGGTAGAGGCATTCCTTGCTCTCCCACTTCCTACTCATAAGAAAGGGTTGCAAATCTTCCTTGGTAGAATCAATTTTGTAAGAAGGTTCATTCCTAATCTTGCTACCATGGTTATGCCTCTTATAGCTATGCTCAAGAAAAATACAGTCTTCACCTGGAAAAAGAGGGAAGGGCTAGTTTTGAAGAGATTAAGGTAGTAATAGCATCAACTCTTACCCTTATCAATCCTAATTTTGATAAGGATTTCATTCTCTGCACTCTTGGAGGTGAGTCAAGTATATTAGCTAGCTTGACATAGCTGAATGATGCAAATGAAGAACAACCTATAGCCTTTTTCATTGAAGGGCTAAAGGATTACGAAGATAAGTATAGTTATGTGGAGAAGGAAGTTCTTGCATTCATAAGAGCTCTAAATAAATTTAGACACCTACTATCACACAACAAAATCCAATTCCTAGTCCCTCATACAAGTGTGAAGGACTTTCTTTTAAAGAAGGATGTCAATGAGAAGAGTGTTGGATGGATCACTAAGGTCATGGAGTATGACATTGATATCAAGATAACCAAGCTAGTTAGAGGTAAAAGGGTTATGTGAACAAATGATTTCATCCTAGGAGCCAACTGAGGAGGTTACTCTAGTTATAGGAGATGCAGAACTAGCAGGGGATGTAAATCTAAATAATTGGATGCATGACATGACAACATTCTTGTTAGGAGGAGGATATCCACAAGGATTGAGTAGAGCTAAAAGAAGACAATACAAATTATAGTCTATCCCTTTTGCCCTAGTGGATGAGATTCTTTTAAAAAAAGATCTAAATGGAGCCCTTCTAAAATGCATCAACACTGATCAAACTGATAGGATGATCAAGGAGTTTCATGATGGTCTTGATGGTGGCCATTTCTTAGCTAGGACAACAACCATGAAGGTCATGTGAGTTGGTTATTATTGGCCAAATTTGTTCCATAATTTTCATAGACATGTAAGTAAATGTGAGAATTTTTCTTTCTTCTCAAGTAAAAAAAGATTAGCAACTCTTCCCTTACATCCCATTTAGGTTGATCAACCATTTACCCAATGGGGATTGGATTTTATTGGTCCAGTCAATCCACCTTCCAACTCTGGTCACATGTGGATCTTAGTTGCAATGAATTATTTTACAAGGTGGACAAAAAAAATGGCTTTTAAGGATGCCACAAAGACTTTAGTAGTTGAATTCCTTGATGGGATTGTAACTAGATTTGGAACTCCTTCAACAATCATACCAGATAATACTAAGTCCTTTGTTGGGGCTCATATTTTTTCTTGGGAAGTTGATCATGGAATATATTTGAGTACATCCTCAAATTACTATCACCAAGGCAATGAATTGGTCGAGTCCTCTAATAAGAATCTGATCAGAATCATGAAGTGGACCATTGAGGATAACTAGAGGTGTCAGCATTCAAAACTAAAGACTTCCCTTTAGGTTAACAAAATTACACCTAAGAGAGTAGTAGGGAATTCACCCTTCATGTTGGTATATGGAAGGGAGGCCATGCTTCCTATTTCACTAGAGTTCCCATCTCTCAAATTAGCTCATGAATTGGAGATAATTAAAGATGATGCTATGACTGTAAGAATGGTAGAATTTATGGAGCTAGAAAAAAAGAGGCAATAGGCTATGTAGACACTTAAAATTCATCAGAAATAGGTCAAGAAAAGCTTTGACAAGAAGGCCAAAGCTAGGGTTTTTAGAGAAGGGTACCTTGTTCTCAATTGGGATGGAAATAGAGCCAAACCAAATAGGCACTCTAAATTTGAGGCTATCTAGAGTGAGCCTTAAGTTATTGCCAGTTGCAAAGAGGCCAATGCTTTTCAGCTATCCATGCCAAATGGTGATGTTCTACCAATTCTATTCAATGGAATTTATCTCAAATCTTACTTCTAGAGAGGGTTAGGGTTTTTTATACATATTAGGATAGTTTCCAATTTTTCAAGAAGTATTGAGCACAAGTTATCTCTCTGTAAGACAGCCAGGTTTTGAAGTCTTGTAGTCATAAAGAAGACAAAGGTAGAGTTACAATTTCACAAAGCACAGGTTTCATTTTTTGATGACTCCATAGCCCAATGGATGCTTAAGGTCGCTAATCATATACTTAGTAGGCAAGCATCCCCTTTAGGTTGAGAAAATTATTGGACATTTTCTCTCTCTTGCCAAAATTTGAGTTTTTCCTATCAAGCATGACCAATGGTCATATATTCAAATGATCAACATTTTAAGGATACATATATAAACCTTAGGTTATCTTTTATATCCCTAAGTCCCTAGGCCTTCAAAACCTTTTAAAGTTTTATGTCGCGACCTTGTGACCATTTTCATTGCCTTATAACTGCAGTTATAGATAAACTATCATTTCTACCTAAGATAGTGCAAAATAACTATCTCAAAAGTTAGTTCTCCTTTTATTTCTTGGTCATGGATAGTTTCGACTCTAAGTGTTTTTAAGCCGTGACTATGAGAAGTTAACTGCAATAGTTTAGTTTGTGCAATTTCGCTTAGTCACATGTGGTTTATCTTAACTCATGGTTTGAATAGTGAGGTAGTGAATTCCCTTGTCCACATGATCATGTGGTTAAATGCTTGACGCATGTTTTTTTCTATGAAATGTTCAAAGCTTATTGATTGCATACTCATGGGGTTAAACACCAAAGTTAAAAGTTAATTCGTGACTAGGAAGTCATAGTTAAGAAGTGATGGTCGCAACTTCATAGGGTTTGGTTTGCAATTAGGATAGATAGTTGTGAAGCAGTGAACAAATGATTTCATTTAGTTAAGTCCCATTATCATTGGGTCACCAACATTTCTTGCTAGCTAGAAAATAGGTCACGACCATGTGAAAGGTATGTTAAAAGTTAGACTCTTAGTGGTCACATGATCACAAAGGAAAAGGTTCACTCAACATGTTTTCTATAAACTAAAGCAAGCAAAGATGGTTTTGATGCTATGATAAGCTATTATCATGAGATTGTCAAGTAGGCTGGATAGGGATAAGATGATACAATGATATATGCATCGTAGGATCATGAGTGCTGAATTTTATGTTGGCGATGTCATAAATTATTGTTGTTATGAAATTGAGAGATCGTAACATCATAAAAATTGTAGGATTGTGAGCCATGAAGGAGGCCTACCCAAAACTACAAGGTGGTCAATGATCATCAGATTGTAGAACTGGTTAGGTTGCTACAGTTATGTTGAGGTTTTGATGTTATAATGAGCGATGAGGTGGAGGATCGTGGAATTAAATTTAGGGTCTCTCAATGTTATGATAGTTAGTGTTGTCATGACATTGTAGGGATGAGTGATTGTAAAAAGAAAATTAGGGACCCATGACTAGATGATAGACTATGGTTTATAAGATTGCAATGGGCAGCTGAGGAGTCTTCCAAAGATATGAAGGACTAGATGATGGTCACAGTATCAGGTTGTTGTAGCATTGAACAATCGTAGGATCATGAAGAGGTTTCAAGGAGGGCTTGATGTTAAGATGAACTGGTGATCATAAGATCATAAGTTTTATGAAGAGTGCCCCTGAACATAAGATAGATTGGTGATCGTAAGATCATAAAGGCCACTTTTTGAGTTGGAGATGTTATGAAGATCTTTGACTTCATCTAAGATCGTAAGATTGTAGGTTCTTGAGTTGACCATAATATGAAATTTTTTCTACATGTTTGAGCTAGAAAATAGAGGGGTCTTTGACCAATGAAATTGCAAGAAAGGTAAAAGATGAACGTTGAACATTGATGACCATGCTAATATATTTGATTTGGCATGTCAAGAACAAAGAAACACAATATTGTATTGGTAGATATGATCTTCTTGATCATCTATTGGATGCTTTCAACATTTCCCATACCAGATGAATGAAAAGGGACACTCTGTCATTGTTTGTTTATCTATCTACTCGATTAAGGCATTCATGACCACCATTTTTGTCTTCTCAAGGATATTTTTGGAGAAATACATGGATTTTCTACATCTAGATGTGTACCATGATCAAATATTCTCTAGATTTGTAGATGATTGTTCTTTGCAACTTTAATGGTAGTAGTTGAGCTTTATCTTAGGGTAGAAGCTATTTATGTTATGCTTACACTATAAAAGTAAATTTTGTAACCCTTCTTAGTGTTGATCTTTTCTCTAGTTCTTTAGAATTATATTCTATGCTTTGTGTTGTAGGGCACCCATGCAAGGACAAGGAGCAAGGGTCTACATCAACCAACCAAGATGATAGAACCATGATTTGATCATGTTTAGACATGTTTGATATTGGTCTTAGTCACTTGTAAAGGGCATTGCTTTAGGATGTCTTATAAATCTTGATTGTATTAGTCCTATATGACCCTTAGGAGTATTTTCTAGTTTTGGATCAAATAAGGCCACCATGGTCTAATAAGTAATTTTTATTTATGTTATCTTCTTATATTTAGCTTGCAAAAAGTGTAGGAGTCAATTTTGTTGTTTATAAGGCAAAATTGCACTTTTTGCAAAAGTTGTTAATTAGCAACTTTTATCCAAGAAGTTGCAAAACTTGAGAAACTACCTCCAACAACCAAAAATGTGGTTGTATCCATTAGAGGAAGGATATTTAAGGTTTTTTCATCTCTCTCTAGTCAGAGAGAACCATTGTACGGAAGGATTTACTGATATCAATAAATAAACTCTATTATTTGCAAAAATCTGTTGTATTTGCTATTGGAATGGTTATGTATGGAAGTTTTAACATCTACAAATGATATGGTTGGATAGGGGAAGGAGTTAAAATTCTTTAGAAGTTTATTTTAAGTCATTTCATTAAGTATGGAAGAATTTACATTCATTCTTGAAAAATTGGTCTGTTAAACCCTTAAATCTAGGGTAAACACCAAAGATAGAGCCCTAACTTGACTTCCCAATAGTAGATTTGTATAGCCACTTGGGGGGATCAAGTTAGGATTATGTAAAAGTAGATTCCAAAAGCAAAAACTAAGGAATTGAATTTGAATGATTAGATGAATATGAAGTATTGATTTGGAAAAAGAATGATAGAACTAGTGTAGTTTGGGGTCATATAATCCATTTTTATTAGTGATCCAATCTCATGTGCCCATTCTAGAGTAGTTCCTTAAAAAACCACATCCAATTAGGCCTATTGGGTTTGCGAGTCTTGAGACCATTTTGGAATACTGGAGTAGGATTGGAGCCTACAACTTTGTAGTCATTAAGAACTTCCAAAAGGGTACTATAATCCCTAATTTTCTTACCAAGTCTTTTGGAGAAATATCAAGTTATTTGTGAAATATTGAATTAGGAGGGCTAATTCAAGTTTAGGCCTAAAAGTGTAGTTTTCTAAATTTCATAGTTTGGAGATTGGTGAAAGAAAGCTATTGCAAGATTTTGTCAAGGGTGATCCATTATTAGTTTAGACAAGGATTTGGACCTTATAACCCTTTTATTTACACCTTCGATATATCAAGCAATTGTGCAACATCCTGATTTTGGGCAAAACCATCTTTTGTTGCTAACACTTTGCATCAAGTGGTATTAGAGCCACTTTGATTATAATTTAGGAGTCTTCATAAGACAAGATTTCTAAAGGAGAAGAATGGGATAGGGAGATCCCTTTGAGGATGACCAACATGGAGTTGGCCAAGATAGTAAAGGAGAAAATGACAAAAAGTAGAATAGTCAGGGCTGAGAATAGAACCATGAGAAGAGAATTGGATAATTTGAAAGGGTAGGTAAGGAGAGGAGACAATGAAGAGTTAGAGGTAGAAGAAGTAGAGGAAGAAGATCCACCTAGATGAACAAACATGCCAGAAGATCAAAGGGTTATGCTTGCAACTCTAGAGAGGGTAGGGAAGAAGGATAAGGAACACCTACCTATGTTCCATGGTAAGTTGGAACTAGAGGAGTGCATGGACTAGTTGGAGGCCCTTGAAAATCACTTTGCATGTGATGACATACCTACAAACTAGAAGGTTAAGATTGCTAAGTCCAAATTGAAGGGACCAACACTTGGTGAAACTTCCTGCAAAATGAGAGGGCATAAGAAGAGAAGGTTCTCATACCAACTTGGAAGAATATGAAGGAGGAGATCAAGAAGCAATTCATCCTAGAGGACTATGAGATCATTGTTCACAAGAAGCTACAAAACCTAGAGCAACATGACCTAGATTTAAGTACCTATACTCAAGAATTCCATTCTTTATCTTTGAAGGCAAGAATGTATGAAAGTGACAAGAAAAATTTTGCTAGGTACATAAATGGTCTTAAGTATAGTATTCAAGATGAACTCACACTAGTGTCTATGGAGTCTATTCATAAATGTTTCCAATTACCTTTGAAAATATAGGATAAACAAAAGACGAAGGGGTAGGTTTTAGAATAGAAACATTAACAAAACTCAAGGAGAGTTAAGAAATCTAGACCAAGAGAGGGACAACTCACCAAGAATAAACTCTAGTGGTGGCAAAGGTAATAGTAGGGGAGGATTTGGAGGCAGAGTACAAGGTCTCTTCATAGGGAAGTGCTTCTCCTGCAATCAAGTTGGTAACCAATCCTTTAGGTGTCCCAACAAGGCAAATGCTAGTGCAAATAATCAGAGAGGTTATAGGAGGATCCAATTGACACATGAGGCTCAAGAAGATGACTGTAAATGTAGAACCTCCTACCACACCACACAATCAAGGTCTATTGATCTAAAACAAGGTGAGTGCATAATGTTTAATAAGACTTTGTTAAAAAACCAATTAAGGAGCCAAAACAAAGGAAGTCTTTATTCAAGACTAATTGTAGGGTGAATGGGAAAGTGTGAAAAGTTATTATAGATAGTGGGTCTACTAAAAACCTAGCATCCACTGAGATGATTAAAAACTTGGACTCAAAACAATTCCTCACCCCACACCTATAAAGTCTCTTGGTTAAAAAAAGAGCAACAGATTGTGGTAGATGAATAGTGTTAGGTTGAATTCCAAATATGAGAGTATAGAGACAAACTTTTGTGTGAAGTTGTAGGTATGGATGCATGCCATCTCCTTCTTGGAAGGCCTTGGAAGTCTAATGTGGATTCCCAACATGGGGGAAAGACAAATGTCTATACTTTAACCAAAGATGGGGTCATTTATACAATGAAGTCCTTACTTGATAGTGAAAAGGAAAGAGTTTTAAAAAGTGATGTCCTATTGATAGGAGAGAAGGATTTCTTAAAGATCCTTAAGGAGAAGGATATGCCCTATTTTTCCATTATGGTAAAACCAAAAATAAAACCTAAGTTGAAGACTAAAAGCCAAGAGCCTTTGAGGAAGGTAGGACCTAAAGAAGTGCAAGAATTTTTGCAGTAGTACTAAGGAATAGTAGCAGATGAGAGATCAGATTCCTTGCCACCTAATAGAGACATAAGCCACTACATAGAACTAATCCCTGGTGCCAGATTACCAAATAAACATTCCTACAAACTAACTCCAGAACATAATACTAGGATTGCAAAACACATTCAGAGATTACAAGAAAAGGGATTCATTAGAAAGAGTATAAGTCCTTGTGCAGTTCTTGTAGTGTTGGCTCCCAAGAAGGATGGTACATGGAGACTATGCATAGACTCTAGGGCTATTAACAAGGTAACAATAAGATATAGGTTCCCTATGTCTAGAATGAAGGACCTCATGGATTGCCTAGGTGGAGAAGCTATTTATCTAAAATTGACTTAAAGAGTTGTTACCATCATATAAGAATAAGGGAAGGGGATGAATGGAAGACAACCTCTAAGACCAATGCGGGCTTGTTTGAATGGGTAGTCATGCCTTTTGGCCTATCAAATTCCCCTAGTACCTTCACGAGGCTAATGAATGAATTCCTCAAACCCTATATAAAACTCTTTGTAGTAGTCTACTTGGATGATATCCTAATCTTTAGCAGGAATATGAGTGAACATTTAATCCACCTAGACATGGTATTGAAGAGATTACATGAAGAAAATCTAAAGATAAATTTGGAAAAATGCATATTTTTGCAAGAGGAACTAATATTTCTTGTTTTTTTCATCTCTAAGGGACACTTGAAGATGGATCCCTCAAAGGTGGAGGCTATTCTAAACTGGCCCACTCCAAGTGTTGTAGGCGAGGTTAAAAGTTTTCATGGGCTAGCAAGCTTTTATAGGAAATTTATAAGGGATTTTAGTGGAGTTTGTGCACCAATGATAAATACTATCAAAGGGGGGGAGAAAATGTTATTTTGTATGAATAGATGAAGCAGATAGATCTTTTGAATACCTTAAAACAAAGGTGGCCCAACAACCCATACTAGTATTGCTAGATTTGACAAAGTGCTCACCATTGAGTGATGTAAGTAACAAAGCTATAGGTGGTGTTTTAAGTCAGGAAGGAAATTCTATGGCCTTTTTCAGTGAGAAGTTAAATGAGGCTAAGAAAAAATACTAAACTTATGACTCAGAAATGTATGCCATGGTCCAATCACTTAAGAAATGGAGGAACTACCTTTTACTAAAAGAATTTGGTGTTTATATTGATAACCATGCTTTGAGCTTCTTAAATAGTTAGGAATAGTTGAATCACAATCATCTAAAATGGGTAGAGTACTTACATGAATTTACTTTTACCATCAAGCATAAGAAAGGGGTGGCTAACAAAGTAGTAGATTCCTTGAGTAGAAGAAATCGTACCATTCAAGAGGTCTAGTTGGAAACTATTGATATTTCAGCACTTAAGGACATTTATCAAGAGGATGAAGACTTCAAAACTACATATGAGGTTTGTTTAGAACTTGGGGACAAGTATCACAATGAATATTCTGATTTTCTCATTCAAGGTCTTCTTTTTTAAAGGTAGCCAATTATGTATTCCTAAATGCTCCACGTGGGAGAATATAATAAAAGAAAAACACTGTGGAAATCTATTAGGTCAAGTTGGCCTATATAAGACTCTTGAACTAGTAAGAAGATTTTATTACTAGCCTAAAAATGCAGACACGTGTTAGGAAATTTGTAGAAATTTGTATGGTATGCCAAAGGGCTAAAGGAGTGACTGCTAATGCAGGACTATATATACCTCTACCAATACCCTCTAAACCTTGGGAATCTATGAGCATGGACTTTATCCTAGGTTTTCGCAAGACCAAGAATGGGTTTGACAACAATTGTGTTGTTGTACATGGGTTTTCTAAAATGGCACACTATTTGCCATGTAAAAAAACTAATGATGCCTCTAGTATTGTAGGATTGTTCTTCAAGGAGAATGTGAGACTTCATGGGTTACCTTTAACCATTGTGTCTAATAGGGACTCTAAGTTCATTGGACACTTTTGGAGGACTTTGTGGAAAAGGTTGGGAACCAATCTTGCCATGTCTTCAGCATACCACCCACAATCTAATGGTTAGACTAAGGCTATAAATAGATCACTTGGAAACTTACTCTAATGCCTAACCAATGAATGTGGAGCATCATGGGATACTATACTACCTCAAGAAGAATTCTTACATAATGATTCAAAAAATAGGAGTACTGGCTACAGTCCCTTTCAAATTATCTATGGGACACACCCTAAAGGAGTTGTTGAACTTAGAGAAGTGTACAACATCAGACAGAGTGCATTAGCTAATGAATTTGTAGAAGTCATGAAGGAGATACATCAACAAGTTAAAAAAATATTGCAATAGGCCACTATGAAATACAAATAAACAACAAATGTGAAAAGGAGACATGTGTAGTTCAAGGTGGGAGACTTAGTAATGATACCCTTTCAAGATTATGAAACAATGTAGACCAAATGCATATAATATAGATCTTCCATCTAATATTTCTCTCTCACCCATTTTTTAAGTTTCTGATATTTATGTTTATAAATTCATCAATACTGATAATTGTGTTGTAGGACAAGGTGAAGTTGAAACTGAGGAAACTCTCAAGGATCTACCAATTCACACCCCATAAAGCATTGAATGCATTATTGATAAAAGGGTAAGAAAAAAAACAAGGAGGCATGAGTATTATGAATACTTGGTAAAATGGTAGGGAAAACCCTTAGAGGAAGCCACTTGGCTGAGAAAAGCTCAGATTGAAAAGACTAGGGCAAAGTTTTCCACTATTCTAACTTAAGGGACTTGAGTTCAATTGGCCAGAGGAGTATGGTGCAAAGCACCCATGCAAGGACAAGGAGCAAGAGTCTACATCAACCAACCAAGATGATAGAACCATTATTTGATCATGTTTAGACATGTTAGATATTGGTCTTAGTCACTTGTAAAGGGCATTGCTTTGAGATGTTTTATAAATCCTGATTGTATTAGTCCTATATGACCCTTAGTTAATAGTATTTGCTAGTTTTGGATTAAATAAGACCACCATGGTCTAATAACTAAGTTTAATTTATTTTTTCTTCTTATATTAAGCTTATAGGAAGTGTAGGAGTTAGTTTTATTGTTTACAAGGCAAAATTGCACTTTTTGCAAAAGTTCTTAATGAGCAACTTTTAGTCAAGAAGTTGCAAAACTTGAAAAACTACCTCCAATAGCCCAAAATGTGGTTATATCCATTGGAGGAAGGATATTTAAGATTATGTCATCTCTCTCTAGTCAAAGAGCACCATTGTACGAAAGGATTTACTGATATCAATAAAATAAACTCTATTTTTGTGCAAAAAGTCATTTTATTTTCTCTTGGTATGGTTATGTATGGAAGTCTTGACATCTTCAAATGATATGGTTGGATAGGGGAAGGAATTAACATGCTTTAGAAGTTGATTTTAAGTCATTTCATTAAGTAGGGCACACATTATATTCATTCTTGAAAACTAGTAGGGCATCTTGATAGGAAAAGGGCACACATTAAGTAGGGCACACATTACATTCCTTCTCCTTTTTCCTCTCAAGAACTAGTTGGGTGCATCTTGATAGTAAGGAAGCTAACCTTCTCCAGAGATTCAATCTCATAGTTCAAGTTCCACAACTTGGAGATTGTTTCCATGTTTCACAAGGTTGCCTTTACGTAAAAACTTTAGGTAAGGGTGCAAGCTTTTGTGACAATAGTATCCAAGGTAATTTTAAATTTTTGTATGTTTACTTTTAAAAATCAATTATCTACATCAATTTGACAAATGATTAGTTTTTAAAAAAATTAATAGAGTTAATGAATACTTTGAATTTTAAAATATAAAATATAAATTAAAAAATAATAGAAAATTTTATTTTTAATGTATGACTGTATAAAAATATTAAAAATATATATTTTAACTTTAATTTTTTATTTTACTTAAATTATTTTTAAAATTAAATATCAAATTATTAAATTAAAAAGAAACTTTCTAATCAAATTATAATTAAAATAACAATAAACAAAATATAAAAACTATTATTAAAGGTAAAAAATGTCAAAATATGAATAAATAAATGGGTTTTCAATGAAGACATGAGCTTAGAAAAAAAACCTTTTGAAACCCTCCCATCATTTTTTCTAGCTCAACTACAATGAAGTAATTGACTTTAAAGACATGACAATATATATGGATAGGGTTGAGCCAGCGGGGTGTTGGAGATTATAAAATATGTCTACACTTGTAGGAAGAGGTCTTGTAAAAGAATGTTGAATAATTGAACAATGGTTATTATTTCTATCATCTAGCACCCTTGCAAGGAAATGACAATCATAGATGTTGGACATCAGGTCGATCATTTCATATAGTAAATGCCTTCGTAATGAAAAGCCCCATTTTTTTATGGGGGGTTCAGGCCTACGAGGTCTGGGAGCTACCAACCAACAAAAGCCACCACTTAAATTATTTAGGAACTTGATACAGGAAGACTCATGTTTGAAACCTCTTCAACTTAGAGCCAAGGACTGAGAGGCATCCCCATCATCAAAATCACCTAGGGCATGATCTTGACCTCATCTCTTATAATGTCAGAGCCTTGCACTCAACAAGACTTGATCCCTAGTGGGCTCTTTGTGAGCCATTCAACTTCACCAGTAGACCAAGAGCCCATTGACAACAACCCCATTTTAATTTTGCATTCTAGAAACATTTTAATTGGTTGAATTTGCATATCCAATTTTACATATTCTTATATTTTTCTCATTTTTGAGAATGAATTTTATAAATGTATATATAAAAAAATAGTATAATTTTCTATCAAAGTGATTTTGTTTTTCTAACTTTCTAGATATGTGTTTTTGTATACTTATTTGTAGTTGCATTTATCTTTATGAATCCTCCCAAGAAATTAGATTTTTATAGTCTATGTTAGAGTTTTGAAATCATTTTGGATTTTAACTATGCTTTTTTTTGTATCAATTCTTTAAATTAAAAAACTATGATCTCTCTTCTCTAGTTTATCATCCTAATGATTGATCATGTAGTTTGATTTAATAAATACAATTAAAATCCAAAATATTATAGTGTTGGTCCAAACTAGTACTAAGATGGGGGGTGAATTAGTATGCTCAATCCTACTAGTTAAAACAACAACGATTCTAACTAGACTAGATAGTAACCACTTAGCTATTAAAGAAACGATGAGTCTAGCAAAGTAAAACCAAAAAATCTCACAAGAAAGAACATACACCAAGTGACACACAAATTTGTACATGAAAAACCTTGATGAGAGGACAAAAACCATGGTGGGGATAATATACCCACTAGCCTTTTACTATAGATAAAAGGTTTCCTTGTTAAGAGCTAGGAATTGTTCCTTCAGAGAACACATCTAGTTAAGAATGTATAAAACCTTTTATTATTGCAACATCCTATGAAGGCTAATTTTTTAGAGGATTTTAGCACTTCTTTTGAGAGACACATTGTTAAAGGATTTACACTATGTTTTCTACAAAAGCATTCCTTGTTAAAGATTAGAAAACCGATTCCAATGATTAGAATGCAATCAAATATTGATCTAACCTATGTCTCACATCTTTCTTGATAGATCTATAGTGTATATCTAGAAGATACTTGGATCTTCTCTTGGCTCTTAGTTGATATTTGTGATAGCTCCTTTATCACTACATTCTTTTTCTTCTTGACCTGCTCTATAGTCCAACAAATTGTGTTGTCTTGGTGTTCCTCTTCATTCTTTCTTCGCATGACAAAAATTTCTATGTTTAATCTTTTATACTCATATCTCTCTTCCCTTTTTTTCTATATGTCCACATGCACAATAAAATTTCCCCTTTGATTTTATATGACCTTGAATTTTCAGGTATCAAAACCCTATAGAATTATCACTCCCAAGCACAATTCAAAATTTGAATATCATAGGGCCTAAACTGGTATCTCTGTGAGTCTGTTCTCAATCTAGCCATAACTTATTTTTCCTTTCTTCTTTCTACCACTTTGTTAGAGCTTTAAATAATTCATGGTTTGGACCTCGTCTTCTCTGTTGTGTCACTGCAATGGTGAGTCATCATGTTGATCATGATTTACTACCTTGCTAGATCATCATATCAATACTCGAGTCAACTAGTGTAGATTTCTATTGGTGATCATGAGATGGTATACTTTTTGCATAAGTGATTTCCAATCAATGACAACACCTAGTAACACTAATTGTCTTTCTTATCCTTTGAGACTTGTAGGGTCCAAAATCTCTCCTTTTTGCATTGATGGAAAATATTTAGCCATTCATTTTTCCCTTCAATTATGATACTACAAGTAGACTCTTCATTGGTGTATTAGACTTGTGTTGATTTTCATTCCACTGCCCTCTGATTTGAACTCATCTTGTGTTTTCTACCTTTTTTTCTTTTCATTATCACTAGTACTTGTGCCTTTTTGTATGTTCTTCTCCTATATCATTTTATCATAATATTCTCCCCCTCACTACATATTCTCCCCCTTTCTTCATATTATCCCATTTTTTTTCATCAATAACAAACATTATAGTATGCCTAGGTAGTGGGACTTTGTAGCATCTATTTTTTCTTTCTAGGGGACTTGGAGTCCTCTAGGGGTTAGTGTGGCACCCTTTACTTCTACAAGTCTAGTTTCCATTTCATCTAAACTTGTTATTGGTTGGTGGAGAGTAGGGTCTCTTGTTCCTTTATAGGATCTTTCATGATGCTTGCTAGTGGGGATAGGAAGATATGCATCACATAGATTATAGAGGTTTTCTTGTCTTTCTCTATTGTGATCCTATTGATCATAAGTAGCTTTTATTGTATCTAACAGACATATAGTTTGGTGAAACTCATTAGGATGCCAAATGAGCTCTATGTATCCTATAACTCATTATTGGATTTCATTAGGATATTCTCTAAATGTACCATGTAGCTCTGGGAATTTGACACTTTAAAAAAAAAGGAGTAATACCATTTAACAGTTCTATCATTGTATCTTTTGCCTCTGCAAGTTTCTTTGTGTATTACACAATTTTTTGTGTGAGATGCTCCTTTATTTATGTCTCCTTATTTCTCTAGTTATCTTGTCAACATCTATATTCTTGAGTATTTGTTCAAGTTGACCTATAAGATATGATCTTGTATCATATTGGATGTATATGACTAGCCCTTTAATCACTTCAGGTGATTTTATCAATGTTTGAGATTGTTGTTTCGTATTGGATTGTCTTAATATTTTGAACTTTCAAATAAACTTATAGTGATCATCAAGTTCTTTGTTACTCAACTCATTTCTCTTCCAATATTCCTATCCAACTCTTCTTGGACCTTGATAAGAACTTCTACTATGTGAGCATCTCTTCCAAATAATGCCCCTTCATCTTTAGAATATGAAGATGATGAGGACAAGGATGGAAATATTTTCCTTTTTCTTCTTTTTTCCTTTATTTCATGTATATCATCCTTGCCTAGTTGGATTTTTATCTTAGTGTATTTTGATTGCATTTTTCTTCTTGGGCCATGAGATGTGTCCAGGGTCATCCTTGATTTCTCTTTTGAGGTATATAATACTGGTTGAGAAATATCAACTTCTTGTTGTGACTTTGTTTCTACAAGTTCCATTTGAGGCTTTCCCAATTTTGGACTCTTTTCATCCATTATGAAATTATCTTCTTGAGATTTCAATATATTTTTGGCATCCTTGCTCAGTTCTACTAATTTATCTATGGTTAGAGTTGTATCTATTTGTTAATTTATGACTAGTGCACCCAGTTGTGTAGCACCATCATTTTATCTTGCATCCTATTGTGTTAGGATTTATTTTTATGGTTTTTCTACTTATGGTAGCTCAATTTTCTTTGGAGTACCAGATTATTTGGTGGTTGCTAAGTCAGTTTTTGGATTTATTAATTATGGAGACTTCTCCTTTTTATATGAAAACTCACTACTATTCACAGTGTATTTTTCTCTCCTTGGTGATGTGATAGGATTGAAGTTAACATGTATCTCTTGGAGTTCTTCAATGTATACCTCTTCTTCATTCATTTTACTAGATCTAATGAGATTAATTTTCTTTTTCTTTTCCTGTATATGAATTCCCTTTCCTTTTGGATTAGACAGGGTTTGAGCTTTGTCTTTCTTTTCAATGCAACATTATCTTGAGTTCCAAAATCTTCAAAGTAGGCTTCCACATACATTATTCTTTTAGATGGGGTATATTTTGGTGTGATCTTGGCCAATGCATCATCTAAAACTACTTTGATCCTTGTAACTCTAGCTTGCCATCTTTTCCAAATGATAGGCACTATTTATTTTGTAGTTCATTTTTCTAGGTGTCCTATTATAATTCCCCATGTTAAGTAGAACAAAAATAATTACACTATTTTGATCTGTCTCACTCATGAGTGGATATCTATAGTTTATTATTTTGTAGTTTCTATTATGCACTATATCATTTAATATATCTTAAATTGAAAGTGGAGGGGTTGGATTGCTACCTCTTTTTACATGTTTTGTTGTCTTTCTTGGCTTGATCCTTGTCTTTTTCAATACTAATGACTGCAATTCTCCTCATTCTGCTCGTCTCATGTTTTGGTAGCTTAGGATCAACCAACATTGATAGTAATAACTCAATAGTGGGCCTTTCCTCTTGCTTTCTTAGTTTATACTAAAATATTGTAAGCCAATGTGTCCTTGGCTCTACAGCCTATATCATGTAGAAATTTGTGCTAGTTAGAAAACATAAATATTTCTTATACCCTTCCACAAGGGTAAAGGGTTTCCTTTCCCTTCTCTGCATAACCTATTGAAATCTATTAAAATATATTTTGAATAAATCATCTCTATTTTTTCCTAACATCATATACATTTTAAAAATTTGTTCAAAGGTGGGTATATCATTTAACTAATTGAATAATGACCATCCACAAGATATTATCTTTTTATGTAGAAGAATATACATACCAAAATGGCTCCATATTTGAATGGATGTACCTTATAGTTTTATTTTCTCTTCATTAGGTTGATCACATTTGTTCGCGTGACCACCCACTTAGGTTAGGTGGGGCATGGTTGTGTATATTTTGGTATGCACTATATGCTACTCCAATAGGTACATTATTCTCCTTACTAGAGTAGTAGATTCAATAGGCTATCATCATCAGATAAAATCTTATTTCAGGGCTCATAATGCCATCTATGGCAATTTACTATCTTTCCTATCTATCTCTAATGACCTTCATAACTTCATCAAGAGAAATATTCCTTCTTGTTAGTTTTGTTGCAATGCTTTTGAATGTGGTTACCCTTAAGATGACTTGGTTCATGATCTTGAAGGGCCTGCCAAGCTACATATACTCACCATGCACTCTTTTCAATACAAGTCTTACCTAATCATTTTGAAAAAGTCAAGAATGTCTATTGCATGATGGAATGTGGTGTTCTATAGATGTCTTTTTTCCTCCTTCATCTTTCCATCATCAATAAATTTATTGAACACTTAGTTTATTTTGTTGATTCCCATCTCTAGTACTTTTGCCTTTAAATATGTGCTCACATCCTCAATGAGTAGTATTTCTATAGGTAGTGAAGCTAATGCTTGAGTCTAGTTTTATATGTCTCTCCTTAGTGAAGTAACCACATATTTAGGTTCCTTAGATTCCTTGTTTTTTACCAACTCAATCTTGTGTATTCCATGTGCCATAGTGATTTTTTGACTAGTTTCTTATCAACTATCACTAGCTACATTTTCTCACTTTCATCTCTGGATCTTTAGGTTAGAAATTTTTCTTCATGGGTAAAACAATGTGCAAATGATAAATTAGGTATTTCACAAGTTTTGCACAACTCAAGAATTTTCAAGTTTGAAAAGTGACAAATGAATCTTTATTAACCTATTTATACCTCTCAATAAATAATGGTTAGGTTAATGTTAATATGAAATAATTAAAAAAATGCCAACCTACCACTTAACTTGTAATAAATTATAGTGAGTCATGTGATAACAGTCATAATCCTTACTCACTCCTACCATGTCACAAGTACTCCGTGCTTCACCAATTTTCTTGTTGCTCGACTTCTTTGACATTTACCAATTTTGATTAGGGGACTAATTTGTGATCATCTTCCTTCACACATAACCCCTTTTATCTTAGGTTAGATTAATTAATCTTGGAAGTATCACCTTCAACTGGTGAGCTTCAAGTCTTTTCAGGCTTAACCACTACAACCTCATTGACCTTCTTTTCCCATATCTTTTTGAAGTCCCTTCTGACTTCCTATTTGTCCATGATCTTGCTCTTTTCCACATTATATGTGTTCTACTTTAGGAGTCCTTTTCTTGATACGTGATCACTTAAAAGATGACCTATCTTGCCACAATAGTAATAGGTCACACCTTCTCTTCTCCATGGTCCTAAATAATTTCTTTGACTAGTTCCTAGTTTGTAGTATGTCCTCTACTCTCATAGGTTGAGCTTATCAATGTGGTAAACATGTTTTTCCATCCATGAGTGGATATTATTTGAAAATTTTGAATTGAACATTCCTTGGATCTATAGACATTGGCCTTGTGTTCGTACTTGTTACAAAAGTAACAATATCTATTGAATCTTTTATCATTTTGATGAGATCTACACTCTCAAGAATAGTGACCTTACTGGTTGCATGTGCTACTATATCTATTGAAGATATTTGGATTTACAAGTGTAATTTTTCAATGCCAACATACATTAGAAGTATAACCTATTTTACCACAACAATGACAGGTTGGTTTCTTAAGATTTTTACCTTTAGATGATGTTTTCCCTTGCCTTGCTAGTTCTAGTCCTTTCTTTCTAATGTCTTGCCTCTTTTAGTCTTTCTATCATTTTCATAGCCAAGACCAATTTTTTTCTTGGTCTTTATTGGAGCCTTGAGTTGTTTTTCTATCTTTTCAAAGTTGTCATTGAACTTATTCAACTTCTCATTTCTCTCATTGGTGCTCTTTAGTTCTTCACTCAACTTGTGGGTTTTCTCATCCTTATCTTTGGCTTCCTCTTCATTAATTCTCTTTTCCTTTAGTGCTTCCCTTAGTGCATTTTCAACTTTCTCTAATGCCTCTGCAACATTTCCTTTCTCATTTTGCTCTTGACTTAAATTATTTGAGGTATCTTCCAACTCTTTCTTTATTTGTGAGAGAGACTTGTTCAACTTTTTGTTGTCAGTCGTGAGGTTAGAGATTGTTTCTAATGATCTATCTTTATCGCTATGCTCTTCCATTTTCTCAATATTTTCATGGATTTTGTTGAATTTCTTCATGAGTTTCTTTCTTTTTGATAGTGACTCACATATATTTTCTTTTAGATCCTTAATAATGTATAGATTTTCCTCAAGATTCTTTTGTACTTCATGGCTGCTACCTAATCTTACCTCAATATGTAAGGGTTTTCATTCATAGGATTAGATCTCTAATACTCATTGTTGGTCCCAACTAGTACTAAGAGGTGGGGGGAGGGGGGAGGGGAGATGAATCATTATGCCCAGTTATACTGGTTAAAACAAAAATCATTCTAATGTGACTAGATAGTAACCCCTTAGCTATTGAAGAAATGATGAATGCAATAAAGTAAGACTAAATAATCTCACAAGAAAGACCATTGATCTTCTTGTATTTTGTAAAATTTTCATTCATGTATTTTCTATCTTGAATGTTTTTCATCTTTGAGAGCCAATCTTCTCTCTTTTGCTTATTCCTTTCTCATAACATGTTATTTTCTTGCAGGTGATTCTTATGGCTTTTGTGAAGTTGTGTTTTGCATCAACCTCTACATGGTATCAGAGCTCCTCCTACAACTTCCTATTCTTTTTTGAATTTCTTTTTTGAAGCTTATGATTTGAAGGTTTTAGTTATCCCTTTTATTGGGATCTAAAGGGGTGTTATTTATTTGGTGCATTTTGAGTCCAAATGGACCTCATCATCGGATTTAGAGAGCCCAAAAACCCCCATTTTCATATAAAGTTTGTCCATTTTGGACAAACTTCTGGTTGGAGGCTTTTTAATTTCATGTTTTTAGTTGGATCTAGAAGGGTGCTATTTTTTGGAGCACTTTGAGCCCAAATAGACCTCACCATTAGATTTAGAGAACCCAAAAACCACCCATATTCATATAAAACATGTCTTGTTTGTCCATAGTCAAAATATGAGGCAAAAATGCTTTTGTCCAAAGGCTATAACATAAAAAATGAGGAGAGAAACAAATGAATAAAAATAAAATAAAAATAATTTTGAGCATAATGCTCACTTGCTACCACATGGTAGCCTACAAGCAGCCCGCTTACATCACCCATCCACCACCTAAAAATGACACTGTTGCCACTACTTTGTGACCACACCACTATCAACCACTATTGGTCAACATCGCTAACACCTGTTGACCATCAGCCACCAACTACTGTAGTACTACCACCAAGCGCTAGCTGCTAGATGCTCACCTACTAGTTCCACCACCCATGGGGCCTCATATATGAGTGCCATGTAGAAACCACAAAGAGTCACAACCACATGGACCTTGTCCAATTTGTAGGCCCTTTGTGACATGTGGTTCATCCACATCAATTGCTAGGTCAGAAAAACACTTAGACTCTCACCACACCATCAAGTGCCACATCACCATACCATGTGGCATGCATAATTAGTATCCAATCACCTACCATGTGAAAAAGGTCCTTTTTGATGTTGATGGCCATACAACCATCAAATTTAGGTTTGTGCAGTGATGAAATCAACACCATATTAGCACTTTGCTTACCTTTCAAGGTCATAAGAGGCACTTGTTGATATTTTTCTCATAACTTGAGCATACAGTGTCAAAATTGTGAAAATGAGATATCACCAAAAATATGATTCCAGGCCCATCAAGATGGTGCAAGTGTGATATTATTTCAGTAACTTTTTACACCATCAAAGGTAGAATGTCTTTTTTGCACTTCAAGTTTCATATCTTTTACATCTGAACTCCATTTTTGGCCAACAAAAAAGGTGTTGGAAAGAATTTTTAATGCTATATCTAGATCTTATGTTATTTTTATTAGATGTTTTCAAAGGTACATAAGTCACTCATTTGAAGCATTTTTTCTCTTCTCATTGTATACAAATTCCTTTTTAGTTGCTAGTGTTCAATTTCTTGTTTTGTGGGGGGTGTTTTCCTTAACTACAATAGATGTCTCTCAAAACTAAAACACCTTCTCTAAAATAATGGCCAAGAATTCTTCTTGTCTAGCTCCTCTAAATTGACATAACTATCACACATGGACAGTCACCATGAAATGATTACTCCATTCCAAGGTTTTATGGTCTTGTTTAGAGGAAGATCTGTTGGATACAATTAGTCAATTGTGTGTTGTCTTTGATGTTACACAAATGTCATATCAGTTATCAAATAGAGTCTACCGAGCTCAGTTGCTCAAAAAAAAAATTTATAGAGTCTATAGAGTTTAGTTGGTCAGTAAAGAAAATTACAGAGTCTATTGAGCATTCCTAAAAATACTCTGTGGAAACAGTTTCTACCGAGCTCACTCGAGTGTTGAAGGTTTTTGTGGCAAGAGTCAGTTTCTACTAAGCTCATAGGGTTAGTGAAGAAAAGTCAGTGTTTATCGAGTTCACTCTGTCTCCAAAGGAATTTTGTAGAGTTTGCAATATTCACTGAGCTTCAGTTGGTTAACACTGGAAATCATTTCTAGAACAATGTTTATTGAGTCAAGTCGGCCAATGAAGGATTTCATTGTTTTGGAAATAAAGTTTAATTGTTTCATGTAATGAATGTAGCTGACTGATGTAATAGTTAGTGGTAATTGTAACTTGTAAATGAGCTGCTTGACAATTTGTAAGGTATAAATAAAAGGTCAAGTTGTGAATTCTAAATTGTAATGAGAGAGCATGCAAGTGTGAGCGAATTTTGAAGAACGATCATTTATCCTTGAGGAGCAGCAAATTTGCATTCAATCAAACATGATCTAGTGAAGTAGAACAGAGATCTATATCAAAAAAATTTAGTTGCATCTCATTAATGTCACTTCATTGTTACTATTTCACCATTGTAGCAATGATTTCTAAATCTCCCAACAGAGTTGGTTTAACAACCATTTTGTAAATCCTCTAACAAGGTGGACAGTTCTATTGAATTATTCTAAAGTCACCTAGCAAGGCTATTCCTAGTAGGATGATTAAATCCTCTAACAAGGTCACACCTAATAGTGTGTTTTGTAACCTTTAATAGGGTTGGATCCTAACATGGCTCACTTTAGAAGAGTGAAAATTGGTAGCTAGTTATTTGGTGGTTTTTCCCATATTGGGTTTCCACATTAAATTTGGTATCTCTTGTGTTCATGTTATTTTCTTTTATAAATGCATGCTATTAACTGTGAATGCTTAAATATCAGTAATAAGTTAACATACATCTACTAAGTTATAGCATTTTTCTATGTGGCTACCGAGTGACAACAATAACTAGTTTTATAAGACATCTAAGGGATCTGTGGATTTGTTTTTGTAGTAACTAATTCAACCCCCCCTCTTAGTTATTCCATCTATATTTATAAAAATTGGTATCAGAGCTTTTGGTTCTTGCAGGAAGGATTTCAAGGATCTACGCTGAAGATCAAGATGTCTTAGAAGAGGAAAATTCCAAGGCTTAATAGGGATAACTTTTTAGCATGGCAAGGTCTCATGAGACTCCATCTAGCTTCCATTGGAGATACAGGATTGAAAGATCTTGATGAAGAATATACAACTCTTGCTGGTACATTATTTGTCAATGACATTGGTGAGAAGAAGACTCATAACACCATGATGATAAATATTGCATCTACCCTAAGCTATGAAGAATTTGATGATATCAAGGACTGAAAAATTGCCTTTGCTATTTGGAACAAGTTGAAAGATAATTATGGAGGTGATGATAATGTGAGAAGAGACAAGGTAGAAAGTCTAAGAGGATAATTTGATCAAATAAGGATGAGAGAGGATGAGAACATTGCAAAGTATGTTGAAAGAGTCAAAAAAAGCATTTGTTCAATCAAGGCTTCTGGAGGAGATATCAAGGATGAAACAGTTGTAAGTAAAGTTCTTAGAACATTGCTTCACATTTATGCAATTAGAGTTTCAGCAATTCAAGAAAGAAGATGTGAAGCAAATCATAACATAAATTTAGAGGCCATAGTAGGAAGATTGACTACATTTGAGCTAGATAATTATGACAACTATATTCCAGCTTCCAAAAATATTGAATCAACATTTGAAGCCAAGCTTTTACTTAAAGAAAAGGGAAAGAAGATAAAGGATTCTTAGTTAGAAAGTGAAGAAGAATTAGAATGGAGTTCTGACAGTGATCTTGAGGTGGTTGAAGCTTTGCTTGCAAGGAAATATTCTAGAGGCAAAGGGAAATGCAAAGGTAAAGTTCCTTTAATTTTTTTTTCATTTGAGGAAATTGGTCATATTTCTCTAGGTTCCCAAACAAGAAAAACAAGGATGAGAAGAAAGGTCACAAGTGCAATGGCAAGAAAGATTTCAAATCATTCAAGGACAAAGGTATGAAAACATGCTTCATGGCTAAGGATTCTAAGGATTCTGACAATAGTGAAGATGGAATTGTTTACATTGCGGTGAAAGATGAATCTGATAATGATGATGAAGATAAAATGGCACTTATCTCTCATGTGAGAAAAAATGATACATGGATTATAGACAGTGGTTGCTCTCATCATATGACTGGTGATAAAACAAAGTTTTAACAATTTGAAGACTATGATGGTGGTAGTGTGAGATTTGGTAATAATGAACCTTGTTGCATAAAAGGAAGAGGAATAATCTCACTAACCAAAGAACTTGTATGTGATAATGCCTATTGGGTTGAAGGACTAAAACATAATCTATTAAGTGTGGCACAACTAATCAATATTGGATTCAAGGTGGAATTCATGCATGGAAAAGAAAGACTACTAGATGACAAAGGAAAGCTAATTGGATCAGGCATATAGAAAAAAGGTAACTTGTTCTATCTTGAACTTGGTGAATGTTCATGTTTAATTGCTCAAGTTGAAGAAAGTTGGTTATGGCACAGAAGGTTATGTCATGTGAACTTTAATAATTTGGTGAAAATAAGCAAGTTTAGGAAAGTAAGAGGCATTCCTAGTATAAAGAAACCTAATGTTGGTTTATGCAAGAAATATTAGATTGGTAAGATGGAAAAAACTAGCTTGAAAAGTAAGAACTATCAGTCCAAATAAGTTTTTGAAATTGTGCATATTGATTTGTGTGGACCTATTGGAATTAAGAGCTATACTAGAGAATAGTTCTTCATTCTTTTTGTTGATGATTACTCTAGAATGATGACTATCATGTATCTGAGAGAGAAATTAGAAGAATTTGAGAAGTTCAAATGGGATTTGGCCAGAGTAGAGAAGGAAACAGGGAAAAGACTAAAATGCTTGAGGTCAGACAGAGGTGGTGAATTCATCTCCCATGAGTTCAGTAACTTTTGTATTGAAAGAGGAATGAAAAGATAGGTATCAGCTCCTGGAACTCTTGAGCAGAATGGAATAGATGAAAGGATGAATATATCTATCATGGATTATATAAGAACTTTAATGATTGAAAAGAACATTTCTATCAAATACAGGAAGTAAGCTATCAGCACTATGGTTCATACCTTGAACTGAGTACAGTTGAAGAAGGACTCATTCAAAACCCCCTATGAGTTATGGTATGGCTATAAACCCAATGTAAGTTACCTAAAAGTATTTGGAAGTAAATCTTACATTTTGAAAGAATCTAGAAAAGAAAAATTTGATGTGAAGGGTGATGAAGGCATATTTTTGGGATATTCTTGTAAGAGTAAGGCATATAGATGTTTGAATTTGTTTACTCACAAAGTCATAGAAAGTGCACATGTGAAAGTTGATGAGTTTGTAGAAAGGACTGAAGAAGAAAGCAAAAAGTAACTAGAAGATTACAAGAGATTTATTTTCATTGAACTTGATACAGTGTGAGATACATCTATCAATTAGAAAACTTCTACTCCCAAGTCTTTACTCACCGAGTTGCAAGAAATTTAAACCAAGTTGAAGGAACCTGAGTCACATTTAGATGCTACCAAGCCAATGCTTATTGAGTCTAAAGGATCCAAGAAAAAGTTAGAAAAACCAGAACTTGTAACTAAAATACAAAATGAAGACAGTGGAACTCAGTCAAAAGGAAAGGAACCTATATTAGCCAAGCATGTGAGGAGACATCATACACCAAATTAGATTATTGGAGACAAATCTAAAGGTACTATGACAAGAAGTGAGCTAAAAGGCACTTGTTTACTTGCTTATTTTGAACCTAGAAATGTCAAAGATGCATTAGAAAATGAAAGCTGGATTGAGGCTATGAATGAAGAGATAGAGGAAATAGAGAAGAAAAAAACTTGGACTCTTGTACCTAGGCCTAAAGATAGAAATGTGATTGGAACTAAGTGGATATTCAAAAATAAGTTGAATGAAGATGGTAAGGTATCAAGAAACAAAGCTAGATTGGTATGTACAGTCTACTCTCAAGAAGAAGGAATAGACTATGGAGAGACTTTTTCTCTTGTTGAAAGACTAGAAGGTGTCAGGACCTTACTTGCATATGTTGCACACAAAAGTTTTAAGGTATGTCAGATGGATGTCAAATCTACATTTCTTAATTATCTTCTAGATGAAGAAGTCTACATTGAACAACCTGAAGATTTTTTTGATCTAGACAAGAAGGACATGGTCTGCAAGTTACAAAAAGCATTGTATGGTCTGAAACAAGCTCCTAGAGCATGGTATGAAAGATTGCATAACTATCTTATTCATATTGATTTTCAAAGAACTAATGATAATAGTAGCTTTTATATCAAGGAAGGACCAGATAACAAGATTTTTTTGGCAGAAATATTTGTGGATGATAATTTGTTTACAAGAAATGATGATTTATGTAAATAATTTTATGAGAAAATGAACAAGGAATTTGAGATGTCAATGTTTGGTGAGATCAAATTCTTTGTTGGTCTTCAAATTCAGCAAAGCAAGAATGGTATCTACATCACTCAATCTAAATACATCAAGGAGATACTCAAAATTTTTGGTATGGAAGATTGTAAACCAGTTGGGACTCCCATGTGTACTAGACTAAAGCTTACCAAGGATGATGAATCAAAAGAGGTAGATCAAACCTTATATAGATCAATCATTGGAAAGTTGCAGTATGTAGTTCATACAAGGCTAGATATTGCTCTTGTAGTTGGTATTGTAGCAAGATTTTTAGAAAAACCAAGAGAAAATCACATGATGACAATTGAAAGGATCATGAGATATTTGAAAAGCACTAAAGATTATGGATTTTGGTACAAATTTGGAGGTAATCTAGACTTGAAAGTATTTATTGATGTAGATTGGGCAAGAAACATTGATGATAGAAAGAGTACAAATGGATGAGAATTCTTTCTTGTAACGAGGTTGGTTTCATGGACAAGTAAAAAGAAAAATTGTACATCCCAGTCTATAGTAGAAGTAGAGTATGTTGCTGCAGTAGTGAACTGTTCTAATATTGTTTGGTTTAAACAGTTACTAGAAAGCATGAAGGTAGAGATTTAAGAACCTATTGTTATGTTTTGTGACAATAAAAGTGCAATCAACATATCTAAAAATCCAATGATTCATTCAAAAATAGGGCACATTGCAATAAAGTATCACTTTGTCAGAGAATTGTTGCAGGATAAGGAGATCAGATTGGAATATGTCCATACAAAAGAACAAATTGCTGACATATTCACCAAACCATTAACTAAGGATACATTCTTGTATCTAAGAGGTAAGTTAGGGGTCATTCCCCTATCTAAAGCTCACTAAAAAGAAGTTTTAGTGATGCATCAATAGGTACTAAGTTGAAGATATATCAGTTGATCCAGCATAGTCATGGGAATATTGCATATGAATCAGTACTCAAGGTATATTGTTACTCATTTGGTATGTGTTGTCTTTGGAATGTGTTGTCAAAAAGGGAGAGTGTACTATCATATCTTCTTGAAATTTGAACTTGTTTGTGGAGAGTTTTTTGTTTGAAAAGAAGCTATGTAATTCCTTCGCACAGGGACATTACTGCATTAGAGAAGTTTGTGGCATAAAATATAAGAGGGAGAAATGTTCTATAAGAAAAGACTTGTTTTCAAATTTCATTCTGCTATGACATGTTATGTTGCCATCAATGCCAAAGAGGGAGGTTGTTGGATACAATTGTTCAATTGTGTGTTGTCTTCGATGTTACACAAATGTCATATCAGTTATCAGACAGAGTCTACCAAGCTTAGTTGGTTAGAAAAGAAACCTATAGAGTCTACCAAGCTTAGTTGGTCAGCAAAGAAAATTACAAAGTCTACCTAGCATTCCTAAAAAATACTCTATGGAAATAGTTTCTACTGAGCTCACTTGGGCGTCAAAAGTGTTTGTGGAAGAAGTCAATTTCTATCAAGCTCATAAGGTCAGTGAAGGAAAGTCAGTGTTTATCGAGTTCACTTGGTCTCCAAAGGAATTTTGTAGAGTTTGCAGTGTTCACCAAGCTTTAGTTGGTTAACACTAGAAATTATTTTAGGAATAGTGTTTACCGAGCAGGGTTGACCAATGAAGGATTTCATTATTTTGGGAAATAAAGTTTAATTATTTCATGTAATGAATGTAGCCAATAAATGTAATGATTATTGGTAATTATAACTTGTAAATGAGCTCACTTGAAAATTTGTAGGGTATAAATAAAAGGTCAAGTTGTGAATTCTAAATTTTAATGAGCGAGCATGCAAGTGAGTTGATTTTGTGAAGAGGAAAGTGTGAGAAAATTTTGAAGAAGGATCAGATTTCCTTGAGGAGCAACAAAGTTGTATTCGATCATAGAGGATCTAGTGAAGTAGAAAAAAGATCTATATCAACAAAGTTCAGTTGCATCTCATTCATGTCACTTCATTGTTACTTTTTCACCATTGTAGCAATGATTTCTAAATCTCTTAATAGAGTTGGTTTAACAACCATTTTGTAAATCCTCTAACAAGGTGGATAGTTCTATTGAATTATTCGAAAGTCCTCTAGCAAGGCCACTCTTAGCAGGGTGATTAAATCCTCTAACAAGGTCACACCTAACAATGTGTTTTGTAACCTCTAATAGGGTTGGCTTTGATGTAACGCCCCAACCTTGCTTCCAAACCCCAAGCTTTATCAGGGCTTCCTTAGGTCATTCAACTGACCCACTAGGGCTTATACACACCCTATGCTTCCTAGGATCTTGCTCAAGAGATCCTATTCCTTCAGTTGGAGGCACACCAACAAAGTAACATCATTGCTCACTAGCCTTCCCCAATCCACCATCAACCCTCAAGTCCACCTAGACCTCCAAGGGTGCTAACTAGTCATCTATGGTTTTTTTGGACTCCTTCTAACATCCAAGATTCTAAACAATTCTGATTTAATGGGCACATTCAACCCACAAGGCTTCAAAAGGAAAAATACTCCAAAAAGGCTACTAGGAATTAGCCCTCCTAAATAGCCAGCAACAATATTGCTTGGAAAAATTCATAACAACCCTGCAAAAAAATTATATTTATGGATACCCTTTTTGGAGTACCTCAAGATTTTGTAATTTGCCAACCCCCAAACTATCTGTACAACCAAAGTACAAAATTTGGCTAAAAATGAGGATTTCAAAGGCTTTATCGCTATTGTGATAGAAAACCACCTTAGAAACCTTTCCAAAACCTATCCTTTGGACTCAAGAAAGGTTAGACCTTCTCCTTAATTTTTGTGTGGCCGGATTGAAGCATTTGCACTCTCAATCCCCTCCATAGCTTGTTTTTCCGACTATGATCCCTAGCCAAGTTGCATTTGGCTTGCCTAGGGCATCACTTTAAAAGTTCTTGCTGCTGCTTTCAAGGGTCCTCCTTCTTGGTACATAATTTCTATGGACCTTAGTTCCAAATTCCAAAATACTAGAGGTTTCCAATGGTGGGAAGTGGCCCTAAGATCCCATTTTTCAAATGCAGCCCTGTTCAAGACAGCAAACTGTCTAAAACAAAAATAATTTTTTAAACCACAAAAAAATGATTGAAATGATCAAAACAACTGTACGCAAATATTTAAAACAAAATTTCAGAACTTTTCCCACACAAATATTAGGCAATACAACCCACTTCTATTGAAAAATGCTTCAAATACATAAAACCAACAACAAAACCATGTTCAAAGTCCATACAAATGCAAAATTCATCAAACCAACTTGTCCAACCTTTAAAAATCCTTCCATTTGACCTCTTATAGGCTCCCTCACATGAACTCAACCAATTTTGATGGTTATGGCCTTCCAACCAACCAATATGACAAAGTTGTCAAAATTGCAAGAAAAAGTTGCAATGTTGTCATGACAACATTGACAACTTTTGAGCAAATTTTGCTCTAGAGGGAATTAGACCCTCTAACTTGCTCCAAGGACCACATAGAAATATTAAATGACATATATGAACTCCAAAAACCTATTCAACCCTTTAAAATCCTATTTTAGTAACTTTCTCACATTTTGGACCAAAATTACCTAGTGAGCAACTTTAGGCTTGTAGACCCATTTTGGATCCTTCTAGCTTAACCAACCTTACCTAAGGACTAGTCTAGTACTATTATTGTACTAGTGATGTGGCTAGCATCAAGAAAAGACAAAAACAAGGAAATACCTAGGTTTCAAACTTAGCCTGCCTAGGTGCTCCTGCACCATACTCCCCTCCAACAAAGAACTCAAGGTGGATCCGTTTGCAAGAAATCTAGAGGTATGCCAACCTTCTTGAACTCTATCTCAGCAACCCATGTAGCCTCTAAAACTGGTTTTTCCTTCCATTTGATAAGGTGTTCCATGTACACCTTGTGCCTTGTAGTCTTCTTTACCCTTGAATCTAGTAACTTCTCTGCCTCAAGCTTGGTTATCTTAGGTGTTTCTGCAGGTTCAATATCTTCTTGGATACCTAGACTAATCTGCGGTAAGGTACCTTTGAACTTCACCAAGTCTTGCACATTGAATATAGGGGATATGCCTAGATCACTTGGTAGCTCTATCTTATATGCATTTTCACCATATTTGGCCAATACCTTGCAAGGTCCTACTCTTCTCATCTGTAGCTTAGTAGGGATACCTTTTTGTAACCTTTCCTTGTTCAAATGAACCATCACATAGTCTCCAACATCAAACTGAACATTTGTTTGTTTTGCATCAACTTTGGTCTTGTGTTTCATGGTTTTTTCTTGTATGGTGTGCCTAACTTGTTCTTGAATCTCCTTCATGGTTTGAACAAAGTCTTCAGCCTGTCCACTCCTTTGATCCATCTCACTAAGATTCCTAAGCTCACATACACCTCTTGGGTGCATTCCATAAACAACTTCAAAAGGACTCTTACCAGTAGTCCTATTCTTGCTATCATTATAGGCACACTCTGCTTGTGAGATAACAACATCCCAAGTCTACCCATATTCCTTGGTTAGGCACCTTAATAGGTTACCTATGGTCCTATTAACCAAAAAGTTTTCCAAAAGTGTCCCATAAACTTCACATCCTTGTTAGACACTATGCTTAATGGAAGGCCATGAATCCTCACAACCTCCTTGAAAAACAAATGAGCTATAAGACTTGAATCATTAGTTGTCCTACATGG
This sequence comes from Cupressus sempervirens, assembly GCA_028749045.1. Classification (NCBI taxonomy): domain Eukaryota; kingdom Viridiplantae; phylum Streptophyta; class Pinopsida; order Cupressales; family Cupressaceae; genus Cupressus; species Cupressus sempervirens. Next base: position 674,451,225 of record CM053788.1, on the reverse strand, counting down.
TATGAAATGTGCCATCTTACTAAATCTATCAACAAAAACATAAATGCTATCATACCCTTGCTTAGTTTTAGGTAAACCAACAATGAAATCCATACTTACACAATCCCATGGTCTGCTAAGAAGTGGTAAGGGTTGGTAAAGACCTACATTATTCATTCCACCCTTGGCTTTCTTGCATACCAAACATTTCTCCACATACCTAGTATCATCTCTTACCAACTTTGCCCAATAGTAGAATCTATGTAAAAGCTCTATTGTCTTGTTGACACCAAAATGTCCACTCATGCTACCATTGTGCTTCTCTTGGATTAGGTTCTCCTTCATTGAACCCCTTGGAACACAAAACTGATTACCCTTGAAAAGTAGTCCATTTTGCAATGTGAATTCTGAAAATTTGCTATGGAAGTGATTCTCAAAATTAGTACATACCTTGTATGCATTAGCAAAGTCACTATCTTCTTTGTAGAGATCCTTAAAACACTCTATTCCAATGATTTGGAGCTTAATCTCTTGAACAGTCAAGACTCTTCTACTTAAGGCATTAGCAACCTTATTCAATTGCCACTTTTTATGCTTTATGGTGAAGGTAAAAGCTTATAAATACTCCATCCATTTCAAATGCCTATTACTTAGCTTCTCTTGTGTATTAATATAACTAAGGTCTTGGTTATCAGTAAAAACAACAAACTCTTTAGGCAAAAAATAGTGTCTCCACTTCCTAAGACACTGGAATAAGGGCTACAATTCTAGACCATAGGATGAGTATTTCTTCTTGGCTTCATTTAGCTTCTCACTATAGAAGGCAACTGGTCTATCTTTTTGACTCAACACCCCACCCACTACTGGGCCACTTGCATCACACTCTAAGGTGAACAACTTTTCAAAGCTAGGCAATTTTAGGACAGGTTGAGTAGCCACTTGTTTTTTCAACATATCAAATAACTTTTCAGCCTCTAAAGTCCACTTAAACTTGGACTTGAATCTCCCCTTTATGGTATCAAGAAATGGTGCACAAATACCACTAAAGTTCCTAATGAACTTCCTATAAAATTGAGACAATCCATGGAATCTTCTTACCTTGGTGGCTATAGTAGGTGTTGGCCAACTCAAGATAGCAGCAACTTTCTCTTTATCCACCTTCAAAGAACCTTTGGATACAACAAAACCCAAATACACCAACTCTTGTTTGAAAAATTCACATTTCTCAAGATAAATAGCCAACTTCTCTTCATGAAGCCTCTTTAAGACTGCCTCCACATGCTTGAAATGGTCCTCCTTTGTCTTACTATAGATGAGAATATCATCTAAGTACACCACCACAAACCCACCCATGAAATCTTTGAGCACTTCATTCATGAGTCTCATGAATGTGGTAGGAGCATTGGAAAGATCAAATGGCATTACAAGCCACTCATAAAGACCATCATTTGTCTTAAATGTTGTTTTCCATTCATCTCCCGCCTTTATCCTAATTTGGTGATACCCAATTTTCAAGTCCAACTTTGTGAAGTACATAGCACCACCTAGACAATCCATTAGGTCTTCAATCCAGGGTATGGGAAACCTATACCTAATTGTGATCTGGTTTATTGCTCTTGAATCAGTGCAAAGCCTCCATTTTCCTCCCTTCTTGGCTGCCAAAACCACAAGAACCGCACATGGGCTTATGTTCTTTTGAATTAGGCCTTGATCCAACAACTCTTGAACTTGTCTTGCAACTTCCAAATTCTGATCTGGGGTGAGTTTGTAGGCTACCTTATTAGGTAGAGAGGCACCAAGAACAAAGTCAATTTGATGGCTAATGACTCTCCTTGGAGGTAAAGTAGATGGTGTACCATCACTCACAATTTCCTTGTACTTATCAAGAAAAGTTTGCACTTCAAAAGGCAAAGGTTCTTTGACTAATTTTTCTTCATTTTCAGACTTTAGTATGATAGAAAAACCTTGATTTTCCACTTGTATAAGTTCCCTTAAGAACTCCTTCTCACCACACAACAACACTTTAGGAACCTTTTCTTGCGTTCCCTCTTCTTCTAGTAAAGACTGAATTTTGAAAGTCTTACCTCCTTCCTTGAATGAAATGGAGTTTTCTCTACCATCATACTTCATCTCTCTATCAAATTTCCATGGTCTACCAAGCAAAAGATGACATGCATCCATGGGTAATATACCACACAACAACTTGTCCTTGTAGCTAGCTATGGAGAATTCCACCCAAGCTTGCTCATTAACCAAGATACTTTGACCCTTATTTAACCAAGTGACCTTGTAGGGATTCTCATGAGGTATCCTTGTCAATTTTAGTTTAGTAACAGCCTCTTCAGAGATGACATTATCAATGGATCCTAATTCTACCACTACCTTGCAAACTTTCCCTAGGATCTTGCACTTGATCCTAAATAGAGCTCTTCTATGCCTAGGCTCATCAGGAGCTGGTTGCTTGATCAACACCCTCTTAAACAGGAGGTTCTCACCTTTTTTAGACTCAATATAGTCTATATTAGAATCCTTGCAACTTGTATTATCTTCTTGTGCATATGCTAGCCTTTTATCTTGGCTTGAGGAAGAGGGTTTGTCTGGGCACCTATAGGCAGGATGTCCTAGTTGACCACAATTGTAACACTTCATTGTTGCAAAGAAAGAGCTGCTCCTACCTCCTCTACCCCTACTTGATCCTCCTTGATTGCCTCTCCCTCTATTATAACCACCTCTTGAAGAGTGGTCACTAGTTTTCTCCATAGGTTTTCTTTCTCCTTGGTTCTTTTGATCAGTACCTTTGCCTTGGTAGCCTCCTCTTTGATTTTTTTGATTTTTGCCTTTGCCTCTATCTTTGAAGTTAGAATCTCCTTTCCTCTTATTCTTTTCTTCTACCTTCAAAGCTAGCTAATGACATCTTTGGATAGTGGTAGGGGCCCATAAGCTAAGCTCCTCTTGAATGTTCCACTTCAAGCCACTGAGATACCTTGCCACCTTGAGTGACTCCTCTTCTTGCTTCTTGGATCTCCAGCACAAGCTCTAAAATTCTTTAGTATAAGAGGTCACATCAAGATCTTTTTGCTTCAGTCCTTGCCTTTTTTTATGGAGTTGGATCTCAAAGTCTTCAGGTAGGAAGTTCTCCTTGATTTTGTTTGCGATAGCACTCCAATTTGCAATTGGATTCTTGCCCATGCTGACTCTTTCATCTTGTAAATACTTCCACCATGTTAAGCCTAAGCCTCTAAGCCTTAACTTAGCCACCTTAATATTTTATGTCTCTGAGATATCCTCACACTCAAAGTGGTTCTCCATACCCTCTAACCAATCCATAACGGCATCAATATCCATCTTACCACTAAAAAGTGGAACTCCTTCCAAGGCTTTATTTCCCAAGGCTTCAATTGCCTTCAAGAAAGGTTCTTCTTCAAAGATAGGATCAGGTTCAGGTATGATGTCTTCCTCTGCTACCTTCTTACCCTTCCCATCTTCTTCTTCTTCCCTTTTCCTGGCTTCTTTTGCAACTGCATCTAGTTTTTGCTTCACCTCTTCCAGCGCTTCTTCAAAAAGCAATTTTCTTTCCTTTTGTTCATCAACCTCTTTTTCTAATTGAACATTAGTCACCATCATTGATTCACCTACTGATTTTGTAGCTTCATACATCCACCACTTTTTCCCAAATCTTTGACTCACTCTAATACCACTCTGATGTAACACCCCAACCTTGCTTCCAAACCCCAAGCTTTCTCATGGCTTCCTTAGGTCATTCACCTGACCCACTAGGGCTTCTACACAACCTATGCTTCCTAGGATCTTGCTCAAGAGATCCTATTCCTTCAATTGGAGGCACACCAACAAAGTAACATCATTGCTCACTAGCCTTCCCCAGTCCACCCTCAAGTCCACCTAGACCTCCAAGGGTGCTAACTAGTCATATATGTTTCTTTGGTCTCCTTCTAACATCCAAGATCCTAAAAAATTCTAATTTAATTGTCACATTCAACCCACAAGGCTTCAAAAGGAAAAATGCTCCAAAAAGGCTACTAGGAATTAGCCCTCTTAAATAGCCGGCAACAAGATTTCTTGGAAAATTTCTTAACAACCCTAAAAAAAAATTATATTTATGGATACCCTTTTTGGAGTACCTCAAGATATTTTAATTTTCCAACCCCCAAACTGTCTATACAACCAAAGTACAAGATTTGGCTAAAAATGAGGATTTCAAAGGCTTTATCATTGTTGTGATAGAAAACCACCTTAGAAACCTTTCCAAGAACTCTCCTTTGGATTCAAGAAAGGTTAGACCTTCTCCTTAATTTTTGTGTGGCTGGATTGAGGCATTTGCACTCTCAATCCCCTCCATAGCTTGTTTTTCCGACTGTAATCCCTAGCACAGTTGCATTTGGCTTGCCTAGGGCATCACTTTAAAAGTGCTTGCTACTGCTTTCAAGGGCCCTCCTTCTTGGTACATAATGTATATGGACCTTAGTTCCAAATCCCAAAATAATAGAGGTTTCCAATGGTGGGAAGTGGCCCTAAGATCCCCTTTTTCAAATGCAGCCATGTTCAGGACAACAAACTGTCTAAAACAAAAAAGATTTTTTAAACCACAACAAAATGATTGAAATGATAAAAAAAACTGTACAAAAAGATTTAAAACAAAATTTCAAAACTTTTCCCACACAAATATTAGCCATACAATCCACTTCTATTGAAAAATGCTTCAAATGCATAAAACCAACAACAAAACCATGTGCAAAGTCCGTACAAATGAAAAATTCATCAAACCAACTTTTCCAACCTATAAAAATCCTTCCATTTGACCTCTTATAGGATCCCTCTCATGAACTCAACCAATTTTGATGGTTATGGCCTTCCAACCAACCAATATGACAAAGTTGTCAAAATTAAAGGAAAAAAATGCAATGTTGTCATGACAACATTGACAACTTTTGAGCAACTTTTTCTCTAGAGGGAATTAGACCCTCTAACTTGCTCCAAGGACCACATAGACATAGTAAATGACATATATGAACTCCAAAAACCTATTCAATTTTGGACCTAAATTCCCTAGTGAGCAACTTTAGGCATGTAGACCCATTTTGGATCCTTCTAGCTTAACCAACCTTACCTAAGGACTAGTCTAGTCCTATTATTGCACTAGTGATGTGGCTAGCATCACTACAAGCCAAAAATAAGGAAATACCTAGGTTTCAAACTTAGCCTACCTAGGTGCTCCTGCACCTGGCTCCTAATAGGGCTCACTTCAGAAGAGTGAAAATCAGTAACTAGTTACTTGGTGGTTTTTCCCATATTGGGTTTCCACATTAAATTTGGTGTCTCTTGTGTTCATGTTATTTTATTTTATGCATACATGTTAATAAATGTGAATTCTTAAATATTAGTAATAAGTTAACATATATCTACCGAGTTACAACATTTTTCTTTGTGGCTACCAAGTGACATCAGTTTCTAGTTTTATAAGACATATAAGGGATATGTGGATTTGTTTTTGTAGTAATTTATTCACACCCCCCCCTCCTCTCAGATAGTTTACAATCTCATCTTGATGAGTGTTCCACTTCTCAAGAGTTGTGAGTCAAGTTCAAGGACTTGTTTGGTACCATTAATGAGTTAAAGGCCATCTAGCTTGGGGTAGAGCTTACATCACTTGTACCTAATTCTTTACCCTCCATTGAGGACTTTTTGATGAAATTTAAACAACAAATATCTTTATTACAGGGTTGTGGAAAAGTGAAGACAAATAAAGAGTGCATTTTCTTGATGCTTTCCAAGCTTTGGGGTAACTTTAATATATTTTCCTCTTTTTTTCACTCCACTATGGATGCATTGGGCATTAACTTCAGCATGCCTACAAATAAGGTGTTTTGTGATCAATTTACTAGAGAGAAAGCCAACCTTTCCTAGTTGGATTCTCTCTCAGGATCAAAGCAAACAACATTGGTTGCACAATCATCCACATCAAAGAAGAGGTAGATTCCAAAACCGAAGAGAGATTCAATTATTCATGAGCATTCCTCAAAGCCATCTTCACAATCTCATTCCAAATGAAACCCAACCCTAAGAAGGGAAACTCTTCTAAGTCTTGTGAGTCTTCATCCAAGACTAAGAATTTTATAGGTGATCCTTGTAGTTTCTATGGCAAGGAAGGATATCCAATTTACAAGTGTTGGAAATGGTTAGAGGCTTTAGAGGAAGCCATGTACCAACATCACATCTCCTCTCTTTAGCCTCATTCCTCTTCTACAAGGATAGTTCATCCTCTTTATGTATGAGTCCTATCTTCAGGATAATCTTGGATCATTGATTCTGGTGCTTCACACCATATGACTCACTCACAAGATTTGGTCACCACACATATTCATAGTAATGCATCACATATTGTAGTTGATGACTCTACATAGCTCCTAGTACTCAATTTAGGTTCAGTTTCATTAGATGGTGGTTCTCTTTAGGATGTTCTTCTAGTTCCTAACATTTCTATGAACCTTCTTTTAGTTTATTAGATTTCCCAATTTTGCTCTAGTAAGATAGTTGAGTTCTCACCACATGACATAGTTTTTCAAGATCTCCTTGACCTTGATTTAGTTATTGCTACTAGTAGTGTGGATCCTCTGTCTCACTTATACTAGTTTGATGGATTTGAGAGTTCAGACAATGTGGGTTCTTCTCTTATTGCTTGTATCATCTCAGTGATAAATCTTTGACATGAGCATTTGGGTCATGTCAACTACAAATATTTACAATAGATGAGTACATGTGTTCTTGTTTTTGGGCTACCACAGATCTCTTGCACTGATGGTTTTTTTCATGGATGCATTCTTGCAAAGAATCATCAACATCCCTTTCCTTCAAGAATAGACACATGTGCTAAGGCACCCTTGGAGTTGGTCCACAGTGACCTTATGTTATTTCCTACTCCCTCTTTCTTAGGGTCTCACTATGTGCTCACCATAATTTTTGACTTCTCTAGATGTATATCGGTGTACTCTCTTAACTACAAATCTGATGTCTTTGATTCCTATTAAATATCTAAGACATTTGTGGAGAAGCAATCTAGTTTTTATCTTAGATAGATACACCCAAATAATGGGGGGAGTATGTGAATTAGGCATTTAGAGACTTTTGCATTGAGAATGGTTTACTACATCAATTTTCAGTTCCATACACCCCTTAGTAGAATGGTGTCTCCAATAAATAAAAAAAACCTTATGGAAGATGGAAAATTGCATGATTTAGTCACAGGATATGCAGTCTTCATTTTGGGTTGAAACAATCAATTGTGCCAAGTATATTTAGAATAAAATGCCCCACAAGGCATTATGACATGACTCCTTAGGAGGCTTGGTCTCATGCCAAGCCTAATGTTTCTAGATTTTGAGTTTTTGGTAGTGACACATGGGATTTTATTATCAATTCTTAGAGGAAATCTATGGAGAAGGAGAGTCGACCACTCATCTTTTTTGGCTACTGTGAGGATACATAAGTGTACAAGTTATTTGATCATGATTCCATAGAGATCTTGTTTTGACAAGATATCTAGTTTGATTAAAAAATTCCTCTCTCATATTCTTCCTCTCAAGATTCCCCCTCATTTCCTACTCCTCCTCCATCTCTTGAGGATCTCCCATCTTTTGAGGATGATGTAGATGATGATCCCCCATCACTACCACCACTAGTTGCTCCATCTTTCCCCAAGTGGGCCCATGTTATAGTTGAGGTAGCTATCCCTTTGGTAGGGGATCCTATAGATACACATTGTACTTGATCTCAGACATCTAGCTCTAGTCTTCCATGTCATGTTATTTTTAGATATTTTCATATATTTACAAAGGCAATAGGGCACCCAGAGTGGGATTTGGTTATGCATGAGGATTATTCTTCTTTGATGAAGAATCACACTTCAGATCTTTATTCTCTTCCAAAAGGAAGAAATTTGGTTCAGTGTTGTTATTTTGTGGTGATTGATCAGGGAAATATTGTACACACTTCATAATTCCTCTATGGGGTTTGGGGCTAGGCTGGGCCCTAAGCGGCGGTTCTGGGAAATTTTTTAGGGGGCTATTTTATCAAAATTTAATGGTTGACATGTTGTGACTAATTTTAACACTAAAGCAACAATAATACTTGTATAAAAAGGCTTAGTTTTAGGGATTGTTTCATTATGTGTGATGCAAAAATTGTTTCTTATAGCAATATTGAGCTATGAGAGATTACAGATTGTAATCAAGTTGTAATCATTGGATTGTAATAATATTGGACTTGTTGTTTGGTGGACGTAGCCCAAGGTTTGGGTGAACCATGTTAAAACTTGGTGTCTTGTGTTTCCTTCTGTGTGATCTATTATTTTATGTTATTGGTTATATTTACATGTAATTGTTATTTCTATCCATGGTTTTATCCTAACAAGTGGTATCAAAGAAATGTTTTTTTTCAATTATCCTCTACAAGAAAATCTCATGATTGAGTGGGAGTAATGGAAAATGAGGGTAAGCTGAGGTATGACAAGTTTAATGGGTAGAACTTTTAGTTATGGAAGATGCAAATGGAGGACTATCTTTATTAGAAGGATTTATGGAAGCCATTGGAAGGAAAAACTAAGAACTAGGGAACTATGACAAATGAGGACTAAGAGATTTTAGATATAAAGGAACTTGGAAGCATTTGATTATTCCTAGAACCATTGGTGACATTGAACATTACAAAAGTGAAGACAATAGAAGAGTTGATGGAAACCCTAACGAAATTGTATGAAAAGCCCTATGCTTCAAATAAGGTATTTCTTGTGAAGTATTTATTTAATATGAAGATGGTTGAAGGTGGATCTATTGTAGATCATTTAAATGAGTTTAATACTATTACTAGTTAGTTATCTTCTATGGGTATTAATTTTGATGAAGAAATTAGGGTTCTCTTGATTTTATGTTCTTTGACTAAAAGTTGGAATGACTTGCTAATGGTTGTGAGTAATTTTGTTTCTGGATCTAATACCATAAAATATGATGATGTGATTGATGTTATTTTGAGTGAGGAAACTTATAGGAAAACCTTAGGTGGATCTACATCAAGAAGTGCTTTGAATGTACAAAGCAAAGGCAGAACAACTGAGAGAGGAAATAATTTTGGAAACTATGAGAAATTAAGAGGAAAGTCAAAGGGAAAGAGGTCTTAATCAAGAGGATCAAACAACTTTTGGTACTATGGGAAACTGAGCCATAAGAAGAAATATTGTTGGACTCGAAATAAAAATGAAGGAGATAAACCAAAAGGGAACAAGGAGGAAAATGTGGTAAGTAACAAATCTAAAGAGGATGCTTTGCTTCTGTCTTTAGAAAGTATTGATGATTCATGAGTTTTAGATTCTAGTGCTTCATTTCATGCTACACCTCATAGAGCTTATTTTATTGATTATGTCCAAGGGGATTTTGGGCTTGTTTATTTGGGGGATGATAAACCATGTCAGATTTTTGGAAAGGGTAAAGTTAAGATTAAATTACAAAATGGGAATCATTGGCTACTACATGAGGTAATACATGTTCCAAGACTAAGTAGGAATTTAATTTTTGTAGGGAAACTCGGTGATGAGGGTTGTGTAGTTACTTTTAATGATAAAAATTGGAAGGTTTCAAAAGGTTCCCTTGTAGTAGAAAAAGGTGTGAAAGTAGAAACCTTATATCTTTGTATAGGTCATACTATTTTAGAGAAAAATGAATGTTTAGGAACAATTGTTGCAATTGAGCAGGGAGAAAAAATAGTTGATGTAGATTCTGATACAATGCTATGGTACAAAAGACTTGGGCACATGAATGAGAAAGGTATGAAAGTAATTCATTCAAAGCAAGTTTTACTAGGTCTAAAATGTATTAATATAGATTTTTGTGAAAGTTGTGTGTATGGAAAACAAAAGAGAGTGAGTTTTGTGAAGAGTGGGAAGGAAAAGAAAAGTGAGAGATTAGAGCTTGTACATATAGATATATGGGGACCAGCTCAGGTATCTTCCTTTGGTGGCTTTCATTATTATGTTACATTTATCAATGATGCAACTAGAAAAGTATGGATTTATTTCCTTAGACAAAAATTAGATATATTTCAAACTTTTAAGAAATGGAAATACTTGGTTGAAAATGAGACTGGTAAGAAATTAAAATGTCTCAAATCTGATAATGGTGGTGAATATTGCAGTCATGAATTTGAATATTATTTCTCCACTAATGGTATTCATAGATAAAAAACTATTCCAAGGACTCCACAGGAAAATGGAGTGGCTGAACACATGAACATGACTATAATGGAGTGTGCAAGGAGCATGAGGTTGCATGTAGGGTTGCCCTTAAACATGTGGGCAGAGGCTATCAATACTACTATATATTTGATTAATATAGGTCCGTCTACTCCATTGGGCTATGGTACTCTAGAGGAAGCATCTACTGGTAAGAACATGAGTTATTCTTTTCTCAAAACCTTTGGTTGTAAAGCATTTGCTCATATAGATTCTAAAAATAGAAGCAAGTTAGAAGCTAAGTCAAAGAAATGTGTATCTATTGGATATGGCATTGATGAATTTGCTTATAGGCTTTGGAATTTTGAAAATCATAAAATTGTAAGAAGTAGGGATGTCATATTCAATGAGAAAGTATTGTACAAAGATCTATTGCAGCAACATGAGAAGAAAGAAGATGATTATGTAGTGTTGGATGATACTCCAAAAGATGATGCTCCAACAATTCCTCATGATGTGCAACAACCACAAAAATAAATACCACACACCCCAATGAATGTTAAATGGTCAAAAAGGCTAAGTAGACCTCCAGAAATATTTTCTCCTTCTTTGTACTCTATTTTACTAACAGATACTCATGAACCTGAATGTTATGATGAAGCTGTGTAGGTGGATACTAAGATTTAGTGGGAGTCTACAATGAAAGACAAAATGGACTCTTTGCTTAAAAATAAGACATGGGATTTATGCAAGTTTCCTGTAGGTAAAGGGGTTTTACAAAATAAATGGGTTTATAGGTTGAAAGAAGAAGATGGAGGCAAGAAAATATTTAAAGGTAGGTTAATGATAAAAGGATTTTCATAGAAAAAAGACATTGATTTTGATGAGATATGTTAGAAATAATAGTCCACCAAGATAAGTGAGAGGGGGTGGGGGTGAATCAGTTATCCAATTAAAAAATTTATCAACCTTAATTAATCTTAACCATGCAACTAAATTAAATAACAACCATAACAAGATGCACATACACAATTACACCAGATTTGTTAACTAGGGAAACCAATGATTAGAGGGAAAACCCTAGTGGGAATGATGCCCACAAAGATATATTGATATATATGTTCCTTGTTAGACAATGGACCCTATTAGGAGTATATAAACTCATTTAGTACATAAGAGTCCCTGTTAGGAGACTTTGAATCTATGTTAGGAGATTCCAACCCAGGTAGGAGCTATGAAAGGCAAAAGGACCCACTATCCAAACAACTTCTAGGGAAAGATCACTGAACATCACTGTCCAATTGATCTCTCAACTATTCCTTGCAGAATAATTTTTCATATTGTGCTTTATCCTTGTTGCTCTATCTTGTCAACTAGACCAATCATTGTCAAATCTTGTAGACTAGGTCACAAACCTTGTACCTTTAAATAAAACCTCGACAAAAAAGTTTTCTCCAACTTCACTTAGCTCTGCTTATCTTTGCAATTAACTTGTTTCTCTTCTATTCTGCTCTTTGTGCTTACTTCTTTCTTGCATCCATAACAAAGGAAAATTTCCTTCCTTTATAGTAAATCCAAAAAATTTTTTTGTGAGTCGGCTATTACACGTTCTCAATTAATTATTATAGGACCTCATTAAGAGCATGTTATACTTTAGTGATAACATCAATCTATCACCTTGCAACTTGAATATCTTTCCACATGTGTAATATTATGACAAGCAAGCTTAGCCACATCATCTCTAGAATTTCTTCTACATTCCTTTAACCTTTCTTCTTAGAATAATAATTCTACTAAGAGATATAACAAGTTTATCAAAACATGCTCCTATAAACTATATCTCGGAACAGTCTTCACAAAAACTTGTATAACTTCTTTCAGACTTAATATATTTTTCTCCTAAGGTTAGCTACATATGCTAGACACTTAATAGTATCTACCATTAACCTTTCTAGTGAAAATACCTAATGATTTGTCCATACCAACTTGATCTTTATCGTTGTTCTTCCATCAAATACCACAGCAAATTGCTATGTTGCAATCAATGACAAACATAGTCATGAATGTAACATATCATCATGATAATGATCTAATCATGTTTCTACAATACTCCCCCATAGGAATATCATTAGCATTCATGTTTCCAACAATCTCCCCCTTTGACATTGATGGAAACATAGATGAAAAACATGTAGTTCCAAGAATACCAATAGTTAAAGGCTATTATCCTTTCTTTTCAAATCCTCTTCATCAATCATTCTTCCCCATTGATATACCTAAATGTGCTCTATAACTTCTCCATGTATCAAAAATTTTTTCATGCTACATTATCTCCCCCATTGACATCAATGTTAAAGGTTTCAACAACCATCTATCTTTGTAACAACTATCTTTGACCTGCTCAAGTGTCCAAAGACATTGTTTTAAAAACAACATCTATCAAGATTCCTAGATGACTCTATCCATCATAGATAGTCCCCCATATGGGAAGAATCAACATTCAGTCTAGAAAAACAATAATACTCTATAACACTAGACTGATGCACTCTCGCATCATTTACTCTGATGTAGGTAGGGGCATAACCCCTAACATACCTCACAAGTACTAAAAAGTCACTTTGGGAAAAGACTTGGTGAATATATATTCAATCTTCTCTTTGGTGCTTACATACTCCAATCTGATTTCCTTTTCTACAACTTTCTCTCTTAACATGTGATATTTGATAAAAATGTTCTTAGTCTTATAATGCAATACTAGATTCTTTCATATTCAATGTGCTTGTGCTATCATAATGTATGAAAACAAGTTCACTAAATTTTATCCTTATATCCTTTAGCATCTACTTCATCCAAACAACATAATTACAATTGTTTGTTGTTGCAACATATTTTTCCTTTGTTGTACTCAGTGAGATACAATCCTACTTCTTTCTTAACCAAGAAACCAATCTTCCTCCAAGAAAGAATGCTCCACCACTAGTGCTCTTTCTATCATCCATACTGGCTACCCAGTCAATATCAGTATAAGCATATAAAGTGAAATCATTAGATCTTTCATACCATAATTTGAACTCTGATGTTCCCTTTAGATATCTAAATATCCTCTTAATTTTTACATAATATTCTTATCTAGGGTCAACTTGATATCTTGCATCAATTCCAACTACATTTTATATATCTAGTCTTGTGTGAGTCAAATATTGCAATCCTCCAATCATATATCTATAATTCTTCTGCTCAACAATAGGTGTCTCATCCTTTGTAGATAAATTGTGTCTAGTTATCATAGGTGTTCCAACTAGTTTACATGTTTCCAAACCAAACCTTTTCAATATATCTTTCAAATACTTAGTTTGAAAAATAAAGATTCATTCTTTATCCTGCACAATCTACAATCCTAGGAAGTATTTCATTTCTCCTATCATGCTCATTTAAATTTTCTTCTTCATTTCTTCTACAAACTTGTCACTTTCACTATCATCTCCTTCGAATATGATATCACCAACAAATATTACCAAAATCAATAATCCATCACCTATTTCTTTCAAGTATAGATTATTGTCTACCATACCTTTGTTAAATCCAAGTTTTGTCAAATGGTTGTTCTATCTTGCATACCAAGTTTTGGGTGCTTGTTTTAAGCCATACAATGCTTCCTTCAATTTTCTTACCATGTCCTTGTCATTTTCAAGCTGTTCTATGCATACCTCTTCTTTTAGTTCTCCATTCAAAAATGTTTACTTGACATCCATTTGATACACTTTGAATTTCTTATATGTTTCATAGGCTAAGAATAACCTTATTGCTTCAATTCTTACCATGAGGTCATAGGTTTCTTCATAGTCTACTCCTTGTTGTGAGTTTCCCTTACATAACAATATTTCTTTATTCCTTACAACTTCACCTTGTTCATTTATCTGTTCCTGAATACCTATTTTGTTCCTATCACATTCTTGTATGTTGGTCTAGGGACCAATTCCCATGTCTCATTCTTCACCATCTGATCCAATTCTTCTTTCATAGCTTGTTGGAAGTCATCTTTGCATGCATCATCTATATTATTTGGCTCTACTTGAGATATCAAACATAGTTCTTCATCGATTCTACTTCTTGTCATCACACCTTTATCTTTGTTGTCAATGATTTTCTCTAGTGGATTATTCTTTGTCATATTCTTACCAAAAGTAGGAGTTGTCATCTCAACTCTTAGCTCTATTCTAGGTTTTGAACTATGTTCCTACCTTAGCTCACCTTCATTTTGAAAATCATTGTTAGTCTCAAAGAATACTTCATCGTTCTTTGGTTTAGTAACAACAACATCCTCATCATTAGAATTGTAGTCAACTATTCTTTCTTGTATCTTCAATTTCTCATCAACTCTTACACTTGCACTTTCAATAGTAGTTTTAGCTCTTAGATTATAACATCTATAAGTTCTTCTTTTCATTGAATAACCAAGAAACATACCTTAATCACTTCTAGAATCAAATTCACCAACATCATCATCTCTTTTTATGTAACACTTACTTGTAAATATTCTGAAATACTTGATTATAGGTGAGTGACCAAACCATAGTTCATAAGGGGTCTTGTTCATACCTTTTTTGATCTATACTCTGTTTAGAGTATATACTGTAGTGTTAACTGCTTCTCTCCAAAAAATTTTTGAGACATCATTCTCAAATAACATTGCTCTTTCTACTTTTGTTACTAACTTGTTCCTTCTTTCAACAATCCCATTCTATTCAAGAGTCTTCAACTCAACTCTTTCTTCTACTCTAGGATTGAATCTTTTCTCTTTAATCTGGATCCCATTATGCAAATCATTGCTAATGATAACTTCCACATTTTCATGGTTAGCCTTTGGATCAAAAATAGATATCAAAGCTACCTCTTCTAATACTTCCTCTTTACTAGCTAATTCAAGTTCAGTATCTGTATCATCACAATCATTCAAGAATTTTTCCATACTTCCTTTAAATTTTTCATCTTCATCAGAAAGTGAACTCTTTCTACTTTTTCTTACTCTCTTAGGGCATGTAGATGAAAAATGACCAAACTCATTACATGTCCAACAAGAAAAAATTTCATACCTTCTTTTTCTCTTTTCATAACTAGATCAATACTTTCCTTTATCTTCATGTCTTCTTTGGATCTAGATCTATCTATACTTATGCCTCTATCCAGAAACTTAGCACTCAATTCAGTACACAATTCTGATCTCTTACCAAGAAGCTCCATCTTTTGTGTGTCAAAATTTCCTCCATCAAATTTAGGACTAACTTTTTTGAAATAACTCACCATTGATCTCCCAAATTTTTGAAGCCTTATCTTCAAGGACTTGCAATCCTCTGATACTAGTTGTTATAAATAATAGTCCACCAAGATAATTGAGAGGGGGGTGGTGGGGTGAATCAATTATCAAATTAAACCATTTATCAACCTTAATTAATCTTAACCATGCAACCAAAGTAAAAAAAATGATAACAAGATGCACATACATAATTACACCAGATTTGTTAACTAGGGAAACCCTTGATCAGAGGTAAAACCCCAGTGGGAATGATGCCCACAAAGATATACTAATATATATTTTCCTTGTTAGAGGATGGATCCTATTAGGAGTCTATAAACACATTCATTACATAAGAGTCCCTATTATGAGACTTTGAGTCCTTGTTAGGATATTCCAACGCTATTAAGAGATGTGGAAGGTAGAAGGACCCACTATCCAAACAAATTATGGGGCAAGATCACTGAACTTCACTGTCCAACTAATCTCTTAACTATTCCTTTCAAAATAATTTTTTTTACTATGCTTTATTCTCTTTCCTTTATCCTATCAACTAGACCAATCACTATTAGAACTTATAGACTAGGTCATGAACCTTGGATCCAAATATCAAACCTCAGCTCTCTAAATAAAACCTTGGCAACAAAGTTTTCTCCAACTTTACTCTGCTCTACTTATCTTTGCAATTAACTGGTTTCTCTTCCATTCCACTCTTCATGTTGTGTCTTTATTGCATCCATAACAAAGGAAAATGTCCTTCCTTTATATTGAATTCATAAAAAAATTCCCTAAGTTGGCTATTACACTTTCTCAATTAATTATTATAGGACCTCATTAAGAGCACATTATAATTTAGCGATAACAACAATCTATTGCCTTGTAACTTGAATATCTTTCCATACGTGTAATATTATGAAAAGTGAGCTTAGCCATGTCATCTCTTGCATGTCTTCTACATGCTTTTAACCTTTCTTCTTAGTATAAAAATTATGTTAAGAGATATAATAAGTTTACCAGAACATGCTTATGTAAACTCTATCTCAGAACAATCTTCACTAAAACTTGTATAACTTCTTTCAAACTTAATATCTTTTGCTCTTGAGGTTAGATACATATTCTAGACATTTAGTAGTATCTCCCATTAACCTTGATAGTGAAAATACTCAATGATCTATCCATACCAACTTGATCTTTACCACTATTATTCTATCAGATACCACATAAAACTATTATGTTGACATCAATAACAAACACAGTCATGAATGTAACATATCATCATGGTAGTGATCTAATCATGTTTCTACAATAATCCCCCATAGGAATATCATTAGCATTCATGTTTCCAACAAGGTATTCTCTCCTATTGTTAAAATGAATTCTATTTGTACTGTTTTAAGTATTGTGACTACTAAGAATTTGCATTTGGAGTAGCTTGATGTCAAAACAACTTTCCTTCATGGTGATTTGGATGAAGAGATATATATGGCACAACCACAAGGATTTTATTTCAAAGATAAGGAGAACTTAATGTGTAGATTAAAGACAAGTTTCTATGGCTTGAAGTAAATACCTCGACAATGGTATCTAAAATTTGACAGTTTTATGCATGAGCATGGATATAGTAGGTATCATTCAAATCATTGTGTTTATTTTAAGAGGTTGGATGATGAAAACTACATTATTTTATGTTTATATGTTGATGATATGCTTGTAGCTAGGTCTAAAATGGATGTCATTAAGGGGCTGAAATGCTAGTTAGCACATGCATTTGCTATGAAGGATTTGGGGGCAAAAAAATAAATGCTTGGTATGAATATTTGTAGAGATAGGAAGAGAAAGAAATTGACATTATCTTAGGTTGATTATATTATGAAGGTGTTGCAATGTTTCTCTATAGGGAATGCTAAAGATGTTACCAAACCTTTACCTAGTCATTTGAAGTTGACTAAGGATATGTGTCCAAAGACACAAGAAGAGGAGGATAAGATGTCCAAGGTACTTTATGCTTCAACTATAGGAATCTTGATGTATTCTATGGTATGTACAAGGCTAGATATTGCACATGCAGTGGGAGTAGTTAGTGGGTATATAAGTCATCCAAGAACTAAGCATCGAAATGCAGTAAAATGGATTCTTAGAAATTTGAGAGGTACATCTAATAAGTGCTTACACTTTGGGGGCTCTACTACTGATTTAAAAGGATATGTTGACTCAAATTTGGTAGGAGATATTGATACTAGGAGAAGTACTATAGGTTATGTATTTATTGTTGGTGGGGCAATCATGAGCTAGGTTTCTCGATTGCCTAAGGTTAATGCATTATCCACTACAAAGGTAGAGTATGTTGCTGCTATAGAGGTAGCCAAGGAGATGATATGGCTTCAGTTCTTCTTGGAAGAATTGGGACACATTCTAAAGGATAATTGTTTGTTTATAGATAGTCAGAGTATCATTCATCTTGCAAAGAATTCAGCTCTACATTCAAAGAAAAAACACATATAGTTGTGGTACCATTTCATTCAGTTAGTTCTAGATGATGGATAGTTAAAGATGGACAAGATTTATATGGATAAAAATCCAGTGGATATTTTTACAAAGGTAGTGACAAGGGAGAAGTTGAACTCCTTTTCAAATTTGGTTGGTCTTCTAGATTGAATAGAATAATTGAATAGCAGAGTCCAATGAGGTCTGATCTAGTGGGTGCCTCATGGAGTAGAAACATAGCTACAAGATTAGTCTCCAAGTGGGAGATTTTTTTTTAGTGTGGAGTTTGATTAGTTCCCAAGTGGGATATTGTTAGTTTGTGATGACTAATCAAGGAAGTACTATACATACTCCATAATTGCTTGGTGAGGTCGAGGGTGGAGACCCTGAGAAAAAAAAATTTGGGGCTATTTTATTAGCATTTTATGGCCGACATGTTCTAACTAATTTTAAGCCTAAAGAAAAAAAATACCTATATAAAAGGGCTTAGGGTTAGGGATTGTTTCATTATGTGTGATGAAAAAATTTCTTCCTATGGTGGTATTGAGATGTAAGGGATTATGGATTTTAATCAGGTTGTAATCATTGGATCATAATAATATTGGACTTTCTATTTGGTGGATGTAGCCCAAGGTTTGGGTGAACCACTTTAAATCTTGGTGTCTTGTGTTCTCTTTTGTGCAATCTATTATTTCTTGATATTGGTTATATTTTCATGTAATTGTTATTTCTATTCGTGGTTTATCCTGATAGGTGCAAGCGGTTGTATCGTAACAAGTATATTTTCAATGGGTCTATTGATAAGTGTAAGGAATTTCTTTTTGCAAAGGGCTTCTCATAGGTTGAGGGTATTAACTAGTTAGAGACCTTTTCCCTTGTCACCAAGATGAACTTTATTTACTTTGTACTTTCACTAGGAGCTTCACAGGGATGGCTAATCTTTTAGATAGATGTAAAGAGTACATTCTTGCATGGTGATCTTCATGAGGAGATCTATATGGAACAAACTCAAGGATTTGCGTAGGACTTCTTAATTTTTTGGCTTTGATGCTCATTGTATGGTCTCAAACAAGCCCATTAGGCTTGGTATGAGAAGATGGACTCATTCTTTCTTTCTACACACTTCATAGACTTTCATTCTAATCATATAGTGTAAATTCAACATCAAGGGGGTTGATATTGTGATACTTGTGCTCTATGCTGATGATCTCATCATTATAGGCACCTCATCCTCCATGATTTAGAGTATTTAGAGAGCATTGATGCAATGGTTTTGAGATGATAGATCTCAATCTTCTACACTATTTTTTGGGCCTACATGTTACTCAAACTTTCGATGGTATTTTCATCTGTCAAAAAAAGTATGCTCTGATGCTTCAACATGCTTGATTGCAAGCCTTCCCCTCTACCATTTCAGTCAAGTATTTTCTTTTCTACCACTTGTACTACTATTGTAGTGAATCCTACTTTATATCGATAGTTGGTTGGAATTTTTTTGTACCTGATGCATACACATACTAATATTTCCTTTGTGATTGGTCTTATTTCTTAGTTGTACCATGATCCTCATGATTGCCATCAACAAGAAGCCAAACATATTTTGGATTCATTTTATGTGTTGGCTCTAGTCCTATCATATGGTCCTACAAGAAGAAATTTACTATTTCATTATCATCTATAGAGGTTGAGTACCGAGAAATAGTGTTAGCTAGTCAGGAGATTTTGTGGCATTTATACTTAATGAATGAGTTTGGGTTTCCTCTAGATAGTCCCATTATGCTTTCATGTGACAATTATAGTGCCATACATATTTCTTGCAACTAATTAGAGCATCAATGTACTAAGCATATTGAAATCCACATGCACTTCATTTGAAAATTGATTCAGGATGGTGTCCACCTCTTGGATTACATTCATATAGAAGAACAAGTTGTTGATATCTTTCCTAAATCTTTTTCTATTCTATCTTTAGTTGCACACCATGCTTTAGGTAAAGGGTGTTGTCCTTGGGGGGTCTTCCTTCGTTTCATGGTTTTCCACATGTTTTTCTCATCTCTTTTTTAAGTAGAGTTTTTCCCATGAGATTTTCTCTATTTTTGCTCTTTACATAGATTTTGTTGTGATTAGGTACCTTACCAGGCCATATTGTTGGGACCCAAGTTTACTTTTATATTTTAGTTTACATTATTTTTAGTTACATTATCACTCATCTTAAGGGGGGGTGTTAGAGTAAAAGGTTTATTACCTTTTGTCCACTCTTAAGATTTAACTTTATGAGGTTGACATTTAATATTTTTTTCCCATTTACTAAATGTCACATTATCTCATTAGGGCTACTTTAGGGTTTCCTTTTTTAGAGTGGTTGATCTCCTTTAATAAGAAATTATCTCCTTGTATTTTGTAACACATTCATTCATGTATTTTATCTCTTGAATAGATTTTCATCTTTGATAGCCACTCTTCTCTCCTTTGCTTCTTCCTTCCTTGTAATAGGTTATTTTCTTGTGGCTTCTATGAAGTTGTGTTTTGCATCAAATTCTATAGTTTTTTCATATTTATTTGCATTTATTTTTTGGTGAAAATTTATTCCTCTTTTGTGATAGTTTCTTCAAGGGAAAGATCATGGGTGGGAAGCTTAGAAGGAGAGAACCTTATAATTGTGAGAAATGGAGAAGCCACACGAAGGTTTGGAGCATTTTATAGAAAGTTGGCATGACTATGTTCATGAAGAGACTTCATGGTGGTAAACTTAATGTCACAAAGTTGTGTTGAAAGTGGATTGAAGAAGCTAAATAAAGAAGATCATTGTTGAGAGAGATTGTTGAACAAGACTATGTGTTTCAATCATTTTTTTGTCACTGATGTCAAATTTGCTAAACTTACTATTTTTTGGTAAGACAATTGTTTATAAGATTCAAGTACTATCAATTAGTTGATTGATGAAGAGGATTTGATGAAAAGATGTAACAAAAACACCTAGAGGAAAGGTTGAGTTATGATTCTGTAATGAAGTACAAGGATGAGTTAAGACAATGGTAAAATGATGCATTGATAATCTACTTAAGGTTACAAATGTTGGCTACACTAAGAAAGATTAGAAGAACATGTGATACAAAGATTGTTTGCTAAGCTTGACCGAGTGGATAGTAGGTGCTGAGCAAAGTCAGTGTAAGCCAAGCAGAAAAATTGTTGGAGCTGAGTAAATGCAGATTCTAGTGGATGTTGAGCAAGATAGTTGATGCCAAGTAAATTTTAGTTGATGTTAAGCACCAGTAAACTTTAGTTGATGCCGAGTGATTTTGTAGAGGATGTAGAGTAACACAGTGTGTATCAAGCATTAGAAGATTGATAATCACAAGCTACTACATTATTTTAAAAATCATGGATTTGATGAATCTAAGATGAAAAGTTTGTTTTCTTGGATTTTTTGAACTAAGTGGAAGATAAAGATGGTGAGCTGGTGGCACAAAATTCTAGGTAAACTCTTTTGAGGAAAATTTAAAGTGGGTACTAGAGGAAGTTTTTAGAATAGATATAGAATATGGGATAGATACATTGTATCCTACCTAATCCATCAAACCCTAAATTGGACAATGGAGAATGAGCAACAAAATATCTTAATTTCCTATTTATAGGAATGACTGGTCATGACAAAAGGTTGTCATGTGTGAGAACCTAAGGGAGAGAAGGAGTCAAAGGGTTTTGCTTCATTAGATGACCTAAGAGAAGAGCCCGTAATGGCATGTTAAGCAAGAAGGCTTAAGGAGATAAATGCTTGAAGGGTGAACAAGCTATCAAAGCTATAATGAGTGAAAGCCAAGAAAAATGGAAGACTCAACAGAGATCTGTAATCTACAAATGAAGTTGTAAGTTGTATCAAATCAAGCCTTATTGTTACTCTCTAACAATTGTACCAGTCTAGGGTAAATCCTTTGGATTAAGGTTGACCTAACAATCATTTGTAAATCCTTTAACCAGGTGACATTCCAAGTAAATGGTCTAAATTCCTCTAACAAGGCTCACTTCTAATAGGGTGATTGAAATACTTTAATAGGGTCACATTTAATAGTGTGTATTGTAACCTTTAACATGGTTGACCTTTCATAGGGCATCACTTCATAAGAGTAAAAAGAGTAGCATGTTACTGGTGGTTTTTCCCAAATTGGGGTTCCACATAAATCATTGTGTTATGTGTGTTGATGAATTTGTTATGTTTTATGCTTTACATTTATGGAAGTTTATTTGATAGTAACCTACAAGTTTTAAATGATTGCATAATCTTATGGATGTATGCATGAGTATAAATATTTTATGGGTTCACTAAGCTTTGAAAAGTTTTATTTATACATCTGCACCTTAGATAACCGATTCACCCCCCACCACCCCCCCCCCCCTCTCAATTATTCTAACAAGTTGATCCTAATAATTAGGATGAGGCAACACTAACTATGGGTGGTAGGAGTGTTAATGTGACAAAGGAGCTTATCTCCAAAGTCATAGGCATTCTAATTATGGGAAGAAATTTTTATAGAGACTAAAAATTATTTGATGCAACTATTGAGGAATTCCTAAAGGGGCAAAGTGAGAGTGAAGCCGTAATCAAACTTGAAGGTAAAACCTACTTTCAACCCAATTGCATTAAGAAGCTATGATATTATGTTCTTCATGCAATTGTGTATTATGTCACTTTGGATGACCACTTCTCTAGGTTTTGTTCTTGTCATTTTTCTATCCTCAATCATTTCAAGAATGGGATTACGTTTTCTATTTATTTTTATATCTATTTTTCCATGAATTCTTGTAATAATGGCTTGAGGGATAAAGAACTTTATAACTCATCTCTCCATGATGGACTTATGTTACTTATCTATAAGCATATCAAGGGTCACTCTTTTGGGAAATCTATTTAGGTAAAGAGTGCGGAGGGTGATGAGGGGCAACATAGGGAGAAGAGAGATTACTAGGGCCAAAGGCACACCCAGTTATCCAATCCACCCATGAGAGTCAACATAGTGGAAACAAACAACAAATACAAATAACTCAGGAGATAGAAGAAGAAAATGCTTTCATGTATTCATCAAGGAATCAATTACATGCCCAACTGTAAGGCCTTCTAAGTTACAACCATATACAATCAGATTCAAACTATAATGATTAGACTTTCCATCTCAGTTTTCTTTTAGGCTTCTTCTTCTCAAATTGATACCCTAAGACTCTACAAAAGATCTCCTTAAATACATGCAAGAATACAAGTTGGCCTATTGCAAATACCAACTAAATAAATTCTCATGTTAAATGCTAAGAATAAGCCACAAGTTGGCTCACAACAGATATTAAATACAAATATAAATTAACTAGCATGGTAGGCCAAAATTGGAACCAAACACGAAAAACTCAGTCAACAAAGGACCCAAAACCAAATACTTGCGCTTGACATCCAAATGAACTCGACAACCACATGAACTCAGCATCCACACAAACCCGATGACTAAAAAAACTAAGTAACCAAAGGAACTTGGTAACCAAAGGAAGTTGGCAACCAAAGGAACTTGACAACCTCTACATACTCAACAAAAACTACAAATGTGACAGGATGCTCGACATCAACTATATGCTCAAAAAAAATGTGAACTTCACAATGAAAGAAATTGCAACTTGAAATAAACTAAGAAAGAGAGAAAACATGGAGGATGAAAATGCAACCTAGGATGCTCTTGCATCAAACAACTGGGGTTGGAGAATATAATTTTCTTGAATCATTGAGATGTCACAACCTGAGCTGAATTCAACTCAAATTGAGAAATCCATGTAGCATCTTCCATTGGTTTATTTTTCCACTTTATCAAATACTCATAGTAATATTTTCCTCTTATGCTCTTACCAACTTTTAACCCAATATTTGTTCAACTTCATCAATCTACTTCTTAGGATAATATCTAATACAAAAACTTAATCATTTGACTCATGATACTTGTATAAATCAGTGACATTAAATATAGGAGATATATCCATGTCATCAGGTAACTCAACTTCATAAGCATTACCAATGTCAAAATTCTTCAAGATCTTACAAGGTCAAAACTTCTTCATCTTTAGTTTACTATATGTTCCAACAAGAAATATTCCTTTCTTCAAATGAACCATCACCTCATCACCAACTTCAAAAACATGATGTCTTCTAGACATATCAACATTCTCCTTGTACTTTTAATTACTTTTTTCCAACTTCAACTTCACTTCCTTATGCAAAGACTCCATAAAATCAACAAACTCTTCTCCTGCATCACTTCTTTTCTCGTTACTAGCAATATCCCTTAAATTTGATACTCCTCTAGACTACATTCTAGTAACAATCTCAAATGGTTTCTTCCCTATACTTCCATTCATAGAATTATTATATGGAACCTCAACTTGTGCTAATACCATCTCCCAATTATGTGATTCATTCTGAATTAAGCATCTCAACAAATTACCCAAGCTTTTATTCACAACCTCTGTCTTTCCATATGTTTTTGTATGGAAAGTAGAACTATACTTCAACTTATACCCATCTTCTTCCACAAAGTCTTCCAAAAACAACCAATAAACTTAATATCTCTATCAAAAATAGTGCTTTTTGGTAATCCATGCAAATCTAACAATCTCCTTAAAGAATATCTCAACAACATGCTCGACGTTTGATTTCTTCTTAAAAGGTATGAAATGAGCCATCTTAGAAAATTTTTCTACAACAACAAATATAGAATCATACCATTTTTTTGTCTTAGGCAATCCAAGAATAAAATCCATATTGATGTCACTCAAAGGTTTCTCAGGAACTATAATAGGTGCATACAAACTAGTATTTTGACTTACTCCTTTTGCAACTTGAAAAACTCCACAATGCTTTAAAAAAATTTGAACATCCTTATACATTTAAGGCCAATAATACTTTTCTTTCAAGAAACTCAATGTCCTATCAATTCCAAAATGTCCAGCCAAACCACCACTATGCTTTTTCTTAATCAAATTCAATCTCATAGAACTCGTAGGAATAACAATTGAATACCCTTAAATAACATACCTTCTTGAATGAAATAATCATAAAACTTTCTTAGTTCTTCTATCAAAGTAGGTATTTTGCACTCTCTCCACATGTTAGAAAAATTAGGGTCAGTTTCATACAACTCCTTTTCATCAAAACCAAGAACTTCAACTTTCATCTTTGTCAACAAAGAATGTCTTCTACTCAATGCATCAAGAACTTGGTTAGTAACTCAACTCTTATGTTTAATCACAAATGTATAACTTTTTGAATACTCAACCCATTCCATATGCCTTTGATTCAACTTATGTTGACTTCTCAAGTATTGTAAAGCTTTCTGATCAGTATACAACACAAACTCTTTAGGAATCAAATAATGCCTCCATTTCTTCAAGGATTGAACAATAACATAAAATTATTGATGATACACAAAATATTTCCTTTTAGCATCATTCACATTCTCACTAAAGAAAGAAATATGTTTTCCTTCTTGACTCAATATAGCTCCTAGTGCACTACCACTTGCATCACATTCAACTTGAAATACTTATTAAAATCAAGAAAAGTCAATACAGGAAACTCAACAACCTTTTGTTTCAAAGTCTCAAAATTGTTATCAGCTCCATGTATCCATGTGAATTCCTTTTTATCTATTCTCATTGTCTCAGTCATAGCATTAGAAATAGAACTAAAATTCCTCATAAAATTATTGTAAAAACTAGCCAAACCATGAAATAATATTACCTCACCCACATTTTCAAGTGTAGGCCACTCCAAAATTGCTTTAACCTTGTCAGGATCCATCTTCAAACCATCAATTGAAATAAAAAATACCAAATACACAATCTCCTCTTGCATAAAAAGAACACCTTTTTAGATTAATCATCAACTTCTCCTCTTTCAATCTCTGTTATACTTGTCTAAAATGCTCAAGATGTTCTTCCTTAGTCTTACTGAATATCAAAATATCATCCAAATAAATAATCACAAACTTACCTAAAAATCTTTTTAGAACTTCATTCATCAACTTCATGAAAGTATTAGGTGCATTAGTCAAACCAAAAGGCATTACCAAAAATTCATACAAACCATATTTTGTTTTGAAAGCAATCTTCCATTCATCACCTTCTCTAATTTTGATCTAATGATAGCCACTCTTTAAATCAATCTTGGTAAAATACTTTGCTTCACTCAAACAATCCATTATGTCATCCATCCTTGGTATAGGAAGCCTATATTTTACTATTATCGTGTTAATAGTTCTAGAATTAGTACACATTCTCCATTCTTCTTAGGTGCTAATATGATAGGTATAACACATGGACTCAAACTTTCTCAGATTAAGCCTTTCTCCAAAAATTCATGCACTTGTATTTTAAGCTCTTCATTTTCAGTAGGTGTCAATCTATATGGTGCTTTGTTCAAAAAATACCTCCAAGAATTAGATCCATACAATGACTTATACTTCTAACTAGTGGTAAACCATCATTTATATCCTCAACAACAATCTCCTTATACTCATTCAACAATTCTATAATTTCTACTAGTACTTGGTCAAAACTTCCAGTTGCTATTATCACTTGGTTACCACTAACTGACACCCGGTCAGCACTATTTTCTACTACTCAACTACTACTAGCACAACTTAGTCTCCTTGAGAGTATAGCAAAAAAGATTTGATTATTCTTCATTTTCTTCTCAAATTTCTTTCCATTAACCATGTCAACTCTCATAGTAGTACACTTAACCTCATTTAGACTCTCAAAAAAAGGCAACAATATTTGCTTCTCCCCATTCACCCAAAGAGTATATTTATTCAATCTTCCATTATGTATAGCATATCTATCATATTTCCAAGGTCTACCCAAAAAAAATGACAATAATGCATAGGTATAATATCACACAAAACTTCATCAAAGTAATGTCCAATTTTGAATTTCACAAGGAATTTCTCACTTACAAATGTCTTATGCTCATCCTTGATCCATGAAACATGATAAGGTTTAGGATGATCCAACCTCTACAACTGCAACTTTGTAACCAATTCTTCTGATGCCGAATTTCTAGAACTTCCACTAGCAATGATCACCTTGTAATATCTTCCAACCATCTTACATCTGGTCTTGAAAAGATTTCTTTTAAGGACTTGTTCCTCATCATTTCCCTTATATATAAGGTTTTTCTTACCATCATATTTTCTCCAACCTCAGGCCCACTAGGTGAACCTTCAGTGTCTCCTTGAACCACAACATTTCTATTACCTTTCCCACTTTCAGAAGATCTACATTCAAAAAATCTATGTCCTTCATTGCCACATTTGAAACAATTACCTTGAAATCCACCTCTAGAATAAGAATTACCTCTTCCTCAGTAAGAACTAGTACCTCCTCAATAGGAATCACCACCTTTCCACTTGGTCTTTCTTTATCATCATTCTTCCATTCAAATTTGTCCTTATCTTGCACAAAACTATTAGGTCTTCCACCTTCCCCATAAGATCTACCTTTGGCTCTTTGGAATCTACCACCTCTACCTCTTTGTCTTTGTTCATGTTTCTTTGTCAAGATCTCCTTAGCTTTCAAGGCATATTGATATGCTTCCTCTACACTCTCCAATTTCACAAAGCTTATTCCATCTTGAATTCTAGATCTCAATCCATTTATGTATCTTGCAATTTTCTCAACATCATCATCCATATGTCTAGATCTGACGTCCAACCTATAGAATTCCTCAATATACTCCTTCATAGTCATGGCTCTTTGTCTCAAAATTTTCATCTTTCTCAAAAAACTAACTTGGTAATCAGAAGGAAGGAATTTATTCTTTACCTTGTTCACCATCTTTGGCCAAGTTCTATTATTTTCCTTTCCTCTCCTTTTTCTATCAATTTGCAAATGCTCCCACCATAGTGAGGCATGTCCTTTTAGCCTTGTAACTACAATATTCACCATCCTATTAGCAGGAGTGTTTTCATAGTCAAAGAATTTCTCCATTTCAAAGATCCAATTTTCCATTATAAGGAACAACTTCAACAATAGGTTTTGAATGTGCCCTAGACAATACTCTCAACAACCTTGCCTCATCTTGAACTTCCTCAGGTTCTGGATTAGGATTTGATGCTATTGCTTCATCATCACTTACATCATCAAGATGCACTCCTCTTCTCTAGGTTATCTCTACAATATATAATTTGGCTATAATTTGTCTCAATGTATCTAACACAACATTATCAACATTTCCTATACCTCAAACCACATTTACAATCAGGTTCCTACAAGATTGTAACCCTCTACAAGGTGTAGATCAAATCGACAGATTTGCAACCCCACAACCAAATCCAACTTAGGGTTCTACATGATTCAATTTCCACCAAGACAAAAATAGGCTCTGATACCACCTGCTGTAGGGAGAAGAGAGGTTACCAGGGCCAAAGGCACACCAAGTTATCCAATATACCCATGGGAGTTAACATAATGGAAATAAACACCAAATACAAATAAATTAGGAGATAGAGGAAGAAAATGCCTTCATATATTCATCAAGAAATTAATTACATGCCCAATTGTAAGGCCTTCTGGGTTAACACCATATACAATTAGATTCAAACTATAATGATTAGACTTCATATCTCATTTTTATTTTATGCTTCTTCTTCCCAAATCAATACCCCAAGACTCTACAAAAGATCTCCTTAAATACATGCACGGCCACAAGTTGGCCTGTTTCAAATACTAACTAAATAAACTCTCATATTAAATGTTAGGAATAAGCCACAAGTCAGCTCACAACAAATATTAAATAAAAATAAAAATTAACTAGAAAGGTTGGCCCAAACTAGAATCATACATGAAAAACTCAGTCAATGATAGACCCAAAACCAAATATTGGCACTTGACATCCACACAAACTCAATGACCAAAGCAACTCAGTAACCAAAGGAACTCTGTAATCAAATGAATTTGGCAACCAAAGAAACTCAACAAAAAAAGGAATTTGACAACCTCTGCATACTCAGAAGAAACTACAAACTCAACATCCATTATATGCTCAACAACAACTGTGAACTCAACAATGCAAGACATTGCAACTCGACATAAACTAAGAAAGAGAGAAAACATGCAGGATAATAGCACAACCCAATATACTCTTGCATTGAGGGGAGTTTTTTGAGGAGTTTCAAAGCTTTTTTGACACTAAAGATAGTGAGGGTATTGATTTGGGAGAAGAGGATACCATAAAATCAAAATGGAGGGGAAAAGGGCCCATTTCTAAAATCCTCGAGGAAGGGGATCTAGGCTCAAGAAGGAAGAATCATAGGAAAAAGATTAAGAAGAAATAAGGCAAAGTGAGTCCTACTAGAAAAAGATCCTTGTGACCCAAAAACAATAAAGTGATTATCTCCTATAATAACTATGATGAGGATGATTTTGAGATG
Organism: Cupressus sempervirens; assembly: GCA_028749045.1. Taxonomy (NCBI): domain Eukaryota; kingdom Viridiplantae; phylum Streptophyta; class Pinopsida; order Cupressales; family Cupressaceae; genus Cupressus; species Cupressus sempervirens. The sequence goes on along the minus strand of CM053788.1, from coordinate 674,421,776 downwards.
GATACTAATACTAAAGATGTGGAACTTGCAAGAGAATCCATCCTTCAAGGAAAAGATGGAAGATGGAGAGGGGAAGGGAGAGTGAAAAGATCATCACAAGTACTTCTCTGAATCTTATTTAGGACCAATATGGGGTTGATCCCCCTCTAGGTGATGAGGGCATAAATGTTTCACATGATAAGATGGAACTGATACCTAATGATGAGTCCTCTACACCCCCTCTTGAATTGGGTTCCCTTCCTAGGGGTATGAATATTGTTTGGAAGGACATGGACATGAAATCTACGAGGCTTGGTATAGCTAGAGAAAAACATGATCTCATGATTAAGTAAGTGATGCTAGACAAGGTTGATGTTAGTGAACTTATTGATCCCTCAATGTTCATTCTTAGATATTCCAACAAAGAGGAAAATATGGATGTGTTCAACAATGCCCATAACAACATGCTGGATAACTTGAGATCCATCAAATGGTTGGCCCATGATATCAATGATTTCAAGGATAGGGTGATGGCCCTAGAAGAAAAAGTTAATTCTCAAAAGGAAATTGTTTCTAACAAGGAGAAGCCTGATTTGGGATCCTTAACTGATATGGTGGCTTTCTAAAGGTTAGAGGCTAAAGTCTTGGAGTTGGAAAACAAGGAAAAAAACATAGAGGACTCCCGAAAAGGTATTGCTAACTCGAGTTATAGTATACTTAAGGTATCCAATAAACACATTAAGATTCTTTTAATTGAGTTGGAGAATTCACTATATGAGAAGTCCACCATTAAAGTTATTGATGATCAAGGTGTCACTATTTATCGTAAACATGTTACAGGGAAGAGGATGAGATATAATACTAGAAAGATGGCTTAAATTGGTTCTACTAAGATTATGAAACTCAAAGATGATGCAGACAAAATGAACTAGATAGAAGTTTAGGTTGCAGAGCTCCTCAAGAATATGGGATAATACCCACTTTGGTCTCTTTGGTATTGTTTCTTCCTTGGGTTTCCCATTGTTCTTTTCTTTCCTCTTGTTTTTGTCTTTTGTCTTTTTGTGGTTGGCCTTGTCTGGTTATTTTCTATTAGTTTCTATAGGCTTAATGGTTAAATCATTATGATGCAATGTACAAGGTTTTAGGGGCCATACACAACCTATTTTATTAATGAAAAAACTGTTAGAGTAAATAATTAATATCTAATTATTTATTCTATTGCTTAAGCTTACTTAGGTCATGCATTTATTTAATACTTTTGTATTTAATGCATGTAGTGGTTAGTTGTTGACAACTCGGGAGTTTGCTCCTTTTTTAGCATATTCCACTTTTTTTGGATATGTGCTGAGTTGTCAATCTTATCTTCTACCTCCTTCCAGCTTGTTCTACAAGCTTCCATGAGCTCTTTATATTCGGGCTCTCTCTCATTGTATTTTCATCAAATCACAACATCAAGATCATATTGCATATTGTAAATACATTTCTTATTGTGTTTGCATAATTTGCTCTCATGTCCGTTTAGGGTTTTTGCCCTTGCTCCATGCTCCTCCCCTTTCTTGGCTTCTCTTTGACAGGTTTTGCATGCAGGTGATTTTGGGCGTCTTCGGAGTTGGATTTCCTCAACTCCAACAAAAACTATATATTAACTCAAAAAATATTGATGCTAATAAGGTGGAAAAGTTAGTTCATTGATCTATGAAAGGTATGTAGAAGAATTGGATGAGTTGTTATTTTTTCATTGATGTCAAGACTATTAACTTACCAATTTATGTAAGTTACAAAATCATCTAAAGGAAGTGGTGATTGAGAAAATAAATGATTTTAAAAGATAGAATATGAAATGAAGAATTAATGTTAAGTGTATAAGCTTAAATGGGAAATTGATGAATTAGTATTTGACAAGGTAATATTGGTTTTATTATTTTACATAATTTGATGAAGAGTTAGAAGGATGTAGAAGTTAGATATATTGGTGAGTAATAAAGGATTAAAGTTGTGAAGTCAAAAGACAAGGAATGGATGAGTGCTACCAAGCTAGAAATGTTGGTTGTTAAGTAAAGATATTGTTCTATGAAAGTGTCAAGCATAAGTTTGAGATCAAATTTTCTAAGTGTTGCCAAGCAAGATAGTGTCAATCGAGAAAGCAATTTTAACTGCTAAGATAAGGTTATTCGATAAAGGAAGAACCTAGCTCGGGAAAAAAATAATTTTGATTAAATTAATTGTGGGACAACATCAAATTAGTATTTTTATTAATCTAGAAGATTATAAAGAAGGTAATAAGTTTCTTAGTGAAATCTACTAACGAAATTTGTTAGGTAAGATCATATGGAAGAGATTTAATGAAAGGTTCATGATCCAAGAAAATTTAAAGTTCTAAGGTGAATTAGAGCTGTCATGATGCATAAAACATGTTAGTTAGTGGAAGTTTCAATGTATAAAATAAAAGTTGCATCTAATGGATGAATATGATTAACGGTGAAACAATGTCTATATAAAGGATGGGCAAGAATGTTAAAGTTATTTATGGTTGTTGATAGCTGAACAAGAAAAAGGATAAAATAAGAAAAGAAAATTGTAAATCAAATGAAGGAAACTGTGTTGAATGAAGTATGTGTTGATCAAAAAAGTAAAGAAAAATGTGAAGAAGAGTAATGAGCAGAAAGGAGATCTAAATAGGAAAAAGTAGTTTCTATTTCAAAAAGATCATTTTGTTGTTACTTTCTAACCAATGTAACAAAAAATCTCTTAACTGACTGGACTTAACAATCCTATTCGTAAATCCTTTGTAAGGTGTCATTATAATGAATGTACTAAGTCCTTTGATAGGGGAACTCATTCAAGAGAGATATATCTAGTTGATCTTTGGTCAAAATCCCCTAATAAGGTCACATTTAGTAAATGTGTCTATAACCTTTAACAAGGTTAGCTCTTAACCAAGGTCACTTCAGAAGAGTAAATTTCTTTATGAATAACAATTCCTGTGGTGGTTTTTAACCAAACTAGGTTTCCATATTAAATACTAGTGTTAATGTGTGATTGGATGCATGTTTCATATTACTTCATATTTTCATATGCATAATGTTATAAACTATTGTTGGTCAGTTGAATACCTTAGCAAATTATTTGTTGATAAGTTAAAAAGGGTACAAACTATTTTGAAGGACCAGAGATAACTGACTCACCCCCCTCTCAATTATCCAACAATTGGTATCAAATCATTTAGTGCTTCGATGAAAATTTTAAAAGACTTGAGCTAAAGATCTGATGATCAATAAGATAGTGGTGTCCAAGTTAAACAAGAAACACTTCTCATGGAAAAGAAACATGAGACTGTACCTATCTAGAACAAGATGTTATGCATTGTACTACTTCAAAATGAATATAATCAACCACCACTTAGACCTATGATAGTTGAGAAAATTAAGGAAAAGATAGAATACAATACCTTAATGATTGAGATAGCTTCTTCTTTGACCTTCTTTGACTATTGGCCAGTTGAATGGTTAATTGAGTTTTTTGTTGATAAGTTCAAGAGGTGAAAATTGTTTTAAAGGGACCTAAGATAACTAATTCACTCCCCCCCCAAGCATCGAACAATTTGCATCAAAGCTATTGGTTCTTAAAGGTAAAATTTTAAAAGACTTGAGCTAAAGATCTAAAGATGTATAATAGAGAGGTATCCAAGTTGAACAAGGAACACTTACCTACATGGAAGAGAAGGATGAAGTTGTATCTATCTAAAATTGGAGATTATACATTATAATAATTGGATAATCACTATACTTCACCACCACTTCCACCTATGACAATGAAGCAGGTGAGGGAAAAGTAAGAACACAACACCTTTATGATTAAGATAGCCTCTTCTCTGACTAATGCTAAATATGATGATATCAAAGACTATGCTACAACAAACGAGATATGAAAAAAACTTCCACTTGTTTATGGAGATGATCAAAACATGGTGAGTGTGAAGGTTGAGGATCTGAGAGGAAAATTTGATGAAACGAAAATGCAAGAAGGTGAGAAAATTGTACGATACAATAAAAAAATCAAGGAAGTGGTTAGTTGTATCAAGGGAGTTGATGGAATCATAAGTGAAGAAGATGTCATAAGAAAAATTCTTAGAATGCTCATACCTATATATTGCATTAGAGTTTTTGCTATTCAAGAACTTATATATATATACCAGGTGATGTTGTTACCCTTAATACTTTGATTAATAGGCTAACTAAATTTGAGCTTAATAGTTTTAATAATAATGCATGAAAGATTGAAATTTCTTTGAAGACATCTCTAACCATTGGTAGTTCAATAAAATAAAGTGAAAGAGTTTACCATAGTTAATGTGGAAGTGACTATTACAGCATACTATCTGAGGAAAAAGAAAAAGAATAACTTGAGGTACTATTGGCAAAGAAGTTACCAAGAGGAAAAGGAAATTATAAAGGTAAATTATCTCTAAAATGTTTGAATTGTAACAAGATTGGTCATAATACATCTAGGTGTCTTGATAATGATAGGAATGATAAGAACAACAAATAGGAGAATTGATACTACAAGTTCAAAGATAATAAGGACAAAGGAATGAAATCATGTTACCTAGTTGAGGAAATCCAAATTGATGATGGATATGATGACTTAGAAGAAGGTAAGGGAGTTGTCTATGTTTCTATGAAGGATGATTTAGAAGAAGAAGGGTATGAAGATGAAAAATCTCTTATTTGTCAAGTTGATAAAATTGATACATAGATTATTGATAGTGGTTGTTTACATTATATGTGTACCATCTTAAAATATATACACTTTATTTTAATACCATTGAGCTCCCTCCTCTTCATGATTCCCTCTTTGGACCATGGATATGCTCATGCTCACTCTTCTTTTACTCCTTTTCTTCTTCTCTCTTCTATTTTTCCACCTTATCTCTTTGGCATCTACCCTAGCTCTTTGGGGAACCTAGGATCTATCCTCCTGGACTAGGTCAACCCAAGTTGACATAGTCCTAGACTAGGTTGACCTAGGTTGACCTAGTCCCCAACAATTTTTTTAAAATCTCAGGGCTTGAAATCCCTCAAGGGTTTAATTAGCTAATGAGCATTATCTAGTCATCATGTATTATTTTCCTACTTGAAAACTCATATATAAGGAGAATTGAAGGCTTCATTTTTATATAATGCACATTCAAGATCATTCATTCATCCAAACTCTACTCTCTAGTGAATATTTTTAGTCTTTTACATTTAAGGAGTTGAAGTATTCAAGCATTCGAGCAAGGAGATTTTATCTAGCATTGGGGAATCCTTTGTGATAATATACTCTTCAAGATGTAACATATTGTTGGTCATCAAGGGAGGAGATCCATATTGAAGCATTCATCCTCTTCATTGATGCATATCCATATCCATGATAGAATGACAGCTTTATGATAGATCAATTACAAAGTGTGGAGATATCCCACATTCTAAATTCAAGATCTACATTACATACACATTACATACACACACGCAAGGTGAATCCTAACATTTATATCTTTATTTATAGTCCTTTACATTTATATTTCTCATTTACAGTTAATTCTTTATCCTAGGGCTTGACCAAGGAAAAACCTCTTCAAACCCCAACCCCCAAACCTTTCTTTTATGAGGTGATTTTAAGGTTCGGAGCAAAAAGAATTGCAAATCCAAAACCTACAATTCACAAGATTTTTGGAGTTGTTAGTTTTGAAGCCATAGACTACATCAACCTTGTTGTAGGATGTCCTTCCATGTCGACCTAGTCCTTCAGTCATTAGATTCTAGGGAGATTTATGAGTTTTGTTCCTTTTGTCATTTCATTCAAGGATTCACAGACAAAAGTTCATAAAACTTTTAGATCCAAAATTTATCGAGTGAAAATACATCTTCCTCTACATATTTCAAGGTGAGTCTTTTACATTTCATTTTATTTCATATCTCTACCCTAGATTTACATCTTAGTTGGGATAATTATATTCACATAACACCTAGATTTATATTTCTTAAGAAATTAGTTCAATTTCACATTTAAATTATCCTATCAAGGGCCTAAGAGAGTGTATTTCTTGCTATTACATTCCTCTTTACAACCTAATTTAGTATTAGAACCCTTTTTCCTTTGGGTCCTAGTTTATATAATTCAGATCATAAGTGGAATCATACTTGGAAATCCCCCTCTTTCCCTCACACACATATTTGAATGACTCGGTGTCATATAAAGTAGAGGTCTACATCCTATTAAAGTTTTTCCATTTTACCACTAAACATTTTGGTGAACATGACTTGTGCCCCTTTCTTTTCTGAGTTAGATTATTTCTTCTAGGTGTTTACCTTGTTTTGGTGAACCCAACTTCTTACCCTCTTTCTTGGAGTTTGATATTCTTATTGACATGAACCCCCTATTTTTTTGGTGTTAGATTATTTTGCATGTATTTTCCTCTTATGTTGGATGTTCTTTAATTTGGTTAGATCTCATTAGGTTTTTCTTTTGTGGTCTCCTCTTTTTATGAGATTAAATACATAAATCCCTATGTATAGCTTTCTTATCAAGAGAAGTCATAGACTCATGGGTTCATTTGATGATATTCAAATCTTTTCTCATGATATTAATCCTTTCATGGAGTATAACTCTTCTCACTCATCTCATGATGAGGATGATGCTTTAAGAGTTCCTCCTTTGCAAGTTTATAAGCTTTCTAGTGAATTTGTTAAATTGGAAACTTGGCTTGCTCAAAAAAATCAGAATCTTGATCATGTTCTTGTTGTTGAAGCTCTTAAGATTCTTGTTGATAATGATGAAAATAACCTTTCTATCTTGCATGGTATATATCACCTTATTAATACTCAGGCTACATCTTTGATGAAATATGCTCAAGAGTTAGGATACCCTCCTCCTTCTTCCACCACCTTTGAACCTTCTATACCAATTTATACCACTCCTTCCAACATACCTACCTTTTCTCTACCTCTTATGACTACTTCTACGAAAGTGTCCACTCCTCTAAGTGTTAGTCTTCCTAGTCTTTGACTTCCTATGAGTGTTCCTCCTACTTCAATTCCTTCTTCATTGCCTTTGTATAATGTGGTTCCTTTTACTTATTCAAACCCTTTACCCACTCCTCATTTTTTGTTGACATCTTTACATATTCCTTTCACTTCTAATACCTTTCCTAATCCATCTAGAATAACTATGGTTACTAGCACATTTTCTAATCTTACTGTTATTACCTTGGTTCAAACTATCTCTGCTTTCCAAAAACTTCTTTCTGATTTAACTCAATCTAAGTATAATATTCCTATATAACTAAGATAATATCCATACAAAATTTCAAAGTTTCAAAATTTTGCAAAAACTTATGATTCATTAGTCATACCTCAAAATTTAATAACTACCTTCCCTTGAGTTAATTGTATTGTTTTCTATCTGAACCAAAATTATTTCTCTTGCTAAGTAGATGTGCATAAGTTGAACTATATACTCCTTCTCTATCATTGACTCCCTCAAAAATATTATCTTCTCCATTAACTCTCCTATATGTTACTTCTCCCCCTTTCTTATTTCTCCCCTTTTCATATTTCTCCCCCTTTTTGACACTTATGTTAAAGGGTTATACACTAATGGTGTGTTTATCCAAAAATGTTTTATGGATCTCAAGCATAATCTTCAAAGTAGCATCCCAATATTCACAAGCTACCTCCAATGATTTGATTTGGATGGCTGGCTCACTAGCAAGGTGTACTAAGCCTTCATGAGTATTTTAAAAAAGGCTAGTTCCTTGTGTAATATATCCATATGTGGAGTCAGCATAGACTGGATGTTGTTCAATATAGCCTTTATGTTTGCTTCACTTGCATGTAATACTACTAACTGACTATAAGAGTTCAAGAGATTCCTAAAATGTTTCTCACTTTGGGTTGGAGACCTTGGCAGAGTTATGCCATTTGACTGCATATGACTCCCTAAATTTATTATGTGGCTTCTGACTTCCTATGTCAATAGTGTTGGATTGCACAATTTAGTGTACAAAGAGAAAATGTTCTCTAGTACCTTCTTCACATGGCCAATTTTGGTTGCTAACTCAACCTTTGATAGTGCAATAGCACTTGAGATCTTTTCATTGACCTTATTCTAAAACTTTCTATCATACCATTCAAGTAATTTCACATTTGAATCTAGGTCTATGTCATTTACCTTCTGAACTAGGCTAGTTAACTGCTTTATGGTCAGCTTGGTTGATTTTGGTGCTAGTAGGCTAAATACATCAAGAAAAATTTCCTTGATATCTATCAAAGCTTGTTTCTGCTTATGCTCCTATCTAAGCAGTTCTTGGTTTTTCTTCTTTGCAAGAGTATCCTATAGTATGCTCATTTGTTCAATAGTGGTAGTTGCAAAATCAAAATTGGGCAACTCAATCACTTCATCCAAGTTCACATCACCAATTGATGTAACTTCATCTAGCTTGGATGTGTTTGGACTCAACCTTGATGATTGTAGGGGTATATCTTCTATACTCAGTCTATGAAGAGCTTGACTAGGAGGAGGAGCAGCTCCCAACAATGTCACAAGTGTTTGTATTGCTAGTTGTTCCTCAGGTTTTGTTGTCAAATTTGAATCTTTAGTCCTATCCTTGGTTGGCTCTACTTTCTCAGTTGCACCTTGATCTTGTGCTTTAGCTATAGGAGTATCTACTTGATCTATTAGAACTTGAGTTTTATCTTGTGCATCTGTAGAAACTTTTGGTACTGACACATTGTGTACCAATTTGCTGATATGGGTCATGGATGGCTCTTTCCTTTGATACACTACAAGAGATAATGTAGGCTATATCAAGGTGCATTGAGGAGGGGTTGTAGATGTTCCTTGAGTCTACATTTCCTCCCCTATAGATTCCTTTTCTACCTTCTCAATCTCATCAACACTTACCAGTATAGGATGTTCACATAGTTTTGCCTGGGTAGTGGATTCTACTAGTATCTTCTTTAAGTCTTCCTCTATAAGGGAATTGATGTTCTAAGTCATAGTATTAGAAACATCCTTAATCTTTATAGTATCTATATCTATATTCAACTCATGTGGAGGAGTAGCACTCAGCACTAGTGTATCTTGTACACTCTATTTTATATGTTTCTCATCCTCAGTTCTAGCCTATGTATCTTCATCTATCTCAATGCCTTCCTCATGTGTAACTATCTCATTGTCAATTATAGTAACCTCAGTTACTTGTTTTTGTTTATCTTTTTCCTTACCTATCTCAATAGGTGTCTTCTCTATTGCCTTGGGTATTGTCAAACCATATAATGATTTCCAAATCCGAGTGGTCTTTTGTACAACATCCTCAATGTTATTCTATAGTATGTTGAATGCTCTATATTTTGGTGCAAACTTCCTTGCATGCTTCTTTATTGCTTTTTTCATTGTTACCCTATTCAATTTTGGCATCACTTGGGCAAGTGTAGTCTCTGTAATTTGTCTTTTTGTATTGAGACTATATTGCCACTTTTTCTCAACTTGGTCATATAAATCTTTTGGTAATGAGTTGGAAACCTCAATTGGAGTTTGTTTGAATGTTTCCATCATGACATATATTGACTCCTCTACTTGTTTCATCTCAACTTTTCCATGTTTACCAAACTCAATATGTGTGAGACCAAATAAATTAGCATTATTCCTTATGTTTTCATACATATTTTCTAAGTCTAAGGAGGAATTGTGACTTAAAACTTTGAATTGGTTGATATCATCAGATTCGGTCCTCTCTTCATCAGATTTAGGTAAAGCAATATAATTTCTCCTCAGTCTCTTCTCAAACTCTGCTTCATTGGTAGTTGATCTATCCCTCTTCTCTTTTGGCTTATTTTCTTCTTGAGCCTTCTTAGCAGTAGCTCTTGTCCTAGTTTGAGTTTCTTAAACTGCAGCAGGCTTAGGTTTAAACCTTTCTTGGTTTGCTAACTGCTGGAGTTTTTTCTTTCCTCTTCTTTGTTTTAGGTGCTTCATTGGCTTCTTCTCCCTCATCACCTTCTTCAATTTCTACCTCTTCTTCTTGATCTTCACGTTGACCTTGAGTTAAGTCTAGTGGTACTTGGGCACAAACATCTTCTTCTTCATCATCATCATCATCTTCTTCATCTTCTTTTGCTCCTTCACCAAATTTCTCTTTGAGTTTCTTAACAATTTTATTCTTCTTTCTTATGACTGAGGTAGTCTTCAAATCTTTTGTTATCTTAGGTTTAGCCACATCATAATTTCTAAAGGTAGTAGCCTTTGAATCTACATCTTTTGCAAGTAATGTTGTAATTGCTATAAGGGCTTCATCCACATTGATTTTATAGCCTAGTGGCCTTAGTCACCTTACCCTTGGAACAACAACTTGAACATATGTAAAATTAGTGTCAACTAGAAAGAAAACATCTTTGAAATCTTTCTCAACTAGTGAAATTGGTATCCTCAATCTTTTCTTTATTGACTACTTGAAGTCTTCAAAGTAACTAGTCATTACTGACTCAAAATTGTCTCCAAGTTGCTCAATAAATTCACCTATTTGCACTACAATAGATCTGTTTGTTTTCCATGCAAATTTACCAAAAGTAGGGAATGCATTATTTACATAAAAGAACATACATTCAAGAATTTAACCAAATTTACATTGTGCACTCTTGGTCTTCCTTATTGCTCCCAAATTTTCTACTAATTGTTGTAACTGCAACTCAACAAGGTCATAAGTATGATCCTTCTTCATTATTTTTTAGCTCATGTCAACAATAATACATGGTAAACTATTAACCCTACTATATTGATAAAATTTATGTGCTATAATCCTTACTACAAAAGAAAATAGGGGTTCTAAGATAGTGTTAATAGTCATCCCTCATTTGTTCCACACAACCCCTATATTCTTCTCAATAACTTCTTTAGCTTCACTCCTCATAGTTTTAGGTCAGTCTAGGGTTGGATACCCTATCACTCTATGGACAATCTTCTTTGTGATTTTCATTGGTCCATTATCCAACCATATAGAATTATCATGAATTCTTCTTAGAACTATCTTTATCCATTTAATTTTGAAAATGTTGGGGAAATCTAGCGCATGAGTTAACACTTTTGACTCTACAATTTTGAATTCATCTATTAATACTCTATTTTCACATAATTTTTCATAGGTTTCCCTAATCTCCATGTCACCTATTCTACCCACCTTGCATGTGTAGCAACACCTTACATCCTAAATCATTAAAACTCATGGTGGTATCATCGATAACACACCAAATGGATCTTTCTTGTTAGCAATATCAAGAATGGCTCTAAAGTTTGGTTGTTTTATGTCATTTCCTATCAAATGTACATTCAAAACTTCCTTCCCCTCTTTAACCTTAGTTTTTGAAGAACTAGATGCCATTATGAAAGCCTAGGATTTGCAAAAATCTAAATTGTGTAGCTTGGCACATAATAAGTACCTTTGTAAATCTGTTGAGATGATGTTGAACAATTGTTGAATCCTATTTGCAAACAACTATAATGATCTCTTTAATTCACCTTTAGTTCTTTGAGCTCTCCTTAAAATTTGAATGATGTGAAATGAGTAGAAATCAATCATATAGACCTTAAAAACTTGCATTTAGTGCTTCGTGCTTACACAACTATAAATTTGGCTTCAATAGAGATTTCAACTCACTTGACTTCCATGAAATTCCCTTACACTCAAAACTACTATGAGCTCCATCAACACTATCACTTGTGATAGCTTGGCATCAACTAATATTTGACTCGGTAGCTGAAGTGAAACTCTTCATGTTCTGTAGTAACATGAAAACTATCATAATTTAAAGATTTCTTCTAGGTTATAATCAAAACTTTGCATCTTACTTCATGCATATATATAATCTTTTCAGAACTAAATCCTTCGAACTAATGTATAGTATACCTTTTAAATATTAGTCCCAACATACCTCTTGATTGCTTAATTGGAAGTGGTATGATCACCTGACCCATTGGGTGAAGTGACCTCATCTAAGCTTGATGTGCTACAATCTTCCTTTCTCTTCCATGTCTATTTCATCTCATCTTTGACATTCTCAACATCTCCCTTTTCTTTTCCTTTGTTGAATTCACTCCTAGGTGCCTTTGACCTTGTTGGACAATACCTACTTATGTGACTAGTCTTCAAACAACTAAAACATGTGGTTTGACTCAACCATCTTTTGTAGTCACTTCTGAAATGTGTTCTTATGCAATTTTCAGCAACATGTCCATACTTTTGACAATAGTGACAACTATACCTAGTATTATAATCCCAATTATAAGAGTTGTTATTATGCTTTACCTTTATCTGCTTGTTTGATGACCATTTAGGCTTTGATCTACACTTATATGCTATACTTTTGATAGTTATAGTAGTATCCTTCAAATCTTTGTGTGCTTATAGTCTTCACTTTGCATTCATGTGCCTAATGACCTTGTTTGTTGTATTTATGGAAGTGACACATGAACTTTTGCTTGGGATTCTGATTTGTAGTCTTACTTCTACAAACATTAGCAGTATGACCTATCTTACCACAATTATGACAAGTAGGTTTGGAGTTCTTACCTTTTTTACTTATTTCTTCACCACTTTTGGACGATTCTCCTTCTTCAATACTAGTGTAACCTAATACAATACTATCACTATTGCATCTATGTGATCTCATCAATTGCTCAAAGTACTTGATAGCTTCACTAGGTCTATTTAATCTTTCAACAAACTCTTTTTCTCTTTTTAGATAATTTCTTAGTTGTTCATTCTACAACTTCAGTGTTGAGACCTCAATATCCTTTGTATTCAGTTCATGATTTGCAATCATCATTTGACTCAATGTTTCCAATTGCATGTTAGTAATCCTATTTACCTCTAATGTTTTCTTTTCCAATCTATTGGTCAAAATCCTTTTCTCATCTTCAATCATGACTTTGGCTTCTATGGATTTTTTTTTTTGTTTAGTGACTTCACATAGCAATATTGATTGGACCTCTTGTTCTATCTTGAGATTTTTGACTTCTTCAGTTAAGGTTTCATTCTTTTCCATCAGATCTACAATTGCTGCATCAAATTTACTTATGTTTCCATCTACAAATGATTTGTTAGTGTAAATCTTTTGGTAATGTGTGTCATTCTCTTCAATAGCTATTTCCTTCCTTCTTTTCAATGATCAGTTTAACTCATCTCTTGCTTCATTTAGCTGATGTAGGGAAAGTTGTATTTCAATCTTCTAGTTCTCAATAGTCTTTCCCAACTTGTAGACTTCCATTTCCAAGATCATTCCTCAAATCTAAAAAGCTTTACTTTCAGAGAACTAGGCTCTGATACCAATTTTTGGAAATACAATAGGGAAGTAAAGTCTGAGAGGGGGGGTGAATCAAGACTTAGAACTTTCAACCTCAAAAACATTCACCACACATCCAGCTCACAATCGATGCATATAAACTGAAATACCAAATCAAGCATATAAAATTATAGCATAGAAGTAAAACATTCAATCACATATATGACACAAGATATTTGATTACCTAGAAACCCTCCAAGGAGAAGGTAAAATGGGGTTGAGCATGCCACCCACAAATCTTCACTACTATAGTACTAAAGTGTATCCAATAAAGGTTACAATGTTTTGATCATGAGACATGATCTACCCATGTGAAAATTTTGCACAATTAAAGGCTTACTAAGACTGTTAGGTCTCACCCTATTAAAGGATTTCTATACCTTGTTAGAAGTGTACCTAATTAAAGGACTTCAACTTATAATTAAGTAAGCACCATGTTAAAGGATTTACAATAGCCTATTAAGAGATTTAATTGATTCACTTTTTAGAATGTCTCAACAATGATCCTTCAGTTAGTAGTATGTTTCTTGATGATAGATCGCCTCTTTCCTAATGTGTACTTGATCCTTTTGATCAGATGTATCTCTATTGTCTTCTAATTCCTTTCCTCTATTCACCTCTAACTAATTTTGGTATGTATCTCAATTCACAACTCCTTAGTCACCATGAAAGCTCAATTTGTGCATGCAAACCTCTCTTTTTTCTCCTTCCCCACACACATAAAAATTTTACGATTTTTTCTCCTTAAGAAGAACTAGGTGACTTAGGGTTAGGTATGAACCAATGATTGTAATTCATCCATCTAGCCACTTAAACCTTCCCTCTTTCTAATTGGATGCATGTACTATTGGATACAATTGACTAATTGTGTGTTGTCTTTGATGTTACACAAATGTCATATCAGTTGATAGTTAGTGCATGCCAAGTTCATTTGGTCGGCAAAGATAGTTTTCCTAGTCTATCATGCATTTTTGAGTCTACTCTATATAGAAGGCAGTATCTACTGAGCTCACTTAGGCATCAAAGAAAGTTAAGTAGAAAAGAGTATTAACTAAGCTCACTCGGGTGTCAAAGGAAGTTAAGCAAAAAAGAGTGTTAATTGAGCTCTTGCTGGTTAACATAGGAAATCACTTCAGAATCATTTTCTACCAAGTTAGGTCAGTTACCAAAGGATTTTTCTTTTTTTGCATGTAAAGCTTAATTATTTTACCTATTGATTCTAGCCAACTAAGGTAATGAATATTGGTTATTCTAATTTTTATTTGAGCCAACTTGACAATCTAAAATGTATAAGTAATAGGTCAAGTTGTGATTTCAAAGTGTGTGATATGCAAGCTGAATAAGTTGAAAGAGATAAGATGAGAGAAAAAAAACTTGAAGGATAAGTAGGTATTCTTGTGGAGCAAAAAACTATTATTTGATCAAGAAGGATCTTGTATAAATCCAGAATAGAGATTTGTAATTAGCAATTTAGTTGCATCACAATCAGGTCATTTTTATTGTTATTCTCTAACCATTGTAGTAGTGATCTAAAATCTCTTAATAGAGTTGGTTTAACAACCATTTGTAAATCCTCTAACAAGGTGGCAATTCTATTGAATTGTTTCAAGACCTTTTACAAGGCCACACCTAACAGTGTGTTTTGTAACCTTTAATAGGGTTGGCTCCTAACCAAGCTCACTTCAAAAGAGTAAAAAATAATAACTAGTTACATTGGTGGTTTTTCCCAAATTGTGTTTCCACATTAAATCATGGTGTCATATGTGTTCATTTCTTTTCTCTCATGCATGAAAAATTAATGTTAAGTAATTACTAACAAAATCTTAAGATTTGCTAAGTAATACACATTTACTAAGTTATAAAAAAATTTGTATGCTTACCGAGTATAAGTAGTAATTAGTTTTATCAGTCTAAATTTTATTTGAGATCTAAGGGATCTAGGATTTATTTTAGAAGTAACTAATTCACCCCTCCCCTCTTAGTTACTCCTCTTATATTTACAAAAATTGGTATCAAAGCTTTTCGTGCTTGCAGAGAAGGTTTCAAGGACCTAAGCTAAAGATTAGGATGTCTTACAAAAGAGAAATTTCAAAGCTAAATAGAAACAACTTTGTAGAATGGCAAGGAATTATGAGGCTTCATCTAGCTACCATCAGTGATTTAGGTTGCAAATATATTGATGAAGAATAAAAAACTCCCACTGGAACATTATCAGTTGAAGATATTGCTAAAAAGAAGAACCATAACATCATGATGATTGATATTGCATCTACTCTCAGTTATGTTGAATTTGATGAGGTCAAAGACTGTAAAATTGCTTTTGATATGTGGAACAAAATGAAAGATGTCTATGAAGGAGATGGCAATGTAAGAAGAGATAAAGCAGAGAGTCTTAGAGGTCAATTTCATCAAATGAAAATGAGAGAAGATGAAAATATTGCAAAATATGTGGAAAGAATCAAGGCCAGTGTAAGTGCAATCAAAGCATTCTAAGGAGATATTAAAGAGAAAACTATTGTAAGTAAAGTACTTAGAACTCTTCTTCCTATTTATGCAATTAGAATATCTACTATTCAAGAAAAGAGATGTGATCCAAATAACAAGATAGGTTTGGATGCCCTAGTTGAAAGATTGACAACTTTTGAGCTAGACAACTTTGCAACTATGTTCCTACTTCCAAGAATATTGAATTTGCATTTGAAGATATACTCTAACTCAAGGAAAAGGGTTAGAAAATAAAAGACAATCAATCAAGAAGTGAGGAAGAAAATGAAGAAATTTATAATAGTGATCTTGAAATTGCTAAAGCTTTACTTGCAGAGAAATATTCTAGGAACAAAGGAAAGTATAAAGGTAAAATCCCTCTAGTGTGTTTTTCTTGTGAAGAAATTGGTCATATTACTGCTAGATGTCCAAACAAAGAAGGCAAGGAAGAGAAGAACAAGTACAAAGGCAAGAAGGAATTCAAGGGTCACAAATCCTACAAAGACAAATGTAAGAAATTTTTTTTTATGGCTAAATATTTTGATAATAGTGAAGATGAAATAGTGTATATTGTTGTAAAATATGAATCTAATGATGAAAGAGATAAGATGGCACTTGTCTCTCATGTTAGCAAAATTGATACACAGATTATAGATAGTGGATGTTCTCACCATATGACTAGAGATAAAACTAAGTTTGAACATTTTGAACACTATGATGGAGGTAGTGTAAGGTTTGGAAACAATGAACCTTGTTGAATAAAAGGAAAAGGTCATATCTCATTAACCAATGAACTTGTATGTGACAATTCCTATTGGGTTGAAGGATTAAAACATAATTTATTGAGTGTGGCATAACTGAACAACATTGGATTCAAGGTAGAGTTCACGAATGGCAAGGCAAGACTGCTAGATAACAAAGGAAATCTGATTGGATTAGGCAAACAAAAATAAGGTAACCTATTTTATCTTGATCTTGGTGATTTCTCATGTTTTATTGCTCAAGTAGAAGAAAGTTGGTTATGGCACAGAAGACTATGTCATGTAAACTTTGATATATAGTCAAGATAAGAAAACTTAGAAGAGTAAGAGGTATCCCTAGTTTGAAGAAACCTGATGTTGGATTATTTAAAAATTGCCAAATTGGAGAAAGACTAGTTTTAAGAGAAAAAACTATTAGTCAGAAGATGTTTTGGAAATTGTGCATATTGATTTATGTGGACCCATTGGAATAGAAACTTATAATGGAAAAATTTTTTCATTCTTTTTATTGATGATTATTCTAGAATGATGATTGTTATGTATCTAAGAGAAAAATTAGAAGCTTTTGAGAAATTCAAATGGTGTCTAGCTAGCATAGAAAAAGAAACTGGAAAGAGAATGAAATGCTTAAGATTTGATAGAGGTGATGAATTCATCTCAAATGAATTCAACAATTTTTGCATTGAAAGAGGAATCAAAAGATAGGTATCAGCCCCTGGTACTTCTAAGTAGAATGGAATAGCTGAAAGAAGAAATAGATCCATCATGGATTATGCAAGAACACTAATGATTGAGAAGAATGTTCCTATCAAATACTAGAAGGAAGCTATCAGCACTACAGTTCATACTTTGAACGGAGTTCAGTTGAAGAAGGACTCAAATAAAACACCCTATGAACTATGGTATGGCTACAAACCCAATATAAGTTACTTGAAAGTAGAAAATTTTATATCTTGAAAGAATCTAGAAAAGGAAAATTTGATGTAAAAGGTGATGAAGGTATATTTCTAGGATATTCCTATAGAAGTAAAGTATACATATATTTGAATTTTTCCACTCACAAAATCATAGAAAAGTGCAGATGTGAGAATTGATGCATTTGTAGAAAAGAGTGAAGAAGAAAGCAAAAAGGAACCAGAAGATTACAAAATATTTGTCTACTATGAACCTGATACATTGCTAAATATATTTGACAAAAAGGAGACTTCATCTCCTAAGCTACCAAAATCTCTGACAATTACCAAGTTGCAGGAAGTGCAAACCGAGTTAGAGGGACTCGAGTCACATTTGGAGCCTACAGAGTTAGTGCATACCAAGTCTAAAGGACCTGAGCCACAAATAGAAGGACCCAAGATTGAAGTTGAGATTCAAAATGAAGATTGTATAATTCATCCAAAAGTCAAAGAACTTGTATTGGCTAAATATGTCAGAAGGCATCATGCACCTGATCAGATCATTGGAGACAAATCAAATGGAACAATGACAAGAAACAAACTAAAAGGTACATGTTTACTTGTTGAATTTGAATGTAGAAGTGTTAAAGATGCACTAGAAAATGAAAGTTGTATTGAGGCTATGAATGAAGAAATAGAACAGATAGAAAAGAATAAAACTTGGACTCTTGTTCCTAGGCCCAAGGATAAAAATGTAATTGGTACAAATGGGTATTTAGAAATAAGTTGAATGAAGATGGAAAGGTATCAAGAAACAAAGAAAGACTAGTATGCAAAGGTTATTCTCAAGAAGAAGGTATTGACTATGGTGAAACTTTTGCCCCTGTTGCAAGACTAGAATGCGTTAGAACTTTATTGGCATATGTAGCTCACAAAGGATTAAAAGTATATCAAATGGATGTTAAATCTACATTCTTGAATGGAATTCTTAATTAGGAAGTCTACATTGAATAGCTAGAAGATTTTGTTGATCCTAACAAAAGAGACATGTTTTACAAACTAAAAAGCTTTATATGGTCTCAAACAAGCTCCTAGAGCTTGGTATGAAAGATTACATAACTATTTGATATAGATTAGTTTTCAAAGAACTAATGATAATAGTAGTATATATATCAAGGAAGGGCTAGATAAGAAAATAGTGTTAGCATAAATATTTGTGGATGATACTCTATTTACAAAAGATGATGACTTATGCAAAGCATTTTTAGAATAAATGAATAAAGAAATTGAGATGTCCATGTTTGGTGAAATAAAATTCTTTATTGGATTGTAGATACAACAAAATAAAAATGGTATCTACATCACTCAATCTAAGTATATCAAAGAGATACTCAAGAAATTTTAAATGGAAGATTCAAAACTAGTTGGAACCCCCATGTGTACTGTACTTAAGCTTACCAAAGATGATGACTCCAAAGAAGTAAATCAGATATTATATAGATCAATGATTGGGAAATTATAGTATATAGTACATGCAAGGCCTAATATTGCCTTAGCAATTGAGATAGTGGATAGATTCTCAGCAAAACCCAAAGAAAACCACATGATGGCAATAAAAAGAATCTTGAGATATCTAAAAAGTACTAAAGACTATGGCTTATGGTACAAACTTGGAGGCAATCTTGACTTAAAAATATTTACTGATGTTGATTGGGCAGGAAATCTTGATGATAGAAAAAGCATTAGTGGTGGAGCATTCTTTCTTGGCAAAAACTAGTATCTTGGACAAGCAAGAAGAAAAATTATTTATCTCAATCCATAGCAGAGGCAGAATATGTGGCTACAATAGTGAATTGCTCTAACATTGTTTGGTTCAAACAATTGTTGGAAGGAATGAAGGTTGAAATCAAAGAGCCAGTTGTCATATATTGTGGTAACACCAGTGCAATCAACATATCAAAGAATCCAGTAATGCATTCCAAAACAAAGCATATTGCTATAAAATATCACTTTATTAGAGAATAAGTACGAGATAAGGAAATCAAATTGGTATACATGCATACAAAAGAAAAAATTGTAGATATATTCACCAAGCCATTACGTAAGGATGCATTTCTATATCTAAGAGGTAAGCTAGGAGTCATTCCCCTATCTAAAGTTCACTAGATAAAGTTCAGTGATGCATCGACAGGAACTAAGTAGAAGATTAATTAGTTGATGCAGTATTAGCAAGGACATATTTTAGATGAATTTGTACTCAAGGTACATTGACACTAATCAGTATTGTCTTTGGCATGTGTTTTCAAAGAGGGAGAAGTTTACTTCATATCTTTCTAAAAAAAATTAATTCCAAGAAGGAGAAGCTATGTAGTTCCTTCACAAAGGGAGAATACTATAGGAAAATCAAAGGGGGAGAAACTTTCTCATAGAGGGAGTCTTGTTCTCAAATTTTCATTGTGCTATGACATGTTGTGTTTCCATCAATGCCAAAGAGAGAGATTGTTGGATACAGTTGACTAATTGTGTGTTGTCTTTGATGTTACACAAATGTCATATTAGTTGATAGTTAGTGGATGCCAAGTTCACTTGGTCAGCAAAGATAGTTTTCCTAGACTACTGTACATTCCTAAGTCTACTCTATATAGAAGGCAGTATCTATCAAGCTCACTCAAGTGTCAAAGGAAGTTAAGCAGAAAAGAGTGTTAACTGAGCTCACTCAGGTATTGAAGGAAGTTAAGTAGAAAAGAGTGTTAACTAAGCTCACTCAATTAACAAAGGAAAGTTGAACATAATTAGTATTAACTGAGTTCACTTGGACCAAAGGAATTTTGTAAGTTTACAGTATTAACTGAGCTCCTGTTGGTTAACACAGGAAATCATTTCAAAATTAGTTTCTACTGAGTTGGGTTGGCTACCAAAATATTTTTCTTATTTTGGCATGTAAAGCTTAATTATTGTACCTATTGATTCTAGCCGACTGAGGTAATGAATATTGGTTATTCTAATATGTATTTGAGCTGACTTGACAATCTAAAAGGCATAAGTAATAGGTCAAGTTGTGATTTCAAAGTGTGTGATATGCAAGCTGAATAAGTTGAAAGAGATATGGTGAGAGAAAGTGAACTTGAAGGATAAGTAGGTATCCTTGTGGAGCAAAAAAGTATTATTTGATTACGAAGGATCTAGTATAAAGCCAGAATAGAGATTTGTAATTAGCAATTTGGTTGCATCACAATTAGGTCATTTTCATTGTTACTATCTAACCATTGTAGCAGTGATCTAAAATCTCTTAACAGAGTTGGTTTAACATCCATTTGTAAATCCTATAACAAGGTGGCAATTCCATTGAATTGTTTCAAGACATCTTACAAGGCCACACCTAACAGTTGTTTTGTAACCTTTAATAGGGTTGGCTCCTAACCGAGCTCACTTCAAAAGAGTAAAAAATAGTAACTAGTTACATTGGTGGTTTTTCCTGAATTGGGTTTCCATGTTAAATCATGGTGTCATATGTGTTCATGTCTTTTCTCTTATGCATGCAAAATTAAGGTTAAGTAATTACTTTCAAAATCTTAAGATCTGCTAAGTAATACACATTTACTAAGTTATGCTTACTGAGTATCAGTAGTAATCAATTTTATCAGTTTGAAATTTATTTGACATCTAAAGGATCTAGGATTTATTTTAGTAATAACTGATGCACCCCTCCCCTCTTAGTTACTCCTCTTATATTTCTAACATGTATTGCATAGGGATTCACAATAAAGATTCATTCTTATCATCTAAGATCACAAAATAATCCTTAAGTTGGCTCCAAAATGGTTTATATAGAACTTTGTGCCATTACAAACAACTATGTCAAAATTGTATAACTTAGCATCTGAAGTCCCTGATGCTTGGCATCAACTACAACTTCAATGTTGTAACTCAGCCTTTGAATGACTAGACATATGAATAACTAGACACTGTTGGAGTTGAGGAAAGCCAACTCCGAAGACGCCAAGATCACCTGCATGCGAACCTGTCAAAGAGAAGCCATAGAAGGGGAGGAGCATGGAGCACGGGCAAAAACCCTAAACGGACATGAGAGCCAAAAATGCAAACACAATAAGAAATGTATTTACAATAAGAAATGGCTTAATATTACAATGAGAGAGAGCCCGAATATAAAGAGCTCATGGAAGCTTGTAGAACAAGCTATAAGATAAGTGTGACAACTAGAAGGGAACAAACTCCCGTGTTGTCACAACATGCATTAAATACGAAATATTAAATAAATGCATGACCTAAGTAAACTTAAGCAATAGAATAAATAATTAAATATTAATTATTTACTCTAACACCCCCCCTTAAGTGCAACTTAGGGAAATGCCTTAAGCTCACAAAGCAAAGATGAAATGCATAATGGGTCTCGGCAACGAGGCCATTTTAGGTACCCAAGTACAATGCAAGAAAAATGCAACCTCTGTAAGCAGGGAAAGAGAGAAAACCACATGGGAAAAATCCTCCCCCAAAAAGAGGTAGGAACCCAGTGAAGAGCTGAAGAAGTCTCCAACTAGGGAAAATGTCCCCTAAAACAGGAACAAAGAGTGATCATGAAGAAGCAGCATCACTGAAGCATGAAGAAGTCGCAAATCTGTCAAACTGCTGATCTGAAGAACCTCCATGGAAGAAGAAGGCACGAACCGAGCATGTCTATATGGTAGATGATCCATCTCACCGAAATGCATAGGTAGCCAGCCACTGCAATCGCCTTGTATGTAGGATCAACCACTGAATACATAGTTCACACTATCGAACCATCGAACCATGGATGCATTAGAACACAACATAATCCCCCCTTAATGCAGACGGGGTGTGATGACAGGCAACTGAGAAGGTGGGCCAAAATCTCCTGCAAACGAATCAAGAACAAGGAGAGAGGAAAAGAGGTACAGACACTGATAAAGACACGGTCTAACTGACTCTGCATGGGCTAATGTCGTGGAAGGGACACTCACTTGACAAAGGGAGAATGCCTAAAACAGCAAACAAATAATCCCCCCCATGGTGCTTTATGAAATAGTGCAAGTACAACTGACTCAAAACAACGTTCATGACTCCCAGAATGAAAAAGTGACAATTTATCTCAGTGTGAAATAGAAAAGTGCTTCAAAAGGATAGCTCCAATGATCAGAACTGAAAAAGAGCTGAACCAAGAGAAAGTACAGCCGAAAAGAAAGAAAACCATGCCAGGAAAACGATCCTCGGGCCTAAAATACTCAAAATATCCACCATAGAGCAAAAATGCCAAAACTATGATAGAAAGAGAAGAGGCCAAAAGCGAAGAAAAAAGATGATAGTTCTAAAAAGATGAGAAAACCAGCTTTCCAAAAATATAAAGTTTTCCAAAAATAGACATGGGACGCAAAAGATATGCATGCCGGAGTCAAAAACAGGACTTCGGACTTCAACTGAAAAAATGGGCAAGAAAAAAGCATCAAAACCAAAAAATACCTACACCAAAATCTCCATCTCGGAACCAGCTTTCCGACGCTTCTTTCAGATTGGAAAAATACCTCCGTATGCAAAAGTTATGGCCAAAAAACCACAAGTAGGTCCAAAAGTGAATCAGGAGAGGTGCAAGGCAGGTTGATGACATCGCGCTGACGTCAGCAAGTCACGCGATTAAATTTGATGGTTTGGTGGCCATCGCAGCAAAAAAGAGTGCCACGTGGCAGCTGACATGGTAGGGGTGACATGGCAGGTCCACGTGGCGAGGTGCCACGTGGCACCAAGGCCACGTGTCACCCCCGCAGTGGCCTACTCGGCTGACGGTGCTGCAGAGTTGTCTGAGCGGCGCTGGCGGGCGGAGGCGGCCGTAGGGCGGCGGAGCCGGGAGGAGCCGCCGGTGGAGGGCGGCGGCCGGGAGGAGGCCGGGCCGCGGCGGAGCGCGGGCGGCGCTGCCTGCTGCGGCCGCTGCGGGCAGCGCGCGGGTGGCGCGGCGGCAGCCCCGCGGTGGGGCGGCGGCGGCCCCGCGGTGGCGCGGCGGCGGTGCTGCCGAAAATGTATTTTTTTTTATAAAAAAACCATCGCTGCGTCCGTACGACCGTACGGCAGACTCCTGGAGGCCTCAAAAATTTGCCAAAATTGCCCTGTGTCCGAAATCGAAAAGTTTTATATGAATCCTGACTGCAAACGGCCTTCCGGATCCAATGGTGATGTCCGTTCAGGCCCAAAGTGCTCCAAAAATTGCTGATCCCCTGATTTGAAGAAAAAATGCACAAACAAACTAGGGTTTGTGACTTCAAATCATGGCTTCAAAATTTCTTCAACGAAGCAGCAGCAGGAAGGCTCTGATACCATGTTGGAGTTGAGGAAAGCCAACTCCGAAGACGCCAAGATCACCTGCATGCGAACCTGTCAAAGAGAAGCCATAGAAGGGGAGGAGCATGGAGCACGGGCAAAAACCCTAAACGGACATGAGAGCCAAAAATGCAAACACAATAAGAAATGTATTTACAATAAGAAATGGCTTAATATTACAATGAGAGAGAGCCCGAATATAAAGAGCTCATGGAAGCTTGTAGAACAAGCTATAAGATAAGTGTGACAACTAGAAGGGAACAAACTCCCGTGTTGTCACAACATGCATTAAATACGAAATATTAAATAAATGCATGACCTAAGTAAACTTAAGCAATAGAATAAATAATTAAATATTAATTATTTACTCTAACAGACACATACTATCTACTTGGCACTTACTAGTTACTCAGCACATACTAAATATCCTTTACTCGGCATATACTATCTGACAACTTATGCTCAACATGTATTACTTTTTTGGCATGAACTAAGTAAATGACTTAAGTATATTGTCACTCATATGTCAAAACCAATCTAACATACATCCATATGCCTGGATCACCTTTTGATTCTTGTTCTTGGGACATGAAGTTCCCTTGAAGTTGAATCCCTCAATGGACTAACTAGCATGCTACACACTCTTGCTAGACTATTTAGTTCATCTTTGATGGGTTTACTAGAATGCTACACACACTTACTAGACTATTCAATGCCATCCCCTTTTGTAAAAATATTTTCCCCTAGTTCTTTCCTTGTTCCTTTTTCCTTGTGTGGTTCACAATAAGGCACACAAACCTTATTGGACAAGCAACTACACACTTTTGTTTTGTAGCACTTCTCTCTCTTATTTTGACTCTGGATGTGATAAGACTCAAGTTTGTTGGGGGCTTGATAATTTATTTCCTCTTTAGTCATAATAATATTTTTCTCTTTTGATCTACTTTACCATGAGTTTGAAGAAAATCATACTCCCACTAAAGTGGTGGCTTAATGTAAAATCTTAAAATGGACACACTTTCCTTTTAAGACTGTTGAGATCAGTCCTCTTCGTGATTCCCTATTTGGAACATGGATATGCTCATGTTTGCTCTTCTTTTCCTCATTTTCATCTTCTCTCTTCCATCTTTCTACTTTATCTCTCTGGCATCTACTCTGGCTCTTTATGGTACCTAGGACATGTCCTCCTAGACTAGGTTGACCCAAGCTCACCTAGTCATCCCAGGTTGATGTAGTCCTAGACTAGGTTGACCTAGTTCCTAATAGTTTTTTATATTAGGCCCCAAAATTTCTTAAGGGTTTAATTAGTTAATGACCATAATACATCCAAGCTGTACTATTTTACCTCTCAAAAAATCATATACAAGGAGACTTGGAGGCTTCATTTTAATATCATGCACATTCAAGATCATTCATTGATCCAAGCTTTTCTCTCTAGTGAAGTTTTTCATTCTTTTGCATTCAAAGAGTTTAAGTATTCAAGCATTCAAGCAAGGAATTTTTATCTAGGATTGGAGAATCCTTTGTGAGCATTTCCTATTCAAGATCTAACACATTATTGGCCATCAAGGGAGGAGATCTAGATTGAAGCATTCATCATCTTCATTGATTCATATCCATGTCCATGGAACCATGAAAAAGTTATGATAGTTCCATTAAAAAGTGTGGAGATATCCTACATTCCTAATTCAGGATCTACATTACATACACATGGGCCAGGTGAATCCTAACATTTATCTTGTTCTTTATAGTCTTTTACATTTATATTTCTCATTTATGATTAATTCCTTAACCTAGGACTTCACCAAGCCAAGCCCTCATCAAACCCCCAACCTCCAAACCTTTTTTTTATATGGTGATTTGCAAGTTGGGAGAAAAATGAATTGCAGATTGGGAACCTATAATTCACAATCTTTCTAGAGTCATCAGTTTTAGAGCCATGAACTACGTCAACCTAGTTGTAGTACATCCTTCCATGTTGACCTAGTCCTTCAATCTCATATTCTAGGGAGATTTATGAGTTTTCTTCCTTTCATCATTTCATTCTAAGACTCATGAATAAAAGTTCAGAAAAGTTTCAGATCCAAAATTTATTAAGAAAAAGCACATCTTCCTCTATGAATTTCAAGGAGAGTCTTTTACATTTCATTTCATTTCATATCTTTACTCTTAATTTACATCTTAATTGGGATAATTGTATTCACATAGCACCTATATTTACATTTCCTAAGAAATGAGCTCAATTTCACATTTACATTATCCTATCAAGGGCCTAAGAGAGTGCATTGCTTGGTATTGCATTCCTCTTTACAATCCGGATTTAGTATTAGCACCCTTCTTCCTTAGGGTCCTAGCTAATCTAATTTAGATCATAAATAGAATCATACTTGGAAATCCCCCTATTTCCCTCACACACACATATTTGAATACCTCAGTGCCGTATAAATTGGAGGTCTACATTCTACTAAAGTGCTTCAATTTTACCACCAAACAATATGAATGGTGATGCTAAAAAGTTTGAAAACATAAAAAAAAAATATGATGGAGGATATGTCAGACTTGGTAATGATGCTCCATGTTTTTTCAAAGGAAAAGGATCCATTTTTCTAAATGAAAAGATTAAATTTGATAATGATTATTGGGTTCAAGGATGAGAATACAATTTGTTGAGCATAGCACAATTGAACAACATAGGTCACCAACTATAATTTCAAGACCGAAAGGAGAAGATCTATGATGTTGCTAGAAAATTGATTGGTTATTGGTAATTGATCCAAAGGTAACTTATTCTATCTAAAATCTATTACAAATACATGTCTTATTGCAAGAATTGAATCAAGAGATGAAGATGTCTTGGTTATGGCATAAAAGGTCATGCATGCAAACTTTGATAACTTGGTCAATCTTAGTAAGAAGCAAAGACTTAGGGGTTTATCGAGATTAAGAAAGTCTAACAAAGTTATGTATAAGGAATGTTAGTTTGGTAAGATGACTAAATGAATTTTTTCAAGCAAGTCCTATTCATCTAATGACATAATAGAGTTGGTTCATATTGATCTCTCTGCTCCTATGAATGTGCAAAGCTATGATATTGGTCACCAATATTTCATTTTGTTTGTTGATAACTATTCAAGGATAATGTCTATAATACTTTCAAAAGGAAAATATGATGCATTTCAAATATTTAAATGCTATAAGGAAAGAGTTAAGAAGAAAACAATAAAGAAATTGAAGTGCTCAAGATTGAATAGAGGAGGTGAATTTTATTTTTGATGAATTTATCATCTTCTACAATGAAAATACAACTATTTGCACCAAGAACTACATAATAGAATGGTACAACTTAAATAAGGAACAAATCAATAGTTTATTATGCTAGAACATTGATGATTGAGAAGGATATTGCACAAAAATTATAGAGAGAAGCCATTAGTATTAGTGTTTAAACCCTTGACCAAATACAATGGAAGAAAGGTACAAACAAAAATTCTTTTGAACTTCAGTATGGGCATAAACCTAATGTTAGTTTGAGTTCAAGTTTGTAGGTTCGGGGATAAGTAGATTCAAGTTCGAGTTCAAGTTTGTGGGTTTAGGAAATTTTCTCCCAATTGGGTTCATGTGTGTGTGTTTGTATTTGTATTTGCAAAAGAAAAAAGTAACATGCATAATTATAAAACTAACTTACTAAGTCATTTCATAGCATGAATATATCAATGTTAGTTGATCATTTGTCAATGTCAAATGTCAAAGATAGACATTAAATACTCACTCATTAATCTATGTTCATGAATGTAAATAAAATCATATGTTAAATTACTAAATTACAAAATGAAAATTCAAAACATAGACTAGTTTATCAGATTGACAGATAATAAAGTTTGAACATAATGATAAATGACAAATGTTTAATAGTCTATCAATGTCTCTTCAAACTTACAAAATGATCACACCAAAATGAGAGAGAAAAATGAGAAACAAAATGAGAGATTAAATGAATGAAATATTTATTATTAGTTTTCTTTTAGGGTTGTAAACAAAAAAATATTAAAATTTGATTGTTTTATTTTTGTAAATTCACTTTTTTTGTCCCATGGGTTGCAGATCCACCTAGAGTTTCTTAGGTCTGCAGTGGGTCCAAGCAAGGTTTTTGTTGGGGATTATGGGTCATCCCGAGTATGCACTTGGTAGGGTCCCTATTGGGCATTGTGGGTCTGCCTGGGTCCATGCAATCATAGACCTGAGTGGACCCACAATCCCCAACAGTGACCCTGACCAAACCTATAACAGACCTAAGCTTGAATCCAAACCCAAACCCAAGCTCCAAGCTCCAAACCTAACTTCCCATTTATTTTAAAATCTTTGGAGTTCAGTGTTACATACTAAAATATGCTAGAATAGAAAATTTTATTCCAAAGGTGATGAAGGCATATTTCTAGTATACTCTATAAAGAGATAAGCATATAACTATTTGAATAAAGGTGTTAAAAAATTTATGGAAAGTGAAAATGTAAGGATTGATGAGTTTGCAGATCAAAAGGAAGAAGATAGGAAAAAAGGAGCATGCATATTATCAAAGTTTTTTATATGTTTAGGAAGGAGTTCTTGACAATTTACCCAAGCTACAACAAGTTGGAAACAAGGAGCCATTTGAACCCCTACTGAGTGAAGAAAATGTTGAACAACACAAAACTAAAGTTTTCTTAGCAAAGTATGTGATCAAAAGGAACCATTCACCAAACTAGATAATTGGGAATAAAAATGCAAGAATCATCGCAAGACATAATTTAAGAGATAATAAATGTTTGATTGTTGAATTTGAGCCAACATTAGTCAAATGTGCACTAGATAATGAAGACTAAATGAATGCAATAAAGGAAGAGATTGATTAGATTGAAACAAATAACACTCAATCATTGGTCTAGAGACCTAAGGATAAAATTTGTATTGGTACTAAATAGATTTTTAGGAATAAGATGAATAAGAATGGAGAGGTGACAAGGAACAAAGAAAGACTAGAGAGTAAAGGATATGCTCAAGAGGAAGGCATTGATTATGTTGCGACATTTTCCCTTGTTGCTAGACTAGAACATGTGAGAATTATACTTGTATATGTTTCTTATAAAGGATTAAAATTATATCAAATGGATGTAAAGTCAACATTTCTGAATGGAATACCAAAAGAAGAGATATACATTGAACAACTAGAAGAATTCTTTGACAAATACAAAAAGAACAATATATGTAAGTTGGAAAAGGTATTGTATGTTTTGAAATAAGCACCCAAGCATTGTATGAAAGAGTCCACTCATATATAATGAGGATTGATTTCATTAGAATTAGCGAGAACAATAACTTGTACTTGAAAAGTGAATATGAGGAAAAGGTATTTTACTAGCTGAAATATTTATTAATGATATCATATTTGGAGGAAATGAACTAATGTGTAGATCAATTTTTAATGAAATAAGAAAGGAATTTGAAATGTTGATGATTGGAGAGATCAAGTTCTTTATTGGCTTACAAGTGCAACAAACCAAGGATGGGATATACATAACATAGTCAAAGTATATTAAGGAGATCTTGAATTTTTTTGGTATGGAAATCTCAAGACCAATTGGTACACTGATGATATGACTAGATGCAAATTATCAAAGGAAGATGACTCTACCAAGGTAAATGAGACATTGTATAGATCAATGGTTTCTAAGCTATAATATGTAGTATATAGTAGACATAATATTTCTCATGTTGTTGGTATTGTGGCAGTATTTTCTTCTAATCCTAAAGAGGTACATATAACTCCTTTGAAGAGAATCTTTAGATGTCTGAAAGGAATTGAGGATTATGTCTTATGGTATATAAAGAATGGGGATTTTGAATTGAAAGTGTAAATTGATATTAACTAGGTAGAAAATTTGGATGACATAAAAAGCACAACCAGAGGAGATTTCTTCTTAGGAGCAAGATTGGTGACATGGGTAAACAAAAAGAAAAGTTGTATTTCACAATCTATAGTTGAGGCTTAATATGTAGTAGTTGCAATCAATTGCTCAAATATTGTATGGATCAAATAGTTACTTGAAGGAATAAAAAAGGAATTTAATGGTCCTATAACAATATATTGTGATAATATTAGTACTATAAACATTTTAAAGAACCTTGCGATGCATTCCAAGACAAATCATATATCAATCAAGCATTACTATTTGACAAAACAAATCCAAGAGAAACAAGTGAAGTTGGACTATGAGAAATTCAAAGAGAAGAATGTTGATATCTTCACAAAACCATTACCTAAGGATACTTTCAATTACCTAAGAGGTAAACTAGGGATCCTTCACATATCTACATTAATTAGAAAAAAAGATGCATCTTGCATCAATTCATGCTTTATTAGAATATCTTTTTATGAATTGATGTTGATGTTCACTCTTTGGGAGTAGTCTAAAGTTGTGAGGAAGGTAAAAGATGAAATGATATAGAAATAATGAGTACAAGAAAGGTAGAAGGTATAACTCCATAGAAAATTAGTTTCAATTTTAGATTTATCTTTGGCATTATTTTCTAAGGGGGAGAGATTTATTGAAATAAAAATATTTACTAAAAGGGAGAGAAGTATTTTATGGGGAGATACATGAGAAATATACACTCTATTATTGAATGGGGTGATTATCATAAGAGGAGAATATGAAAATGAGATATGTTGCTTAGAAAGATCACACATGTGTTTCCAAAGAATTTTACTAATGATGGTATTAGATGATATATTTTAGACATGTTTCCATCAATGCCAAAGGGGGGGGGGCGAGGATTTTAATCCAACTGATATTGATGTTGATAATGTGGCACAATTAGTTCACCCAGATATGAAAGGTATGTAGGAGAATTGGATCAATTATTATTTTTTCATTGATCTCAAGACTATTGACTTACTAATGTATGAAAGTTGCCAAATCATTTGAAGGACATGGTGATTGAGAAAATAAATTATTGTAAAGATAGAATATGAACTAAAGAAGTAATGTTAAGTGTATTAGCTTAAATGGGCAATTGATGAATCAATCTTTGAAAGGGTAATATTGGTTTGATTATTTTACATGATTTAATGAAGAGTTATAAGGGTGTATAAATCAAATATATTAGCAAGTAATAAAGGGTTGAAGTTGTGAAGTGAAAATATAAGGAATGAGTGAGTGGTACCATGCTAGAAATGGTGATCGGTAAGAAAATATATTGTTTGGTGGAAGTGTACTGAGTATAAGTTTGAGGAAAATAATTGTAAGTATTATCAAGAAAGATAGTGTCAACCAAGTGAACAATGTTAGCTGATCAAATGAGGTTATTAGGTGAAGGAAGAACACAAGTCACCAAGAAGAAAATTGTTGATTAAGTTAATTATGGACAATATCAAGTATCTAGATTAATCTAGAAGATTCTAAGAAAGGAAAGAATTTTGTTAGTGAAATCTATTGATGAAATTGGTTAAGATCAAATGGAAGAGATTTAATGAAAGGTTCATGATCCAAGAAAAGTTCAAGTTCCAAGGTGAATTACAGTTGGCACGATGCATAAAATGGTGTACCTAGTGGTGAATTCAATGTATGAAAGTTGAGATGTGATCAAACAGATGAGAGAAATTCAAGGAAACCATAATGAATGTAATTAAGCAGAAAAAAATGGTCTATATAAAGAATGAGAGAAAATCTTAAAGTCATTGATGGTTGTTGATAGCCAAAGCAGAATAGAAGAGTATACCAAGTAGAGAAAATAAGGAATCAAGTGAAGGAAAGTGTGTTGAATGAATTATGTATTGATCAACTAAGTAAAGAAAACTGTAAAGAAGAGTAATGAGAAGAAAGGAGATCTGAATATGTAAAGGTAGTTGCTATTTCAAATAGATCCCTTTTTTGTTAATTTTTAACCATTGTAAAAAAAATACTTAACTAAGTGGATTTAATAGTCCTATAAATCCTTTGTAAGGTTTCATCATAACAAATCTACTAAATCCTTTGATAAGGACACTAATTGAGGAGTGATAGATCTAGTTGATGTTTGGTGAAAAACCTTTATAAGGATCACATTTAGTAAATGTGTTTGTAACCTTTAAAAGGGTTGGCTCTTAACTGAGCTCACTTCAAAAGAGTTATTTTTTTTGTGGGTGACAATTCCCAAGATGGTTTTTACCCAAATTGGGTTTCCACATTAAATACTAGTGTTAATGTGTGATTGGATGTGTTTCATGATATTTCATATTTTCATATGCATAAGGTTTTAAACTATTCATGGTTAGTTGAATACCTTACTGAGTTATTTGTTGATAAATTTAAAAGGGTACAACTTGTTTTGAAGGACCTAAGATAATTGATTCACCTCCCCTCTCTATTATCCAACACTATCCAGTACATATTTTCCTTGTCAACAATGGATGATATTATCATATATTTGAGTGGATATGTCTATTTCACAAAGATAGATATGAAGAGTGGATATTACCAAACTCATATCAAAGAATGATACAAGTGGAAGATAGCCTTCAAGATGGAGGGATTATATGAGTGGCTATTCATGTCATTTTGGCTAACCAATGCACTGAGTATATTTATGTATGTCATGAATGAGGTATTGAAATATTTTATAGGTGTGTTTATTGTAATTCCTATCCCTAGTTGACTTTTTATATTGTATTACCCAGTTCTTTTAGGCCAACTTTGTGATTATGTTTGATGATTAGTGGCATTTGTTTTCCATATTATTGGATATTATTTCATACTTAGTTGATCATATGATGAGTTACTTTGGTACTAGTTATTTCATGTATGCATGATTATTCTTCAATGATGATGATTGTATACAATGTTTTAGTAATTTCACGATGATAGCTAGATGGATGTGATTTATATACAATTTCTATGGATACTTACTCCATACTTGCATGTGTATAGTGTACACGTATGTGTTATTTTATGATTGATATTATGATGTAGTTGAGGGGGGGACTCGTAGTCACCTACTAGTTGAGATCTACATGATGCACCACTCCCCACCATTGCATGTTTAGTTTAGAATATATGAGTATGTACATGCATAGATTTAATGCAGATTGTAGGCACTGGGTATCACTTCCCTAAATTGCCTAGATGAGTGTGCCCTATCATAGTATCTCAATGATAAAAGAGGGGAGATAATTCTTGAGTCCAAATCCTAAACCCTAAGCCAATTTTCCTAGGAAGCAGGACAAGTATTTGAGTTGTTTACCCATCTAAATTCAACAAGCACTGTGAATTCATAATGGGTTTTCATATTTAGTCTTGTGGGTTTGTGGTGAGTTTTTAGTTATAATGAAATCAAATTAAAAGATAATTTAATGATTTAATTTAATGAAAATTTTATAAATAAAAATTCAATATTTAATAATATTTAATTAATTAAGAAATTAAAAGAATAAAAAAATTAAATTTAAAGATCTAATTAAAGTTCTAGCTTTGGCATAATCATTTTTATTTAGTTTAATAATAATTTATTTAGGAGTTTCATTTTTATAATAAAATTTAAATAATATTATTAGTTAAAATAATGAATATCTTATTAAAAAATATCTCAAGAATTAATAAAAGAGAGAAAGGAATTAATTTAATAAAGATTATTTTAATTAAATTGCAAAATTTTGTGCATGAAATTAAAATAATAAAAACAATAAAGGAAAAAGGGTTTCGTGTGATTGCAAAATTGAAGCCCTAATTTGGGGAAAGCTTTTTATTAGGAAATTAGAGCTCATTTATCCATACTGAGATTTGGCAGAGCCAATTTCATAGAAGAGGGTATTCGAAAGAAGGGGAAATTTCTTGCAAGATTGGCGTGTTCATTGTTTTAGCATTAGATCCAGGTAGGATCTTGTGGGTTTTGCACAATAGTTTTCATTATTTCAATTATTTATCTTCTCTATGCTTGTGGATCTGTATTCAAAGTTTATTTGGGTTGAAACCCTTAGGGCTCATTTGGTAGTAGGAATTGGGTCAGAATTAGAATAGTCAAATACTAGAATGCATCAATTCAATGTTTGTTTCTAAATCGTCAAAATAGAATAAGAATTAATTTTAGCCCAAAATGGGCATGGTGCTCTTCCTTCTTATAAGGTGGAATAAGAAAAGAATTCCTATTCAGCCTTTCTCATAAACTTGATTTGATACACTATCAGGTCCACACTTTGTAGACATCTTTTGATAAGCTCCAATATATGCACTATCAGGTCCACTCATAACTGTTTGGAGGGAAAGTGTTTCAAGATGACAATGGTGGCCACTTTTTTCATCCCTTGTTTGTAATGTTTCAATCCCACAGTCACATTCACCAGATTATCTCTCTAAAATAATATGGCAATCAAATGAAGATGTTTTTTCTTCTAATGTGTGTAGAGGGAATGGAGGTCATACGATTCAAGGAGTGTATGTTAATGGTAATGACCAATGTTAGTCATACAACAGCTAGGTAAAGTTGTACAAATGCCAGAGATGGCCATACTGTGTGAAGGAGATGGTCATATGGATGCTACAGTTGGAGGGTCTTAAAGGTTGTATAATTAACAAAAAAATGAAGTGTGGTGAGGGCCAAGTTGGACATACGGTGAGTCATACAAGGGAGTGAGAGGGAAGTATAGTGATGTGAGAATGGTATTGTCCATACAGTAAGTTGTATGGTGAGTGGATGGAGGGGGCATGGAAGGTGCGAGGGTGGGGTGGAAGATGTGTGTGAGGATGATTGTCATACAAAAATGTCCAGATGCCACATGAAACAACAATGAAAGAAAATTCATTCATACAAAACATGAAAGACTAGACATAATGATAGAAATTTGATTACAAATACTTCCTTCAATATATGCTAAAAGATGGTGCTCTGAGATGACCAAATAGGGAAGATCTTTCACTTCCAAAATGGAAAACAATAGAGAATCCCAACAAAAATTCGCAGTACAGAGAAAATAATCCAAAATTGCCTACCTAAAGACTATCTAAAAGCCATGCTTAAATACCCGTCGAGAAACTTTCTGAGGGTGTACAAAGATAGCCGATGATGACACAAACTATGGAAACAAAAATAAAAATGAGTCCAAGATGTATTAAATCAATTCGCCCATTAGCAATAGTTTGATAATTTATTTATTTTATGATGGGAACATTACCTTGTTTGTACTAGATAGAGAGCATCATTTGTGTTCACTATTTCTTGTCATTGGTAAGGATCATGTGGAGCCAGTACCATTTTTGCATTTTTTGCAGTGGACAGTTAAATGACATTAAAACCCCAATAAACAATTTTACTCATGCAAACCAAAGCACTATGATCTGAACATATGTCTCCACATTGAAATCCTTCTCCCAAGTAGTGGCTTATTTTTTTTCAAAGTGAAATTGATTGAAATTCAAAATGTGAACTTCAACATGTTTCAATTTATTTTTTCACTAATTTGGAATAGTTGTTTACCAAACTTAAAAAATTAAGATGCTAAAAAAAAATCAAAATAAGATGATTTTTATAAATAAATTTAGACGATTACCAAAAGTTTAAAAAATTACAATTATTAGAATTAAAAGTAAAATACTTATTCCAATTCCAAATTTCAATTGTTGCAACCAAACATAGAAGATGCATCTTTCATCTCTTCTTCTAGGTCAACCAAAGAGGTCTAAATGTTATTCCAGAAGTTATTTTAAGAATGTACTAATTCCAAAAGAGATCTTATTCCAGCATAGTTGAGTTTTACATTCACTAATTCTTGCAACCAAACAGGCCCCTATTGCAAATTTCTTTGTTCTTCATTTTGAATTCATTTGTATATGAATTGATAATTAGAAACTCTCATTTTGTAAATCTAGAGATTGACATTTTGTTTTATGTAGGGTTTGGAAAGAGATCAATTAAATTTGAGATGTGAAATTCAATTAGTTGTTCGTGTTTTCCCTATCAGATTTGGTATGTAAATATATATATATATATATATATATATATATATATATATATATATATATATATATATATATATATTCACTGAATTTACCAATTTAAAAATGGAGTTCAATGAATATTTTCATGAAGGGCAAAATTGTTTTATGTTTTTAGTAAAACA
This sequence comes from Cupressus sempervirens, assembly GCA_028749045.1. NCBI lineage: Eukaryota > Viridiplantae > Streptophyta > Pinopsida > Cupressales > Cupressaceae > Cupressus > Cupressus sempervirens. The sequence continues at coordinate 674,385,817 of CM053788.1, read as the reverse complement.
TATTAAAATATATATAATAAAATATTTTTTATGGTGGATGGGGGCCACCACCCCCCACCCCCCTTTCCTTTCTCCATTGGTTAACGTGCAACTGAGCTGCCAAGTAGCGTGCGACTGTTGTAAGTAGACCATAGTTGCTACGATAGCTTGCGGCTATGTACAACAACAGCATGAGCCCAAGGGCTATGATCATGGGTCCCACAATGATATTATTAAATTATTTATTTAGTTAATTTAAATTATTATTTTTTAAAATTTTATTAATTAAAGATTTAAATATAGTTTGTATAATTAAATATTAATTAATATAATTAATATTTATTTTTATTTTTATTTTAAATAGTGACTATGCCACTTGATATATATATAATTTTATTAATCTTTACATTTTAATTCTTTTTTAAATTTGATTCTAAGATATAGAGCTTTGAGAGAAAAGAATCAGGAAGAAAAACTCCATTCATTACCCCATCAAGAGGAAGGAAAAAGAAAATGAAAGAGGAAAGGAGATGGAAGTAACACAAACCTAGTTATAACATTCCAGAACTAAGACTTCCAAATTACAATGTATAGTAGAAGAAGAAGAGAAGAAGAATCATGTAGCAAGAATGTACACTTTTACAAAATTTTACAATATGAACATAATATACAATTATAAAAAGATATAATATGTATGAAGTGTCACCAAAAATCAACCAAAGATAACTACAAAGATGAATCGAAGCAACCAAATCAACTACTGATTAGAAAGTTGATGCAACTCCATGAATAACCTACACACAAAAATGTGGAAAGCACAAAAGCAAAGAACACCAGCCAAATAAAATTATTCCTCCATATCCCCTACCATAGGGACAAAATTACCAAGCTTAAGAGTAAGATCGGGGGTGGTGGTAGCAGGAATGATCACAAGAGGAGCAGATGGAGAAGATGCCTGGAATGAATCATGCTCTAGTAGATCTAATAAAGAAAAGACAATCTGATGCACATTATTGACACAATTCTTGGGCAAACCACCACCAAATTGCTTCAATGTATCTTTCACTAGATGAAAAGATTGCCTCTCAAGAGATTTTTTATTACTTTCATAAACCATATTAACCTTTTGCCAACAGGAAATAGAATCTCATGTCCAATAATCATCTTGTTTCCTCTACGAATGTGAGGATGATCACAAAAGAACAATGTTACTAACATGTCATCCTTAATCTAGCCAAGAAACGGTTGCTTCCAATCTTCCAACTCCAAAAACATTTTTTAATTCCTAGGATAATATTCCATATGGAGAGAAGAACAATTCGAACAAATATCCACTGGGTAGTTGACTCTAACCAGCAAACTTTGTCAACTTGACATAATGGAGCACCATGAAAACCAGTACAAACAACCAAAAATGACCACCCAAAAGACCAAAAGATGAAGAAGCTTACAAAAACTACCACAATGATAAGTGGCTCAAAGAAAATGCAAAACCCAAATCGACCACCCAGAAAACCACAAGAAAATGAAGAGCCAGCATGCTAAAAAACTCCCAATCAAAAGCCATAATGACAAAATATATACAATCAGATTCAATAAAATGCCACATTGGTCACATAAGTGGAAGATATGAAATAAACCTAGACATAGAAAATGTAGGACAGTTCCCATGAATTAGGTACTTATCAGCAGTGCAATATAAGAAAGAATAATTAACCACACAACCCAATTAGCTAGAATAGATGCTAGTTGTGGAATAAAATATGATAAAGTAAAAATACCAAATCCCAATGAGAATGAGAATCATATACAAATGAATGATGATGGTGCCATAGGGGATTACGACAGTAGCTAACCTGAATCATAATCAAAAATGTCACCTAGGCCACCTCACAAAGAAAATGTATGAGTAATAGATCCATATAAAAACAATTGAGAACATGCACCCCTTATTGAGGCAATTAAATCTTCCCCACTTGATGTCAGATACTAAACCAATACTAGGATAAGGAATAAAACAAATTTTCCAACTCCTTACCAAGTGTCAAATAAGATATGCATAATATAATCATATCAAGAGGCAAAAAACATTCTAGCACCAACTTAGTAATTCACACCAACTAGGAAAACCAAGTAACTCATAACACACACCTTCCCTGCTAGATGCCAATTACTAGCCCGATGCGAACATGGTTAATACCATCATAGTGTATGCACACATAACTAGAAAAAAGAGTTATATATACATAAGAAAAACATAGCTTGTGATAGTAACCATCTAAACACCAAACTAATAAGTCCCATCAGCAAATAAATATTTAAGATTCATTCTTAATGATGGAAGCAATACAAGGAAACCTATCTAGCAAGCAGTTAGAGGAATGAGAATCCAAGACTGTACCATCACAACCAATATTTGGTAACCTATCAACTAGAGCATTACCCTCCCTGAACACATGAGAAACCAAAAAATTATCAAGAGCATCAATGAGATTCCAAATATGCTGGAAAGTATAATCTAAAGACTAGTTATTGATCTTCCGTTGGATACATGCATTAATAACTACAAAAGAGTCACCTTCTATATGTAAGCAAGAAAATTCCATATATTTAGCCAAGATCAGTCCCTCCATTAGAGCTATAGATTTTTCCATATTATTGGTGCTAGCCAAAATCAGTTTTGCAAAAAAAGCTAGCAACACACTAAACTAATTACACAAAGAAACCCCAATACCTGATACACTAGGATTCCCTCTAGAAGCCCCATCAAAATTAAGCTTTACAAACGAAGGATTAGAAGGCTTCCAATGAAGAGACTTTTTGCAAATTGGGATAGACCTAAACTGAGAGAAAATAGGAGAAGAAGGTAGAGAAATTAACTTCCATTTATGAAGGACAAAACTATCCCAGAAGGAGAAAGTGCCATTACACTTGAAATGATTGTTAACAAAGTTATTGACTAATTAAGAGATAAGTCACTCTATTGTAACAATCACATTACTCACATCAGATATCTCTTTACAAAAAAATATTTTGTTTCGTTCCCACCAAATGGACCAAATGATAGATGAAGGGAGACTAAACCATAGACATGCAAAAATAGAATTGGAAAATAGAGTCAACCAAGATTGGAATAGGTGCCATGGAGACTTAGGAAAAGGGAGATGAAGAGGAAATTTACCCAAAATAGAATACCAACATTGTATGGAAAAATGACAGTGCACAAAAAGGTGGTCAACTATCTCAATATGAAGACCACACAATACACACTTGAAAGATTCTGCAATACGCAATCTACTAAGCCTATCACTAGTCAAAACTCTACCCTAAATGGCCAACCAAGAAAAAAACTCCCACTTTCAGAAAAACACTATTATCCTAGCAAAACTTGAAAGCTTTCTTTGAGTCATGTTGTTCTAATGAACCCAATAGGGTCTCATAACCTAATTTGACTAAATACAACCTAGTCTTAGTAGAACACCACACTAGCCTATCAGAACCTCTGCCTAAGAAAACCACTCTGCTGGCTAGGATGGCATCAAAAGTCCTAGATGATTCACTACCAATAGATAGTGAGAAAGGATCTTTCCAACATACCTTGTGAGACACAAGATCAACATAATCCATATAGTCCACTAGACAAGCTCCCCAAATTCTACATGAAGCTTCCATAACCTCTTGCAAAGAGGAATTATGACTCAATGGAGGACTACCATTCCAAGAATCTTTCCAAAAGGAAACATCAAAGCCAAAATGAACCTACCAAGATAAGAACTTAGTGACAACTACCCTAGATGACATCATAAAATTCTATGTAGGTGAACCTATAGGAGGATTAGAAATAATGAAGATTCTATGAGGGCAATTAGAATCAAGATATTTAGCTTGCATGATTTAACACCATAATGATTGATGTTTGAAATATATATTCCATAAAAGTTTCCCCCCAAAAGCTTTATTCCAAAGAGAGATGTTATGAACCTCAGCTCCACCATAGGATTTAGAGGTACATCTTTTATAAAGAAATCAAAGGTATCTTTCTAGCATTATTCCTATTAGAAGACCACTGAAAGTTGCGAATGATTTTTTCAATTTGAGAAATAATAGAAGATGGGGCTTGAAGAAGATAAAGATAATAATTAGGAATGGAAAGGACTATTTTAATTAATAAAATTCTCCCAGAAAGAGAAAGCCATCTCACCTTCCAAGCTGAAATCCTACCCTTCAAATGATTGATCTCATTATCCCAAAATGAAGGTTTCACTAGACCCAAAAAGAATGAAATCCCTAGATAAAGAGATGGTAGCTCCTCCACTAAGAAACCAAGAATGTTAATTAACCTAATCTTGACTAGATCAGGTGTAAAAAGTAGGAAGACTTTAGATTTGTTCAATTTGATGACTTCACTAGACCCATTAGTATAGATGTTTAAAATATTCTTGATACACTTGGCTTCCCTAATCTAAGATTTACCAAATAGTAGAGTATCATTAGCAATGAAGTTGTGAGTGACAAAAATGTCAGAGTTCAGTATATGAATGCCTTGCCAATTAGCTAAGGCCTTCTTTCTAAGAATAGCTCTACTCAATGTTTTAGCCATAATAATAAATAAAAATGGGGAGAGTGGATCACCTTGGTGAACCCCTTGGGTAGCTTGAAAATATGATGAAGGCACACCATTAATTATGATTGCAAATAAAGCCTCCAAGAGACACTTTTTAATCCACTTACACCAAGGTTTTGAAAGCCAAGTTTAGCTAAAACAACCAAAAGAAATTCCCAATCCACTTTATCATAGGATTTCATTATGTCTAACTTTGCAACAAATGCAGGGATCTAATAAGACTCGATGTATCCCTACCTGGGACAAAACCTCCTTGATGAGGAGAGACTAACCTAGGGATTAGGAATTTTAGCCTAAGATAAATAGCCTTAGTAATAATCTTATGTATTGAGTTGTAAAGAGAAATAGGTCTGAAATCTACAAATGTTACAGGAGATTTCACCTTAGGAATTAGAATGATATTCATTTTATTGAGACTTTTTAGAATGTACCCTTTCTTCCAAGATTCCTCTAAGACCAAAAGAAAATCAAAACTAATGACATCCTAGAATTTTTGGTAAAACAGAATGGAAAATCCATTGGGACTAGACGCTTTATCTGGAGCCATAGAAAAAACAATAGCATGAACCTCTTCCACGGTGAAAGGTTTCATAAGGAACTCATTATCTGAATTAGTAACAAGAGAAGGAATGGGCTGCAACAATAAGATCCTATCTTCCTTGTTTTCTCTTAGAAACTTATATGGGGCAAGTAAATTTTTGTAGCAACTAACCCACTCATTAAAATTATCCTACTAAACTTGGACCTAGATGAAGTGCTAGTAATAGACAAAATAGATGAGGAAGCCTTCTTGATCTTAGTTGAGGCATGAAAGAACTTCATATTCCTATCACCCTCTCTTAGCCATAATTCCCTAGACTTCTATTTCCAATAAATTTCCTCCCTAGCACACAAAGTTTCCCAATAACCTTGAAGAGATCTTTATTTAATTGACAGGTCTGCGTCAATCCCAAACTTCATAATATGATCAGCAATACTTTTGCGATCACACTCAACCCTAGACTTTTCATGAAACACATTCTTGAAGACCTCTTTATTCCAAAGACAAATTTTGGAGTGCACAAAAGACAACTTATTTGCAAATTGAAATATTCTATTTCCTTTACAAAATGGAGCACTAACCCACCATTGCCTAAGTAACTATAAGAAATGAGGATGAGTAAACCACATGCTTTCAAACTTAAAGGTAGACCTAGCTTTAGGTAGATCTAGCCTACTAATATCCAAAGAAATGGGAAAATGACTAGATTCAAAGGATGACAAAATTTGAGCCAAGAACAACAAATTAAGTAGCTTTATATCCAAAGAGATCAAGAATCTATCCAATTTGGATGATATGGGGTCAGCAGATCTACAATTAGACCAAGTAAAATCACCATTCATAAAAGATACCTCACTTTAAGCATTGTATACTTCCAAGAAGACCATTATTCACAAATTTATCAAAATATTCCTAAGATAGTTTAGACTCTTGAAGAAGAACTAAGCCTGGCTTAGAAGATGGAATAAACTTCCTAACTCTACTACTTTTCTCTAAAGAATTCAAGTCCCTAATATTCCATGATAAAATCCTCATAGTGCCATAGGAGATCACAATGTGCTCCAAATCTGAATAATAGGTGAGAAAGAATCCAAAAGGGTTGAATAAATGCTAGCCTCAATTTACTCTTTAACTTTACAAGCAATGGGTTTATGCCCCCTTCTCTTTGGGGTCTTAACAACTACACCTAGAATTATCAAACCACTAGATGACACTAACTGTGAAATGGATAGTTCTTGAGATAATCAAACCTATCGGCAATAGACAGACACTTATGCTCAAGGGACTCAAACCCAAACACCCCTACTTCCAACATGATCTCATCCCTATCCTTGAGATGCAACTGAAATGATGATACTGCCAGACTACAAGTAGGTCTCATGACCATCTTTTAGAGAACCAGAGGAAAATGAAATAGGAACAATGGTTGACTACAAAACAACAAATTTTGAATGATACCCAACTCATCCATCAGGGGAACATCCAAACCAGACCCCAAATGACTATGAAAAACTAGGGACAGATGAGAAGCAACAGAAAGAAGTGGATTTCTAAAAGACAAACCAGAATCACCAAATAGAGAAAAGGGAAAAATAGACATACATAATACATGCAAGGAAGACACTGGAAAAACCAAAGAAAAAGGATGGAGAAGAGAGAGAACCTGAATAGGAGATGTCTCAAAGACTTGCGATGAAAAAGAACCCCAGAAAAGAACACAAGACTTAGGAACTAGCTACACTGAAGAAGGGTCAAGAACTAATTGAATTGGGAGCAAACTAACCCCAAGAGATGACACCTCTGTCATAGCCTCAAAACTACCTTCATAAATAGGAATATGATGCCTCGAAACCAATTGCAAAGAGTTTGATTCCGAATCCACTTGATTCTTATCAAATGAACATAACAATGGATCTGAGCTAAAGCATCGACAAATCTCATATGAAACTAGAAGAAAATCTTTGCACTGATGCATAAAATGACCCAAAGAATTAGCATTCTTAATGACAACTGTTGGTTCCACATACTAAATTTGCTACATCCAAACTCCAAATTTTGAAGAAATAGAAAATTTTGTTGGGGGTTTTATGCCCTTCTACATAAGTATACACACTTGAACAGTCATATGTGGTCACACAAATGGTATTAAATCATGCCTAACAAAAATGCCCAGCTTATTAGCAAAAATCTCAACCAAATCAAGGTCCCTGTATTCTAGCAGGAGATTTGGGAACACCACCCACTAAGAAAAAATTTGTGGTAGATCCCTAGAGATATCAAGACGGGGCATCCAACCCATAGTAGTGATGCCAATCCCATTACAAAATCAACCCTTAAACTTGTGCACTACAGATCTTTTCTCTTTAGTCTCAAAATTTGCTACAAAAGAAAGAGTCTATATTTAGCGAAAAAAGTTCAAACAATCCCACCCAATACCAAATAGCCCAAGAAAGAAGGGAGTCAAAATCCAATAAAAACTAGAGTATACCAATAAGATCCATAGAACACAAACCAACCACCTTATCACTAATCAAGTCAAATGGAATAGAAACCTTAGGCTTAGATGGCCGGTAAGGTGAACTACTTAAAACTAGATCATGCCCAACTTCTTTTAGGGTAGAGGGCAAATGAGGGATATGACCCATGTCGATTGAATTTGGAGTGAAGAGAGCTCTACAAGAATGAGAAGGAACCTTTTGAATTGAATTATTATTCAGAGAGGACACAAACCATAGAATAGGGCTACCTTGAAATGCTGAAGAGGGTGACACCGGTTGAGAATCCTTACAAATATTGAATGGAGGTTATTGAGCAAAAATCTTCTTATAATAGGGTTTTTGCAACTAACATAACTTACCCTATAGCTAAGGAAGAGGGCCAAAGGGTTTCCCAGAAAAACCAACATTAGACAAATGAGATCCCAAAATTCCTTTAAACACAGAAGCCATGGGTGGAGAAACCCTAGCCCACAAAAAAAAATTCCACCATACTTGTGGCCCAATAGATTGTCCCAGCTTCACACAATCTCTCCAAACCCCTTGACGTAGAACCCACTAAGGTAGATGACTAGAGGACCTCACAAATTCCACATCCTCTTTACTCACCAGCAAACCATAATGAATATAGCAGTCCTCAGAGACCTCCTAGCATGAGCCATTCCCTTGCTTTATTACATGTCCAACCAAAATGCATAGAGAATCCACTCCATCATGATAGGTAGTACTAGCAAAAACCTCCAACTTATCAACACCGATCGCCATTGCCAAAACTCCAAGATAAATCATTAATTATCATAATTAATATTAAATATTATTAGTAATTGTTAATAACTTTCATTATATTATTAAATTAATGATTATTATTATTAATAAATAATGTTAATATTATTTTATTAATGTTTTAATAATTACTATAATAATAATTTAATAAGTTATGATATAATTTTAATAATGTTTATAAAAGAATATATTATATTAAGTTTAAAGATTACTAAATCTAGAAATTGAGTGTTGATTAAAATCAACAAGGAATAATTGTGTTATTTAATTTATTTTAAATTTATTATTGATTTAATTAAATAATCATTTATCTAGAAAATGGGAAATTTGTAAGACTTATAATGAAATGGAAAAAGTGAACCTTGCTTGTAAATTAAAATCTCATGTTTTTTAAAATCAAACAAATGATTTATGAAAATTATTATGTTCAGATGTATGTTGTACTTCATGTTGGGTTTGAGTTTTGACTTAGTACTTTGACCAATCAGGATTTTTACCAAAGGCTTGGGGGTTTAGTTATGTGATGATGTTTTGTATATGATCTTTTGTACCTGACCATGGTGATGTGTCACATATTTTCTATGATAAGTTTGTTCAGATGTTTGTGGTGCTTTCCAATTTTTCTTGTGTAGAATAGAGGTGAATGGTGTGACTTTTTTGGTGTAACCTTTGAGTCTTCGATCAATTATCTTTTGATGTTTTCCAATTGCTTATATAGGACTGAGGTAATTATTGTGTTTTATCTTTTGTTGATTTCTAGTTTCTTGTATAGGATTGAGGTGATATTAAGATTTCTCTTTAGGTGCTTTCTAGTTGAATACTATGTTTTATCTATAAGCACTTTCCAGTTCCTTGTAAAGCATTGAGGTGAAAACTATGATTCTATGATTTATACTTTTTATGAGCCTAGGGTAGGTAATCTGTGTATGTTGGGAAGTGGCTTGCAATGGAGGCCGTAGCCCTAAGTGGCTGCCTGGGTAACCCATTGTAAGTTGTTTTAATAAGTGATAACATTGCATTAAATGAGAGTAAAATGAATTAATAAGGGTCATTTTTTTTGCCTTGCCCATGCCTTGAGTTCTAGTATATTCTAGGATGGGAGTAGAGAGGATTCTTGGGTGTGACCTTGCTTCGTTAGTATGCCTTGTTTGTACAAAAGGATATTGTTGTCACATAGAGACACTGGGGGATGGAGTCCAAAGAGGTTATCAAGGTAACCTTAGAGTTGGCTCATGTGATGACACTTTTCCACTTACATAGTAAATTTCCTACATGTCTTTGTTGCCTTTGGGATTATATGATAGTTGTATCTTGGTACCCTTTGAGATAGTTTTCTATCAAGTATTTCTTTGACCTAGATGTTGGTTATGGCTTGTTGATTGATTTCTATATGGGACTTGAGATTATCTCCCCATCATAGTGGCAGTCGGCCATTTACATTCCATGAGGTCGGGTGGTAGTTCTTTTACTTATACCATTGAGATCTGACCATTACATGTCGTTGCTAGATGTACCTATGTAGTTGTTCCTTTCTATCTAATCTTGTATTTATGTTGGATGGTTATATTCTATTATACTATACTTGGTTTATCAGAGATCTTATGAGATGATGTATTTAGTTATGATGTATATTCTTTGAGTTTTTCATACCTTATGAGTTGTACAGTGGATGATTATGCATTCTAGTTATGCCAAGTGGTAGCTTATGTATTTTTATATTCTTTAATTGGATTCATACTTGTGATTATTCCATGATTTGGATTTTGGTTGTGTTACATTTTATTTTAATAAACGTATACATGTGATTCAATGTCATAAAACCCTAAGAGATCTAATATGTTTATAGGTTTTTTTTTTGTGTGTGAGTGAGTTCTTTCATAGTATTATATTTTTGTTTTTATTATCTTCAAAAAAATATTTGGCAAACTTAGTGAAACTTTAGGTTAATTTCTTTTGGGTTCCCTGGTGGGGCGTTGCATTTATCATTGTTTAGTTGGATGATATTTTGATATTTAGTAAGACACTGTAGGAGCATATAATGAATATTCATAGGGTGTTTTAGAGGTTAAGTGAAGATAAAATTTTGAATAATTTGAAGAAGTGTATTTTTTTGAAGAAGGATTTTGTGTACTTGGAATTTGTAGTTTTAGGATAAGGTCTAAAAGTAGGCCTAGAGAAGGTGAAGGCTGTCCTTCAATGGCCTACTCCAAGGATTTCTATCTAGGCAATCTCTTTTCTATTGAGATAATGGGTGTTGCACATGTTAGAGTTGATGAAATCCAACTCCGAATACGCCCAAGATCACCTACATGTGAAAACTTGTCAAAGGGAAGCCAAGGAGAGAAAATCATGGAGCAAGTGAAAAAACCTAAATGGACATGAGAGAGAAAATATGCAAACACAAAAAAAAATGTATTTACAATATGCAATAAGTGATGAAACACAATGAGGGAGCCCGAATATAAAGAGCTCCAAGAATCTTCCAGATCAAGCTAGAAGATGCTAGGAGATAAGTGTGGCAACTAAGCATACATCCACATAAAGTGGAAAGTCCTCAAACAATGTGAGAGGATAAGTATAACTTAGGAGAGAAAAAACTCTCGTATTGTCAACAACTTATAACAAACTCTTAGACTACAACTAATTAATAAATGCATTTACCTAAGTAAGCTTAAGTAAATAGAATAAATAATTAGTAAATTAATTATTTACTCTAACACCCCCCCTTAAGTGCAACTTAGGGAAATTCCTTAAGCTCACAAAACTAAGAAATGCAGAATGGGTCCCGACAACGAGGCCATGTTAGGTACCCATGTACAATGCAAGAAGATGCAACCTTTGTAAAATGGGGAAAGAGAGAAAACCATGTGGGAAAAACCCTCCCTCAAAAAGAGGAAACCTAGTGAAGAACTGAAGAAGCCTCCAACTAGGGAAATGTCCCCTAAAACAAGAACAAGGAGTGATCATGAAGAGCATCATTGAAGCATGAAGAAGCCGCAAATCTACCAAATTGCTGATCTAAAGAACCTCCATGTAAGAAGAAGGCACGAACCGAGCATGTCTATATGGTAGATGATCCATCTCACTGAAATGCATAGGTAGCCAACCACTACAATCACCTTGTACATAGGATCAACCATTGAATACATAGTTCACACTATTAAACTGTCAAACCAAGGATGCATTAGAACAATTGTATAATCCCCCCTTAGTGCAGACGAGGTGTGATGATAGGCAACTAAGAAGGTGGGCCAAACTCTCTTGCAGATGAACCAAGAACGTCAAGAGAGGGAAAGAGGTATAGACACCTATAAAGACACGGTCAAACTGACTCTGCATGGGGCTAATGTCATGGAAGGGACACTCAATTGACAAAGGGAGAATGCTTAAAATAGGAAACAACTAACCCCCCCATGGTGCTTTATGAAAATAGTGCATGTACAACTAACTCAAAAACAACGTTCATGACCCCCAAAATGTAAGAGTGGCACTTTATCTCACTGCGATACATAAAACTACTTCAAAATGGTAGCTACAATGATCAAAACTAAAAACAAGTTACAACAAAACATAGTACAACCTAAAACAAAGGAAGCCATGCCAGGGAAACGATCCTCGGGCCTAAAACACTCAAAATATCCACCATATAGCAAAAATATCAAAAATATGATATAAAGAGCATGGGCCAAAAACTAAGGAAAGAGACCACATTTCTGAAAAGGTGACAGAACTAGCTTTCCAAAAATATAAAGTTTTCAAAAAATTTACATGGGATGCAAAAGATATGAATGCCAGAGTCAAAAATAGAACTTCAAACTTTAACAAAAAAAACAAGCATCAAAACCTAAAAATACCTACACCAATGTCTCCATCTCAAAACTAGCTTTCTAACGCTTCGTTTGGATTGGAAAAATATCTTTGTATGCTCAAGTTATGGCCAAAAAATCACAAGTAGGTCCAAAATGACCCTAGGAGAGGTGCAAGGGCTAAGATGCAATGATGTCATGTTGATGTTAGTAGAACCTGGGATTAAATTTGATGGCTAAACCACCATCGACATAAAAAAGTGCCATGTGGCATGCCACATGACAATTGGCTGACATGGCAAGTATCACGTGGCCGATGCCAAGTGGAAAAGTGCCACATGGAAAACTTTCCATGTGTCACACCATAATAGGTGCTGACATGGCAGAGACCTCCACGCAGACAGTGATAGGTTTGCTAATTGTACTCAGATCAGAATGTTGATGAAGTAGCTAACTAGACTAGCACTATAGGAGTGGAGCGATGAGGAGGTAGAAATTGCTAGCAGAGGTTGCGGGAGTCAGGAGGCGCTGCTATAGTAGAGGTGGTGCAGGCAGGAAGCGTCACCGATGGGGTTTGTGGGTGGCGCCATGGTGGTCTGCTTGTGCTGCTACTGGTTGCGGTGATGTGCAGGCCATGCGCTGGTGGTGTAGAGGTGGATGCTAGGGAGTGCGCCCTAAAAACAATTTTTTAAAATTTTTTGATGCCAAAATCATCCGTACAGTTGTACGGAACCTCTTGCTAGCAAAAAAATTTTGACTCCTGGAGCTCTGTCTCCAAAATTGAAAAGTTTTATATGAATCCTAACTACAAATAGCCTTCTGAATCCAATGGCAGCATCCGTTTGGGCTAAAAGTGCTCTAAAAAATTGTTGATCCCTTGATTTGAAGAAAAAATGCACAAACAAACTAGGGTTTGTGACTCCAAATCATGACTTCAAAAATCTTCAACCAAGCAGTAGTAGGAAGGCTCTGATACCATGTTGGAGTTGATGAAATCCAAATTTGAAGACACCCAAGATCACTTGCATGTGAAAACCTGTCAAAGGGAAGCCAAGGAGAGAAGAGCGTAGAGCAAGGGAAAAACCCTAAATAGACATGAGAGAGAAAATATGCAAACACAAGAAAAAATGTATTTACGATATGCAATAAGTGATGAAACACAATGAGGGAGCCTGAATATAAAGAGCTCCAAAAATCTTCTAGAACAAGCTAGAAGATGCTAGGAGATAAGTGTGACAACTAAGCATACATCCACATAAGGTGGAAAGTCTTCGAATAATGTGAGAGGATAAGTATGACTTAGGAGAGAACAAACTCCTAGACTACAACTAATTAATAAATGCATTTACCTAAGAAAGCTTAAGTAAATAGAATAAATAATTAGTAAATTAATTATTTACTCTAACAACACGCATTGTTTAATATTGTTATATTTTATTATTTTATTTTATTATGTAAGGTTGCACCTAGGATCACTTAGATGGTCATGCAATATGTAAAGATTCCCATGGGATATAGTTGATGAGTTATATTGTAACATTGTGATAACATTTGATGCAATTATTTAATATTGGAGAAAAATAATTAAATGTCCAATATTAAATGTGGGGTCAATGGGTTAGGTATCACATGGTTTATGTAATACTACTTAGTGTTTTTATAGGACTTGCTACTATATAAGAAGCCACAAGGGTAGTTGTGGATATAAGAAAAAAAGACAAAAAGGGAAAAAGGCAAGAGTTGAGCATGACAAGGCTTTAGAGGATAGCCAAAAGATCATTTGTGAAGGTTGGAAGCATGACATGAGATGTGTGGATTCATTCTTGTTCACATGTATTTCTTGGTTGTGGTTATGTCTTTGAAGGCTTCCATGGCTGTATTACAATGGTGTTTTGTTAAATAATACATAGCAATGGATGCTTTTGGAGGTTAGGTTTTTTTCCCCTAGATGAGGGTTTCCCACGGTATATCTTGTGTCATCTTTTGTGGGTATGTTGTATATTCTCTTACATGTGGATTTCAATTGCATATTTATTTCAGATCCATTATGGGATATGTGGAAATGGTTATGTTTTTTGTTGCAAGTTTCCTTACATTTTTATGGTTTGACTACATTTTACCAAAATATTATCGAAAGTTTTAAAAGTGTTTGTAGACCCTTGATTGAAACAATGAGAGGACATAGGAAGGAGTATAAATGGAATACATGAAAAGATGAGAAATTTGAATTGTTAAAAAAAAAAAATTACAGATAATCCAAGTTTAGTACTTTCAAAATAAAATATGGTGTTTCAAGTAGACTGTAATGTTAGTGGTAATGTAATTGGATATTTTTTAAGTCAAGAAGGTAGACCCATTGCTTATTTGAGTGAGAAATTGAATGATTTTAAAAGAAAATATTTTATTTATGATCAAGAGTTTTATGCTATAGTTTAGACATTAAGTAGGTGGAGATATTACCTTTTACATAAAGAGTTTTATTTATTTATTAATCATAAATTTTTCAATATTTGAACAATTAAGGAACATTGAATCAGAGGCATTTAAAATGGGTTAATTTTTTACAAAGTCACACATATTTTTGAAACACAAGAATGGGAAGTCTAATAGGGTTATAGATGCTCTTAGTAGGAGATAAATTTTACTAAAAAATATACAGATTGAGGATATTGGATTCAAGAAATTCAAGATTTTGTGCTTAAAGGAAATTGATTTTGGTGTATCTTGAAAGACTTAAACAAAACCTATTACTCTAGACAGAATCAAATTGTTGAATTTCATAATCCAAGATGGTATGTTCTTAAGAGGTATCCAGTTTTTCATTCCAAATATTTCTATGAGGGATATTATCATCAAAGAGAAGCATAATGGAGTGTTGGATAAACATTTTGGTTAAAAAAAAACTATTTATCAAGTTATTGAGAATTGTGACTTTTTTTATAACTTCAATGTGTTGAAGAGATGTTGTATTGATGAAAATTTTTATCATTGATAAAAGCATATTTTCTTAAGTTAATGACATACTGAAATTTTGTATATTGTAGGTTATTTATTAGATCAACGAGGATAGTTATTAATAGAATTAGATATGTGAGATTACATGTGTAGTATAATTAGTATACATATCACATCTATGTTTTTAATACTTTATGCAATGATTTAGTTAAATTATAAGTTGTTGGGTGAAGACTAGTAGCAAACCACTGTACAAGAAACAATGAAAGAGATAGTTGAAAATATTTTGCCTATATATAATAAGTAAATAGGAATTAACTCTAGAAATAATGGAAGGTAGTAGAATACTTATTCCTCCACACATGTTCAAAAGTGAAAAGTTTTTGGAATGATTTAGAAAGGTCGCTAATGTTAATGTTTGGTATATTTAACCGGTAACTAACTGTGTTGAGAAAGCATATGATTTATCATTGGAAAACAAAATATTCTCATTGTAATATGTGGGAAACTAAATGTAATTATTCTAATGATGAGTATGAAGGCATGTATTCCTCATAATGGTCCTATGTAATGCATTGGTGAAGCTCTAATAGGATGACCTAATTAATTATTTTTGAATGCTATAAAAGAAAGTTGTTTTCCTTGATTCAAATGTATGGAATTAGTATGCATGGTATGAATGGTATATCTGGATACATCCAATGCAAGATGTTATGAGTAGATCTAAGATGTTGTTGGTTGGCTAAGTGGACTTCAAGGAACTATTCTGGAAAGTAAGTTTCATATCCCTCACTTCATATTTATTGGATATTTTATATTGAAAGTATTTTCTTTCACATTTTTTTGGATAAATTAGATAGTGGGTCTACTTGTTCTTATCAGCCTTTAACAAGGTTAGAACCTTTTAAAAAGGGTTCAATATCTCCTAATGTGAATCTTTCCTTTAACAAGACTATTGTACTAAATGAACTATATTTGACTCCTAATAGGGTCACATCCTTTCAAAAAGAATTTATAAATTAGTATATCATCTTGTGGGTACCATCCCCACTAGTTTTCTCCCTCTAAGAAAGGGTTTCCCTAGTCAATGAATCATTCTATTATGGTGTATGGTTTCTTATTGTTGTGTATGATTTTTTAAATTATTGAAGATTAAATTTTAAGTTTAAATTTTATTATATTTGTTCACAACTGATTTACCCCCCAATTTTGTGTGAATTTTACTTCTTAACAATTGGTATAAGTGTATCAAGCCCTCTTTGAGAAAGAATCTTAACAACTTAAGGAGATATACTATGCCTTACATGAAGGAGATTTCTAAATTTGATGGTGACAACCATGACATCTAGAAGAACAAGATGTGAACACATCTGATCTATATGAGTATTGATTACAAGTTTATCACAAGGGATAAAGTGCATGTCAAAGTTGAAAGATATCTATCTTCAAGAAATCATGACGAAAAGAAGGTATTCCAATACAACATAATTAAAAAAAAGTATTGATAAGTTCCCTATATGAATCCAAATTGATTGATGTAACGCCCCGCCAAGGGATCCAAAGAATTAACTTAAAGTTTCACTAAGTTTGGTAGCATTTTTTTTAAAATAATGAAAGTAAAACCATCTATATCATTCACATGATAGCAGAAGCAATAGCAACAATTCAAATGAAAGTAAACATGACATACATAATAGGTTACATTCTTTAAGGATCCCTTAATGTTGAATCACATCTAAATAACTATTAATGAATCCATCTAATACAACATGCACATGAAATAATAATGAAAAGTCCAATGTTCTTAAATTAATTTTTGATTGCTCAATCATCCACTATACATGTCACAGGGTATGAAAGGATTAAAAGAATATACATCTGTGTAAATAAACTACATCATCATACTAACTCTAATCCATGATGCAATAACATAAACAAAACCACAAACTATACATGATACATCATCATAACCATAAATCATCAAACATAATTAACTAAGTGCACGGTTCCTCTTAACCGTAAATAGCATCATTAGACCATCGTGGGTCCTAGCCATCCCTCTGTGCGTAACATTCCAAATCACCAAGGAGATCACTAGTATTAACATAGTAGGAATGTCACTCCTAAATCATACTACATCATATGCAAAAAGTAATCTAACATGCTACAACATATACATAAGAAATCCCATCATATAAAGTAGAGCATAAGATAAGTAAACAACATCATCTATCATATGCTAATCATCAATGAAAGGATACATATCCACCATCATAATCCAAGAATGCATTAGCTACGGTGTCTCAAACGGATCTCAAATGATAAGAGTGATAAAGCACTACCACCTGACCGCGTGGAACCTAAGTGGTCCACTCCCACCACGCTGAGGAGATAATCTCAAGTCCCAAATAGGTTATCAAAATCACATAGCATAAAAATACTCTCTAAGTCCAAGAATATTAAAAGTATACTAACTCAAGGTTTCAATCACAAAATTGACATCTAATCGTAGAGACACACAAAGACATGTACGAAACCTACTATGCAAGCGGGAAAGTGTCATCATACGAATCAAGCTAGAGTTAGCCTAGCAGTCTCTCAATAAACCTCAGCCCCATAGTGATCCCTATGCAGCCAGTAGTATCCTCTCATACAGATGAGGCATACTACGAAATGCAAGGTTGCAACCAAGCATTCTCTCTACTTCCATCCTAGTCTATACTAGCACTCGATGCATGGGCGAGAACAAAAAAATTATCTTTTTAGGTTCATTTAGTTAGTATTAAGTGTGAATGTTTTCACTTATTAAGGAAACTTACAATGAATTACCCTGGCAGCCTCTTAGGGCCCCGGCCCCCATTGCAAGCCACTTCCTGACACACGCACACACACACACACACACACACACACACACACACACATGCAGATTGTCAATCAGCTTTACATAATTTAAATATATTTAGATATAAGAATGTATGCAGATTTGTAACATATAAGTATATATAAATTTTAAATAAGAAGGGCTTTCCAATCTAAGAATTTCTCTCTAAATTTATCCATTAATCCTCTAATAGATTTGACTATAAATTTTAACCCTAGTTCCATAATTTCATTGGATCTACACATGAGGGGTTTTCTCACATAAAAATTAAATATCCATGAAAAGATTAAAATAATTGGAACATTCACATATAGAACCCTCAGAAAGTATTTAGAAGACACGAAGAAGACAGGAAGTGTGAGAAGTGAAAATAACATAGGTAAAATCACAAGAGTCTACCCAAATTCTAATGCTAATTCACTTCTCCTCAAAATTTGTAGAGCAAGCTCCTTCCTTCTCCCACATTCCTGAGTCCTCCAAACACGCTCTCCACACACTCTCCCTAAGCTTCTAGGAGTGCCTCAATATAAAGAACTCTCAAGAAGCACCTAGAATGTCTCTAGAAGCAACTAGAAGGTATTGACAACTAAGCATGAGCTCTTTCCAACCTTCTAGATGAGTCATAAGGTTGTAATAGAGTTTTAGTTGATATGATTCTTTTAACGAAGTTGTAAAATATTTACATCGAAGTTGATAAGTCTTATTCCAATGATTTGAATAAAGACTTTAGATATTTTAATGGTTATTAGTGATGATTTAATTATTATAACGATTAAATTAAGAGACCTAAATTTTAGTAATATTTAGTTGAGTTTTAATTAAGTATTGTTAGAATGATAAAGAGTCATACCTATGTTCATTATTAATTGATTTAATTAAGATTAATTAATAAAGAGAATAATATTAATTAAGGGATAATGAATATTAGTGTATTGAGTTAATATTTATCCTTCAATATTCTTAGAATGTAATTTTAAATAATGGGAGGATAAAGCTATCAAGGGAACAAACAGGTTGATTTGTAGGTCAAATGACAAATCTTATATACTTGAAGTATACTTGCAAACTGAAACTGAAACCTCCACACATTATTCAACTATGTAATTTTAGCAAACCAAAAACATGTGCTTGCATTGTGTTTACTCTATGCCTCTTGTTATGGGTTTTTGGGTTGACTAGTGTTGACCAATTATAGGATGTCTACCAGAGGCTCAGGGGTTATGATTGTGATGTCATGATGATGTCTTTTGATCTCGATTCTTTATAAACCCAACCATGGATATGTGATGGTATGCTCTATGAGATGTATTTACTGATTGTTATTACTCATCAGTCTTCTTGAGTGAAGCTGAGTTTTATGTATCTGAGACACTTGACTTAACCATTTTTGAGTCATCGATCAGTTATCCTTGGATTACTTTCCAGTCACCATGATGGGACTGAAATGTTGATTTATTTCTTGATGATGTCATGTTGTGACATGTTTTGACTCGACCATTTTGGAGTCTTCAATAAGTATGATTTTGAGATATATTTTGGTTATTGATAACCAATGGATACTTTTGATTATCAGTGATACCTTTTGTATATGAGCAATGTTAGTATGCTAATAGAAACTAAATTTAAATAAAGCTTCTACAAACTAAACAAAATTCATAAACTTCAAGATAGACTAAGATGAACTCTCAATTGAGAATATGAGCCATTAATGGACTCTCTCAATAAGAAGCTCTCTTGTTGAGTAGCTTTATCTAAATGGATAGGATGTATGCTCAATATGCTTCCAAAGGCTTCAATGGATGATTGTGGATTTTTAGTGTGGATAAATGGCTTTAGTATGGATTTGGCTCTCAAAATAGCATTATAACTTTACTTAATGGATTGTGTTGTTTTGCAAAGGGGAAGGATCCAATTTATAGGCAAGAGGCTTGAGGGATTGAGGGCTAAGATGCAAGGATGGGAAAAAGCTTATTAAGGGCTCAGATTGCATGAGAGGAGAGCACATGGATTGTGCTTCCTTATAGCCAATCAAGGAGTGACACATGTCACATGGTGAGAGGATGGAGGAAAGGGGAAGGATGAGTCAAAAAAGGAGGCTCAAGAGATAAAATCTTCATAAAGACCCTTCATAAGCGCTTTGTAAGAACATTTATGACTTTGTGGGCTTTATAAAGTTTTGTGGTTGAGATATTTTGAGGGAGATGAGAGAAATTTTGACTTGGGCTTGATTAGGATGGTTTTAAGCTTTCTTAGGCTTGTGCAAATGATTAGAGGATGGATTAGGATGGTTTAGGATTAGCTTTAGGGATAGGCAAGTGGATGGCATTTAATGAGGGTGGGTGAAGGAGGAGATATTTGTTAACTTTGGCTTGGGTTAGTAAGTTTTAACCCATGTTTAGGGAATGTGACAAGGTTAGGAGGGGATTAGGATTAGGTTTAAAGACATCTTCTAGAAGAGTCTATATTTTGGATGAGGATAAAGACTTTCTAGAATAGTCTAGAATTTCCTAGGATGAGGATGAAGACTTTTTAGAAGAGTCTAGAACTTCTTAGGATGAGGATGAATTAGATTTTTAGGAAATAAATAAAGTTTTATTTATTTCAAGGGTTTGGGTTGAGGAGATATTTATTAAAACTTTTTAAATAAACATGAGGATTAATATTTAATCTTAATTAAATATTTTGAGTTGGGATTAGGGGTAGGAAATGATGGGATTAGCCTTTAATCAAAATTTAAGAAGGATTAGAAGATTTTGGAAGAGGTTAGTGGTCTTAAGGAAATTGGCCAATTTTTGGGCAAAAAATAGATTTTTTATTTATTTTAGGATTTTTGGTCAATTTATTAATTAAATAATTAATAAATAAGGAAATAATGTTTAAATAAGATTTAAACATTTTTGGGAGGGATTTCTTAATTAAATATTTTTAATTAAGATAAAGGGATTTAATGGCATAAAAATAAATAAATAAATTAAATAATTAATTAATTAATAAATGATGATGTCATCAGGGACTTTTTTTCAGAAAATAAAAATATTATTTTCTAAAGGATTTTTAGGTGTCTACACCTTCAGTTGCCAATAGAGAACTATTGTGGTCATGATTATCTATGATGCTTTTCAGTTGCTCATGGAGATTTGATGTTCTTATTGTGGATTATCTTTTGTGATTTTAAGATTTATGATTCCATGAGCTTAGGGTAGGTTATCTACTTGTAGTGTTGGGAAGTGGCTTGCAATGGGGGTCAGGGCCCTAAGAGGCTACCAAGGTAACTCATTGTAAGTTTCCTTAATAAGTGAAAACATTGGCACTTAATACTAACTAAATGAACCTAAAAAGATAATTGTTTTGTTCTCGCCCATGCCTTGAGTGCTAGTACAGACTAGGATGGGAGTAGAGAGAACACTTGGTTGCAACCTTGCATTCTGTAGTATGCCTCGTTTGTATGAGAGGATACTAGTGGTTGCACAAGGATCACTAGGGGGTCAAGGTCTATTGAGAGACTGCCAGGGTAACTCTAGCGTGATCCGTGTGATGACACTTTCCTACTTGCATAGTAGGTTTCCTACATGTCTTTGTGTGCCTCTGGGATTAGATGTCGATTATGTGATTGGAACCTTGAGTTAGTATACTTTTAGGATTCTTGGACTTAGAGAGTATTTTTATGCTATGTGATTTTGATAATCTGTTTGGGACTTGAGATTATCTCCTCAGCATGGTGGGAGTGGACCACTTAGGTTCCACATAGTCGAGTGGTAGTGCTTTATCACTCTTATCATTTGAGATCCATTTGAGACACCGTAGCTGATGCATTCTTGGATTATGATGGTGGATATGTATCCTTTCATTGATGATTAGCATATGATATATGATGTTGTTTACTTATCTTATGCTCTACTTTATATGATGGGATTTCTTATGTATATGTTGTAGCATGTTAGATAACTTTTTGCATATGATGTAGTATGATTTAGGAGTGACATTCCTACTATGTTAATACCGATGATCTCCTTGGTGATTTGGAATGTTACGCACGAAGGGATGGCTAGGACCCATGATGGTCTAATGATGCTATTTACAGTTGGGAGGAACCATGCACTTAGTTAATTATGTTTGATGATTCATGGTTATGATGATGTATCATGTATGGTTTGTGGTTTTGTTTATGTTATTGCATCATGGATTAGAGTTAGTATGATGATGTAGTTTATTTACACGGAGGTATATTCTTTTAAGCCTTTCATACCCTATGACATGTACAGTGGATGATTGAGCAATCAAAAATGTAATTTAAGAACATTGGACTTTTCATTATTATTTCATGTGGATGTTGTATTAGATGGATTCATTAATAGTTATTTATATGTGATTCAATGTTAAGGGATCCTTAAAGAATGTAACCTGTTATGTATGTCATGTTTGCTTTCATTTGAATTGTTTCTATTGCTTCCACTATCATGTGAATGATGTAGATGGTTTTACTTTCATGATTTAAAAAAAAAATGCTACCAAACTTAGTGAAACTTTAAGTTAATTCTTTGGATCCCTTGGCGGGGCGTTACAATTGAGGTAACATAACCTGATCTAGTACTTGATATTTGGGATAAAATAGAAAAAGTTATGAATATACAAAGAAAGAAAATTTGAAGAATTGGGAATTAAATTTGAGAATAATATAATACAAGAAGATGAAGCTATTAGATCATATATGCAAAGGATTACTAAAACTACAATAGGCATAAAGGGTACAAAAGGAACTATAAAAAAAATGAGGTTGCTCAAAAAATTATCAAATCCTTAACACCAACCTATATGAACAAGCTAATACAATTGAATAATCATTCATCTCATCAAATATTTCAAGAGAGAAATGTTAATTGGTAAATCACAATCTTTTGAATCCAAAATATTGAAAGGTTTTTTTATCTAGATTTGAGACTACATTTAGAGTTATTGCACATTAAGATAAAACAATACCAACCAAGAGCACAAGCACCAATACTATAAATCTTGGATAATATACCACTGAATAGGAAGAAACTCAAAAAGAAGAAATAAATATGGACAAACTTGTATCCTTGATTGCAAAAAGAGAGAAAAGACATGCATGAGTATTTAAAGGAAGTTACCTATACATTCCTATAACTATAAAAGAATTGGTCATTTTACATCAAGATTTCCTACAAGAGAACCTTAGGTTAAACCTAGACCTTTGCTAGAAATATTTGGAATAACTGAGAGGGGGGTTGAATCAGTTACTCGAGGTCCATATGTGCCACTTGAACATTTAAACATTAAACACTTCACTATTCTACTTATCCTACCTGTCCTACTATTGCTTGATCACTATCGCAAAACTATCATAAACTTAACTTGCACTGCATAATGAAAACATCATCACATTTAAAACATTCATAAGACATTCATCGCAGTTTGACACTAGGATTTTATGTGGAAACCCAATTTGGAAAAAACCACCAACAAAATATCACTCTTTTAAACTCTTTTGAAGTTAGCTCTATTAGGAGCCAACCTTGTTAAAGGTTATAATACACTATTAAATGTGACCTAGTTAGAGGATTTAACATCTCAACGAATCCATTGATGCACACTAAGACAAAGAACATTGCTATCAAGTATACTTGAGAGAATTAGTTCAAGACAAAGAAGTGAAGCTAGCATATATGAATACAAAGCACACTATTTAGAATTTTTTCCCTTCCAAAGGTACAGTAGTATGGGGGTGATCCCACAATAATGGGTTCCACTTTTTGACCAATTTTGACACTAAAATCAATATTTTTGAAAGAAACCTCACATTCAAGTGACTATATCTCTAAAACTATAAATAATTTGAAGATGACATAAACTAGTGATTTCTAGTACTTTGTTCGTACTTTGTAACCATATTTTTTAATTCAAAAAAAAATTATTTAAGTCAAATTTTTCTTCTCCCCCAAAAAGTGGTACATATGAAAAATTAATATTTTTAAATAGTGACAGTCATTTTGACAAGCATAATTTATTTTCTAGAAATGATAATGAGGTAATTCTTTTAGTTTTGGATTTGTAGCATCAATATCTAGAAGATGCATTTGGTTTGATTCAATTTGGTTGAATATTGCATAGTTTATGAAGTTTTGAAGTGACATAAATCGTAGTTCAAACATACGTTCATTTTGACATAGATAACTTGAACTCAATTTATAATAAATCAAATTATCTTTTTTTAATATAAAGCTATCTCAATAACCTATTTCCTAGATATTTTTGAATTTTTTTGACCTAATTCACAATTTTTCTAGAAGTGTCAAAGTCAATTGATGTTCAATCATTAATAAACCTTTAATGAGTTAAACTCATTTTTTAAATTCTTAATGAATATAATATCGATTAAAATTATAGTCGTTGGAAAGCTTTATCTAAGAAGCACAATCTGACATTTATTGATTTATAGTAGGAGATCATTTGATCCCAATTTTGAGGGTCGAAACACCATTTTTTCTTTTTTTTAAAAGAAAATAGCAAAGTTTCTTAAAAAAAACATATGTTCGTACAAACATATGTTTTCAAAAAATGGAAATTTTATAATGAAAATAGTAACTTTTTTATGTTCATGCAAACATTAATAGCACTTATGTCCATGTGAACATGCCTATTTATATTTATTTATGTTCGCTTGAACATAAATGGAGGAAATATTCGCTTGAACATTTCCTTAACATTTGCATGAACAATTGAAAATTGGAAATTGGAAATTTCCATCCATTTTCAATTTTGTTTGTGCCACAAAAGTGATGCCCAATATTGTGGGATCACCCATGGAGGAAAGATGTTCCTATTTTGTATTAGATTAATGAGTATATAGGAAAGATGGGTGAAATTTTTGAAATTATCATGAATAAATACTTTGAAACATTCAAGGAGAAGATGAATAATAGCTGTAGGATCCCCAAGAAACATGTTGCAAATTATAGAGATGATATTTGTTTCATGGTGGATTGTGACCAAGTATATATTAAGGCAGTCAGACCTAGAGTGGCATGGGCTAAACCTCTAGAATATGAGGTTAACATTGATGACACCAAGGATATCATACAGGCTCTACTGAATGAACATGTTGATGCAAAGGTATTTTAGAACCTTTAGAAAATCAAATACATGACTTCAAGCTTCACATGCATGAATGCAGATTTCAGCAAATGCATAGAAATTTAATGAAATGAGGGTCAACACATGAAGATGTTGCCCATTCAAATCTGCATTACAACTGGGTTTTCTTGTAACCTGATATGAGACAACAATACAGAAATAAATAAATGCATGAAATTATAGAGGATCCTCCAATGGCCAAAAAAGACCATTGGAGGATCTTTAGAAAACCCCCATGCAACTTAGACCACTCCCAAAACAACAGAGAGATTTGGCTGATAGGAAATGAAAAATAAGAAAATATTAAACTATTAAGATCTAATTTTTAGATTTCTTCCAAGATGTTGATCTAAATACAAATAGAAAAATGTATGTAGAATACTACACAATCACATCTGTACAACACTAGAAACTTAAGAAAATTACAAGAAAACTCAAGAACTTCATTCTATTCTCTTTCTCCCCAAAAAAAAAAAATCTCCCTCCAAAAATCTCTCTTACAATATGCACTCTTTCTCTTTTTGAAAAACCTTCTAATGTAACTCCCAAAAAACCATCATAGCTTTCTTGTGGCGGTTACATTTTGAATGCCTACACATGATGCTTTAGGAATATTCATCATTTTGTTCCTTTTGATTTTTCCCAGAAACATTTCAAAAATTAGAAACCTTTAACACACCCAAAATAAACTAAAATAAACTCATACTAAGTCCTAAGTGAATAATGTTGGGTAGGCTTATAAGAATGCCACCTAAAAATTTCCACCACAAAAAAAAGGACATTTATTTTAAAACATAAAACTCTAAACTCACACACACAAACATTTCAAATTTTAGATTTTAAACTCAAAACTTTATGATATTTGCTTTGTACCCTACATTTTAGTCATATTGCAGGTTATCTTCTTGTTGCCACCAAACTACCTGTCGCAATATAATTCTAAATAAATAATGTTGCATGTTATCTTCCTATCACCACTAAATTTCCTATCATAGATGTGCTCCTACACCACATGTGGATCCTAAAGCTACATACTTCGACACATATGATGAGGCTAAGGCGAGAATAGATCTTGAGATTAAGTTACCTCAATCAGTAAATAAAGGAAGAAAAAGAGTAGAAAAGATATTGAAAGACACTAAGCAAGAAGATTGCCCTCTAATTCTTATCAAGGGGAAAGGTGATGATATTGAAGAAGATGATGTAGAGGATGAAGAAGAAAAAGAAAAATCTAACGAAGAAGAACCTCGAAGGAAGAAAGGAAAGGTTATCATAACCAGACCTATCAAGTCATCCCATGTTGTATTCACTAGAAGGGTAACTAAGTCAAATAAGAAATTGAAGTTAGGTGAAGATGAAGCTAAGAAAATAATCTTCAAGAGATCTGCACATACACTTCAAGAAAGATTAATGAAGATGGAGGAAGGAGCTAGCATGGAAATTTTTTAATTCCTCAAGTATGAGACAAGGAATGAGAATGAGAAAATGAAGATTGAGGATGTTGTTATGACCAAGCTAGACAAATAGAAGTACTCCCTAGATGAGCTTGTACACTAGATACATAATGAACCTATGCAGGTAATAAAGCTAAGATGGGAAAATGCACAAAAGGCTGTCAATGATATCTATGAACAAACCTTAATCCAACTGATGCCAAATATTAGTAGTAAGGATATGAAGGAATCATTGAAGAAAAATGAGAAAAATTTCACTCTCAAGATGAACACGTGTATGATTCTTCTCAAAGACATTGAATATGTGGTGAAAGCAACTACAACAACATGGAAGAACATTTATCACTTACATCAACCTAGTGACTTTATTATTCATGTTGAAGAAAAAGATGAAGAATATGAGGAAGAGAACTTAGAAATAAAAGATGATGAGATTGATGATGTAAATCTAGATGATGAGGAGGAAGAACAAGAAGCTATTAGAGGAAGTCTTCCAGAGATACAAGGCATTGAGGAGATTGATGTAGAGAAAATTGTAGTAGCAGTCATGGCCTCATTTCCTCACTCTCTGAGCATAGCCTTAGTAAAATATGGCTCAAAGATAGCTTATATCAAGTTGGTTGTGGATAATACTACTAAAACAAGTATCCAATCAAGCTTTGAATCTATTTAGCTAAATATTTCATTGAGTGAAGTGCCCAACACTTCATCTGCTAAGTAGCAATGTTCTCCATCATCAAGCTTGATTGAGCAACAATAAGGTATTCATGTTGTTAGTGTCATTTCAACTTTTTTTTCTAGTCCATCATTTTCAACTATTACTTCTATTCCAAGTATATCCATAGAAAGTACAATGACATTTGAGAAAGAGTCTCAACTGAGTACTAAAGTCCTAAATAAGGGGAAACAAAATGTTCACACCATTTTGAAAGAAAAGGGAAAAGAAAAAGAAATTGATGATCTTGATGAGGAAATAGTTATTCCAAATTAGGATATCTCTACCCTCACTCCTAATCAAACGAACACCATGGGTGAATTATTGAAGAAAAGAGCTAAGAAGTAGAAGCTTAGAGAAGAAAAGAAGAAAGAAAACCAAGTCTTTGAAGACATAAAAACATATTTTTTGATGCTCTAAGTATTGAGGTTGATGGCACACAACCTATCTTGGATCAATTAGAAAATATTATCCAAAAATTAAATGAAGACTTGAATGGTCAAGAGAAACTACTTCAGAGAGTAGAAAGGAAATTTGAAAATGGAGTGTTGGAACAAGTTACACAGAGAATTGCAATAGATCAAGTAGAGTTAGCTACTATTCTTGGTTCATTAGAAACATCTATCAACAATGTTGTATCAATATTTATCAAGTTGAATGATACATCTATCTTCACCAAGGATATCAAGGAGAAATTATCCAAGATAGATGAGGACATGAAGGTAGGTGCACATCAATTGTTACTTGACCCAAGCCATAGCTCTACACATTATACAAAGATCAGATATTTGACCAACTTGTATGTATAACTATTGAAGGAAGAAGATTGGATCAGGGTCACACTTGCAAAAATCCAAGGCATGATTCTTCCAAACATGGATGCACTACATAAACATATTCCACATGCAAAGATACTCATCCATGATAACAACTTCTCTATAGCTGATCACATGATGGAATTATTAGTATAAGTTATGATTGCATTGTATGCAAGCAAGGTACTACAAGAAAACTAGGACAAGACAATGGTACTTATTGTAAAGGTACACTTTGAATTATTGTCACATTTTAATATTAACATATAGTTACTATACACCTTTAGAGATTATATCAAAAAGGGGAGAAGCGTATATTATATGTATATAAATAAGAACAGGGGAGAAGTGTATGTATATAGGAAGATATATGTATAGGGGAGCAGTGTAAGTATGGATAAGAAAAATATCCCTTTACAAAAGCAATTTTGAAAAATTAGAAAAACAAAGTATGTTACCAAGCCACAACAGATGGAAGTCAAAACTGAGTTGAAGACATAGAATGATGGCAAAGGAAGTTTTGACTTATAGTTTTGAATGATCAATTTTTAATATAATTTTTTTGTCACTAATGCCAAGGGGGGAGATTGTTGACATAAAGGTCAATTTTTCTATCAATAACTCAACACTTAGTCAATTGTCTACAGTTTCTACCAAACTTATTATTCAATTTGCAATGTTAACCAAATGATTCAATTGTTCCCAAGATAAGTAGTCAGAATACAATGTCTACCAAGAACCTAAGTCAGTTTGCAATTTTTTTGAGCTTCAGAGACAAAGTTCAATGCAAACCGAGCACAACAAAGGGTACCAAGCTAGTTAGTGGAAGTGAAGAAGATCATAGTGTTAACTAAGCTCTATAGTGATAACCAAGTCCAATAGTACCTATCGATCTCATAGGGTTAACAAAGTGGATCTAGTGTTGACTTTTTGATGTCATGTTAACCAAGTTTCTCAGAGTTCACTGACTCACAAAGTGTTGACCAAGTTCAAGCTACTTGGAAGTGATTAGTATGGACCAAGCTTCAAGTTCAATTGAGTGCCAAAGATTTTTGAGCCTTGAGAGTGTTTTCCATGTATCAAAACATCACCAAGTTTTTCTTTAGAACCTGTGTTACAATAGTTGGGCCGACTTTGTGAATTATGGTGATTGGTATTATAGTTGACTTCAATAAGTTGTAATTTGGATTGGTATATATGTAATGTATTGTATAATATCCAAGGGTGTGCATGTGAAGTATATATATGAGAAAAAGTGTGAATTGAAGAAGGCTACAAGCAGTATAAGGGACAACAAATTATTATCTATCATAGTTAGGTGATCATTGTAATACAAGGAATCTCAACCAGAAAATTAGAGTTGTCGACCAGAGATCAACCACTAATTCATCCTAATAAGTGCTTTAGCCAAATCCTTTAAGAGGGTAGACTTAACAATATTTTTGAAATCTCATAATTGAGTGCATACTTCATTGTATGTTTGTAAATCCTTTGACAAGGTGGACCTCACAGTCCTTATTGCTCCTAATAGGGGAGATCACTAGAAGTGGTCAATTGTAAATCTTAATAGGTTAAACTTTATATTGCAGTACTAAATCTTGTGGGTATCATCCCCACCCTAGTTTTACTTTCTAATTGGAAGGTTTCTTGGTCACCATATCTTATGTAAAAATATTATGAATATTTATTTGTTCTTTCATACATGCAATTAGATCATAATATTATTTGAAGGATTAATTGGTGAAGTAAGATAAAATTTTATTGTTCACCCCTCCCGTCTTAGTAACCTTGCATACCTTATATTTCCAACAGACTATTAGGTTAGCCTCTATTAAAAGAATTTTAATACAAACTTTTTATAATGATAAGAAATAAAACAATAGGTTTTGATCTATGTGATTACAACTCACTTTTGTTGGTTCAAATCTATGTTCGATCCTTATGCTAGTTCATAGATAAGCCTTTTATTGTCATCTCTAATCTTGATCTTCTTGGACACCCTTCAACCAATCAATCCACTCTTTTCATCAACACTTAAGCCTTCTACTCAAATTCACTTATCAACAACAACATCACATCTACAAGCTTTTTCTTTTAGCTTTGCATCCACTCACTTGTGTGCATCTAATCAACCTTGCTTTGTATGACTTCCTTCCAATAGAAACTCGCACACACACTAGATGAGGCTAGACTAGGCACCAAATTTTTGGTCTTGTATTACCTTAAATAGGAAATATGTGCTTTACCATTTTCTACATCAATATTAGGGTTTATGATTAGATTCAATTCAATTCAATATATCTATACATATTCTTAATCATCCTCTAGAAACTTCTCTAAAATCCTTTAGTTAGGTCTTTACCTAATCACCTCCTTGAATTTAATGATCCAACTCATCAATCTTATCTTTAAATGGTTTTACGTCTCTCAAGAAATCATCTAAGTTTGCTTGTGATGCAGGAGTATCTTGACCCTTCATACATTATGATGAATTTCATAATATTGTAATATTTAAGTCATTTAGACTTCCCTATAACCATGTTAAAGAAATGGTTAATGTGCTTCAATTTTCCATGTAATGTATTGTAAACAAGGAAAAATTTATTAGCATTGAATGTATTAATGAGTGGCAGATACGTGGTTATGACGATTATGTAACTATAAAAAGAATTGTCTTTAAAAAAAGATGAATGTAACCAGAAAGAGGCCATAGAGAGAAAGAGAGAGAGAGATATGAGAGAGTTTGTGAAAAAGAAAGAGTGGAAGGAATCAAGTCTCTGGCATTAGGCCAGAGAGCCACTAAGCATGTACACTCATTATGCTGAAGTTAATAGAATAGTTTTGTTCTAGTTTGGAGTCATTCTTTCTTTCAATGTTTGGTGCATTTTAGTTTTGGAGATCTCTCTATCAATTAAAGGTTACATGTTTGTAGTTTTTTAGTTCTTGTGTGTATTGTTGAATGATAGAAAATAACCCTTATTTGTTTAGATTTGGGTTTCATAGCAGAGACATTAAGAATTTCATATGTTTATTGCTATTAGCTAGTTGCAAAAGTTTCAAATTGGAATGGTAAGAAACAATTTATTTTAACATAGAAGTTGATGTGATATCTTAGGGATTTGTTCTCAAATACCACTTATCATCTTTGTGTTATCTTAATATGGAATTGAATTTTCTATGAAATGGTTATGGACTGAAGAATACGGGAGTGTGAACTTGATACACATCAATGGCATTCTTGTTCAGTTTGTATTTTCTCAAAAAAAACCCTTAGTACGAGGGCCATAACTTTCCAACCAATGGTTGGATTTTGATGAGCTTTGGGTATGTGGTTTCAAATCTAATTGTGTCCATCTTCACCTAAGGAATCAAGGATTTTTCATTCAGTTCAAAATTTATTTATGTTTGAGTGTAGGTCTATCCAGAGAGCCAAAAAAAAACAATGTTTTGATAGAACCTGAACTTGATCCAATCTGATGTAACAAGCTTGTTGATTCTCTCTCATTCCTTATTCATGGATACTAAATGTAGCTGGAGACACCCCATATCAACACACATACCCTAAATCTTCCATATCAAGCACCTTCAAAACTACTTACTCTCCCAATGAGTACTCATCAACTCCTCTTAAATACACCTGATAAACTATCTCAGCATATACAAGAACATCAAATTAAGATGATAATTCCTTTGTCTTACTCCATGCTATGCTTGGCTTGTTGCATGTTGGATTCTAAACCAAGCTTCTTTCATATTATGATTGGGTTTAGGTTCTATCAAAACATTTTTTTGTTTTGTTTTTTGCTAGCTCTAGATAGACCTACACTCAGACATAAATAACTTTTGAACTAGATGAAAACTCCTTGATTCCTCTAGTGAAGATGGGTGCAATTAGCTTTGAAAAAACATTTCCAAAACTCATCAAAATCCAATGGTTGGTTGGAAAGTTATGACCCTCGTACTAAGGGTCTTTTTTTTTGAGATACATACAAAATACAAACTGAACAAGAATGCCATTGATGTGTATCGGGTTTATACTCCCACATTCTTCATTCCATAACCATTTCATAAAAAAATCAATGCTATATTAAGATAACACAAAGATGATAAGTGGTATTTGAGAAAAAATCTTGAAGATATCACATCAACCTCTATGTCAAAATAAACCATTTCTTACCATTCCAAATCAAAACTGTTGTAACTAGCTAATAGCAATAAACATATGAAACTCTTAATGTTTCTACTATGAAACCCAAGTCTAAACAAATAAGGGTTCTTTGCTATCATTTGACAATGCACACAAGAACTGAAAAACCAGAAACATGTAACCTTCAATCGATAGAGAGATCTCTAAAACTAAAATGCACCAAACATTGAAAGAAAGAATGACTCCAAACTAGAACAAAACTATTCTATTAACATCAACATAATGAGTACATGCTCAGTGGCTCTCTGGCCTAATGCCAGAGAGTCAATTCCTTCCACTCTTTCTTTTTCAAAAACTCTCTTGTATCTCTCTCTCTCTCTCTATACAGCCTCTTTCTAGTTACATTACTCTTTACATAAAGAGAATTCCTTTTATGGCTACATAATCGTCATAACCACCTATCTGCCACTCATTAATGCATTCAATGCTAATTGATTTTTCCTTGTTTACAATACATTACATGGAAAATTGAAGCACATTAACCATTCATTCAACATGGTTATAGGGAAGTCTAAATGGCTTAAATATAAGAATATTATGAAATTCATCATAATGTATGAAGGGTCAAGATGCTCCCACATTAGCATCCTAGGCTTTCTTGCAATCCTACATGTTGGAGCTGAGTGCTAGTGGTTTTCAACTTTTTGTTGCTATCAAGCTATCTAGTTATGTCGAGTTACTGTAGCTCTAGTGGATGTCGATTTACAGTAGCTCTAGTGGGTGATGAGTTACTGTAGCTCTAGTGGATGTCAAGTTACTATATGTGTCAAGTGTCAATATTGGTCTTGGCTATGTTCATGTTGAGTTATGTATGAGTTGACTTTTAGCATTTAATTTATGTATGGGTATCTAATTTAGTGTTGTAGCTAGCTTGTGGCTTGATCTATATTTAATGTAAGGGATGTAATTTAGTTTGTAATGAGTTGGGTTGACTTGTGGCTTAGTTGGGTATAAATAAAGGGTTTTGTGGAGTCTTTGGAAGTGATCACTCCAACTTGGAGAAGGGGATGAAGTGCAGATGAAAATTTTGAAGAGCTAGGGTTGTGGCTTAGAAACTAGAGGATTTCTTGGTGGACTTGAGGGTACAAGTGTGGATTCTTCTTGGTGTTCTTATCCAATTGTGTATCTAGACTAGCTGGGATTGGGTTTGTGTGTGGATCTTTGTTGGATCTTGCAGAACTAATTTTGTAATTGCTATTTGTATTTGGTCCTAACCCGAAAGACCTTATAGCTAGGCATATTGCATGTAATTAGTTATATCTATGAACAAAGAGTTTTGATTTGGTATCAGATATTGCATTATTGTTTCATTGTGTTGTATTATGTTGTGTGGTTGTTTGATGGGGGTTTGGACATCTCCTTTGGGGATTCTCCTACTTTCACTATGTCAAATGGTATTAGAGTGAAGGTTTTCCTAAGTGTGTGGATAGATCACCAAATTTGTGGTAGTTTGAACTAGGACTTGCAAAGAAGGTTGATCTTGTGGCTGATTGATCTTCTGGATTGGTGAATCTATTGCTTAGGGTTTGTGAAAATTTTGGAAGATGCCTCCAAGAAGATTAGACCCTAGGGAAATTAATGATCTTAGTGATGCTATAGAAGAATGGATCTTAGAAAAGATTAGAGCAAAGTTCGGATCTGAGATTGCATTGATGAAGAGTGACATGATTGTTGAAATTGTAAGTGCTTTAGGTGGTGTACCTAGGCATGTGGGTACTGAAGGAAGTTATGAGGAATTTTCTAAAGACTTTGAAGTTGTTGGGTTTAGTGGTGAGGACAAAAATGATCATGTGGAGAGACCTATTGGAACTAGGGCTAGTCAGTTTGCTAGTCTCAGATCTCAGTTGAAGTTGAAGCATAAGATGGAGGTTTCTAATTTCTTAGGTACTTTGACTCTTGAAGACCTAATTGATTGGATTGGTGAGTTGGAAGACTACTTTGAGCTTGAGGATATTGAGGATCCACTCAGAGTGAGGTTGGTACAAACTAAGTTGAAAGGACATGCTACACTTTGGTGGAAATAATTGCAAAGAGACAAAGAAAAGGAAGGTGAAATGAAGATCACTAGATGGAAATTGATAGTGACTAAGTTGAAGGCTAAGTTCATTCCTACTGATTATGAACTTAAGTTGTTTAAGAGGTTGCAAAATCTAAAATAGAAGGATATGTCTGTGAAAGATTATACCGAGGAGTTCTAAAAGTTGACTATTCAGTCTGGTCATAGAGAATTATCAAAGGAAAAGGTAGCTTGGTACATTAATGGTTTGAGATTCAATATTTAGGATGAGGTTGGTATGTTGAATATGTCTTCAGTTGAGGATGCTTATCAGTATGCGCTAAAGGTAGAGGATAAGTTGTAAAGGAAAAGTCAAGGTAATGCTAGAGGGAAGAAAAAACAAGATTGCTTGGCAGAAGCTAAACTGACTATTGAAAGTGAACCAAAACTTGTTGATCAAAAAAGGAGGACAAGTAGAGGTGAGTTTAGAGGTAATTATTTCAGATGTGGGAAAGAAGGGCAAAGATCTTTTGAATGTTTGATTGGTAGGATAGCTACCATTGTAAATGAGGTTTTAGTTCAAGATAGTCAGCCTAAGCAAGGAGAAAGTTTTTTGTCTCGGTGAGTACTGGTTGGTAAGAGGACATTGGATCCTTGTCACAGGACTTGTTATAAGTTTGGTGGTAAAGTATGCAAGGTGATTGTGGATGGTGGTAGTATTGATAACCTTGTTCTTGAGGAGATGGTTTAAAAAATTAGTTTGAAGAGAGTGAGACATCCTTATCTTTATAGAATTGGTTGGTTGCAAGGTGAACATGCTTTGGAAGTCAAGGAGAAATGCCTTGTTGATTTCCAGATTGGGCAGTATAAGGATCAAGTGTTGTGTGATATTGTAGACATGAATAGTTGTCATGTGTTTCTCAGTAGACCTTGGTAGTATGATTGTAGGGTTGTGCATGATTGTGTCAAGAATGTGTTTACTATTGAGAAAGGTGGTAGAAAGTTTTCCCTAATTCCTTTGTAGAATGAAGAGCTTGGTAAGAGGAACCTAAGTATTGGCAACCGAGTTGAGTTGGTAGATTCTAAGAAGGTTGGAGATTAGTGTGGAAAGTAGATCTTCAACACACCTCAAATGGATGTGAAGAAGCATAAGAAGAATAAGGGAAAGAGTGTACAAGTTGAAGATTTGGAGGATAAGTATGTGAAGAACCAATCTGGGATTTATGTGTTGAATCTTAGAAGATGTTCTTCCAATTACTAGAACATCTTTTTGAACCTAGGGTGTTTGATGTAGGAGCATTCTAGGCTTTCTTGCAATCTTGCATGTTGGAGCTGAGTGCTAGTGCTTTTCAACTTTCTGTTGCTGTCAAGTTCTCTAGTGGTTGTCAAGTTACTATAGCTCTAGTGGGTGTCGAGTTACTATAGCTCTAGTGGGTGTTGAGTTACTATAGATCTAATGGATGTTGAGTTACTGTATGTGTTGAGTGCTAGTATTGGTCTTGGTTTTGTGTGTGCCAAGTTATTTGTGAGCCAACTTTTGGCATTTAATTTATGTATGGGTATTTAATTTAGTGTTGTAGCTAACTTGTGGATCAACCTATATTTAATGTAAGGGATTTAATTTAGTTTGTAATGAGTTGGGCTGACTTGTGGCTTAGTTGGGTATAATAAAGGGTCTTATGGAGTCTTTATAAGTGATCACTTCGGCTTAGAGAAGGGGATGAAGTGTAGATACAAATTTTGAAGAGCTAGGGTTGGGGCTTAGAAACCAGAGGATTGCTTGGTGGACCTAAGGGTACAAGTGTGGATTCTTCTTGGTAGTCTTATCCAATTGTGTATCTAGACTAGATAGGATTGGGTTTGTAAGTGGATTTTTTTTGGATCTTATAGAACTAATTTTGTAATTGCTATTTGTATTTTTCCCTAACCCAAAAGGCCTTACAGCTGGGCATATTGCATGTAATTAGTTATATCTATGAATAAAGAGTTATGATTTGGTATCAGATCTTGCATTATTGTTGCATTGCTATTGTATTCTATTGTGTGGTTGTTTGCTAGGGATTTGGACATATCCTTTGGGGATTCTCCTACCTTGCACTATGTCAGCTTGATCTTATGATTTCTTTGATTTTGATCTTTTACTATCAGTTGACAATCACTGAATTCTGGCACTCGATCAATACTAAAATACTTGGTCATTGTTTAAACTTTCTAGCTTGGCATCATATAACTTTATTAGTCAATACTAATTCTTAGTCAACACTAGGCACTAATTGTGGCTCATTTGACACTAGCATTACTCGACACTCCTTAGTATATTATTCTTTTTCTTGACTAGGCTTAGCTTCCTTGATATAAACAATTACTTTTCTTTATCAAAGTGTATCTAATCAAATATCCATTGTAACTCCTTTTCATATCTTCAATCTTTCCTATAGGTGCTATAGTTATTAGTAACTCTCAAATCCTCATCATTGATCAAATATAAATGCCATTTTGATTAGGTAGCAATATGTCTCATCCATAGATTTGACATCAATGAAAAAAGAAAAAAAATTTCAATTGTAAGTTTCCAAAAAACCTTACAAGTCAACATTTCCTAAAGAGTGTATCTATATTATTGATGAAGAGATTGAGGTTAGGGAATTTTCTTTGAGGGAAGTGATAATGATGATGCCATAGGATTTATTGATATTATAGATGAAACTCTTATTAACAAGAAAAAAGAAATTGTTTTACATATTGAAAAAAGAGAGAATAGATTGGATCATAGATAGTGGATGCTCATATCACATGATAGGTGACAAAGTATAGTTTTTGGAGTTGAAAAGATATGATGGAGGTGTTTTTTGAGTTGGTAACAATGCACTCTCCATGATAAAAGGAAAAGATTTGGGATGACTTTATGGCAACACTAACATTAACAATGTATTATTTGTCAATGAAGTGAAATATAATTCTAAGTGTTGGACAACTTGTAGAAAGGGTTATCATTTACAATTCACTGATAAGCTTTTTTTAATTAAGGATATGAAGGAAATGAGATTATAACTGGTACTAGGAACAAAGTTAATGTATTTCAATTGAATCCTTCCGAGATAACTTATTTCATTACAAAAGGTAATGATAATTGATTATGGTATAGGAAATTTTGTGATATAAACTTTGATAACATAGTGAAGGTTAGTAATTCCAATGCAATTAGAGATCTAGCTAATATTGTAAAATCTTCTAACATGATGTGTAAGGAATGTAAGATGGAGAAAAAAGAACATGAGTACATTTGATATAAAAGAATTTAATACTTCAGAGAAGTTGGAGATTGGACACATAGATTTGTGTGGACCTACCAAGACAAGAGCATTCTATGGCGAGAGATATTTTATTCTTTTCATTGATGATTTCACTAGGATGACATGAAAAAAATTCTTAAGGGAGAAATCTAAGGCATTTGATAAGTTTAATATCTTTAAGGAAAATATTGTGAATGAATCAAGATTAAGAATAAAATGTTTAAGGTCTTATAAAGGTGGAGAATTTATATCTAATTAGTTCAATTCATATTGTAAGCATAATGGTATTTTGAGACAAACTTCAGACTCTAATACACCACAATAAAATGGACTTACAAAGAGGAGAAACATAATGGTTTGTCAGGGATCAAGAGTGATGTTACTTTAAGGTGAAGTAACAAATGTACATTGGAGAGGATTAATAAATATGATAATCTATGCCATGAATAGAGTTTATGTTAGACAAGGAACAAGATAAACACCTTAATAACTTTGGTTTGGTTAGACATCTACTATTAAGTATTTTAGGATTTTTCGAAGAAATTTCTATATCAAAAGAGATGATGAAATAGGAAATTTTCATCTTAGAAGTGATGTGTTGTAAACTACAATTGGAATAATTATTGTGTTGTCATTGATGTCAAATCTATTGATAAGATAGTTATCTATCTGATCTAAATGTCATATATATTTGATTGATGAAGAGGAATTGAGAAGTTGTTCATAAAAAAATAATCTAGAGAAAAGGTTGAGTTAGTTAAAATCTGACAAGACAAAGTGATTATTAAATCATGTTGACAAAGGAGAAGACAATGATGTTCAAGTCTTGATAGTGCAAGAAAAGATACATCACTTATGTAGGCTTGACTATGCAACATAGTAAAAGACCAAGGAATTTCAATGTACATGTTGAGTAATTCTAGTGTTAACCGAGCCACACTAAGTGATGAGAAAATTAAGTGTTGATTGAGCATTAGTATTGATCAAGTGACAATTTTGATGCCGAGAAAGAAGTCCTATAGTGACCAAGTAATTCAGTGATGACCAAGTGTCAGAACTAAGTGTTTAACGAGGAACAACATTTTAATTATTTGCGAGAAATTGTAATTTCCAACCAAATTAATTTCTTGGGATATGGAAAATGTGTTGAAGATAATGATTGATGATTTGGATCATTTAATTATAGAAGAGGAGTAGGTAAATGATCTAAGAGAGAAATTCAAGGAGAAGTTTCTAGAAAAGAAGAGATCAACAACATGGTGAATAGATACATTGTATATTATGGATTGAATTGTAAACCCTAAGATCTACAGTGAAGATTCGGCAAAAAAAATTAGAACTATTTATTTAAGGAGGTTCTATAAATAATTTAATTTAGGAATGTTCTAAAGTCCTCTAAAAATGTCACTCCTAATAGAGTGATTAAATCCATTAACAAGGTCACATTTAACACTATGTATTTTAACCTTTGACAAAGTTGGCTCCTAATAGGGCTCACTTTATAAGAGCGAAAATTGGTGACATGTTTATGGTGGTTTTTCCCAAATTGGGTTTC
This sequence comes from Cupressus sempervirens, assembly GCA_028749045.1. NCBI lineage: Eukaryota > Viridiplantae > Streptophyta > Pinopsida > Cupressales > Cupressaceae > Cupressus > Cupressus sempervirens. The sequence continues at coordinate 674,346,566 of CM053788.1, read as the reverse complement.
CATTTAAAATCCTAGGATGAAACTTGTGTGAATGTTATTGTGATGCTTTATTGTTTTAAGTTTACATTCTACAAGTTTTTTATTTTAAAGAACAATGGATAACTACTTAATGGTGCAAATAGTTTATAGTAGAAGTCAAGGAATAGAATGATAAGATCTAAAATTGTTTAAGTATTTATTCAGTTGGTACATATGGACCTTGAGTAACTAATTTACCACCCCCACCTCTTAGTTATTATAAATATTCTAAGAATTGGTATCAGAGCATTGATGCTTGTAAAGAAGAGTTTTAAGGTACTCAAAGATAAAGACCATGGCGTACAAGAGAGAGGTACCAAAGTTAAACAAAGACAACTTTCCTCCATGGTAGAAGTTGATGAGATTACATATAGCTAGTATTAGTGATGATGCATTAATTTTCTGGATAATGCAGATGTGGATAGAACAACAATCCCTATGTCTACCCAACAACTAAAAGAAAAGAAAAAACATAATTAGTCAATGTTGGAGATTGTTTCAGCTCTAAGCTATGCTAAATTTGATAACATAAAGGAATCTAATAATTCAAAAAAAATGTGGGATAAAATAAAGACCATCTATGGAGGATATGATAATGTCTTCAAAGCCAAATTAGAAAGCCTAAGAGGTAAGTTTGATGAGATGAAAATGACAGAAGGTGAGAACATAGTACAATATTGTGCAAGGATTGAAGTTGTCAATGCTATAAGAGGAGATAATGGAAAAATTGAAGATGAAACAATAATCAGCAAGGTTTGAGAACTCTACTTCCTATTTATGCTATTAGGGTTTCTACAATACAAGAGCTAAGATGTACACTAGGTAATAACCTAACTCTAGAAAGTGTAATTATTGAACCCTAGGTATTTGGTCTTTGATTGTTTTCATTGATGTCAATAATGAAATTATAATGAGAATCATGTAATTATCTTATTTGATGTCCTTTAATATTGTTGAAAAAATATTCAAGACAAACCCTTAAGTGTTATACAATTAACACTTAATGTTCACATTGGTTTAAAAAATGGATTTAAAAAGCAACTTTGGTCTATTAGAAAGTCGTCAAGGTTTTTTATTAGTTAGACCCCAACTATCATAACTTTTTGGAAATTTATTTGAGTTATCTAGAATTGGTCATTGTTAGTTTTTTTCATATCACATCTACGAAAAGAGGAAAATTATGTTTATCAGAAATAGTTACCAAGTTATTATGATAGTTTTAGCATTTTTGAGTGGTTTTGGTCTAATGGAAGTCTGGGGTAATCACCTACCTCCAAAATTTAGAATTTCTTGATTTATAAGTAGAGGATAGATTCCTCTAAAACATCCAACAAGTGGTTTTGATATAAGTTTCAAGATTTGTGTAGAATTCCTCATAGTCCGAACAATTTGCAGGTAGATTTTTAACAACAAAAAAGAGGGTAATGCTTTATGTTTCTATTTTCATATTTGTCATTTGATTTTCATTGTAGAAGTTTATCAAAGGTAGAAGAAGGTTATATATTTCATCTTCATTCATTCATATCACTATTTGATTAGATTTTTTAATGGAAAAGGAAAATATATTTGGATACTGGATATTTTGAGGAGAATAGAAGTATATCCTGCATTATGTTTTCAACAAGAAATTCAAACTAGTGATTCGTGATTTGTGTTGTAATAGAGATGATACTCTAATTTTATATCTCATTTTTTAATTTTTTAATTTGGTTCTTCTTGTATTCATGAAGTTGGTGCTTCAAGTGTAAGGGATTGGTGTTCCTTGAAATTGACATTTCTAAAGTAGGGTGTTGGTGCTTCCCAGAGTTGTAGCTCTAAAAGATTTTCCCAAGAGGCCAATAAAGTTTTAGATTCAAAGTGGCTTTTTACCTTAAGGGGTTTTCCACATTAAAATATTGAGTCACTTTGTTATTCATTAACTTTCTTGCTCATGTGTTAAATTATATAACTTGTAATTGTTTCAAGTTTTGAAAAGGTATTTTAAACCACTAATTCACCCCCCCTCTTAGTGGTGTTTGTATTTAGACAAGTGGTATCAGAGAAAGGTTCCCTTTATCAAGTTTAACAACTTTGGGTAGATTTTGGTTGACTGGAATACTTATCTTTAATGGCTCAAGATAGGTCTTCAAAGGTTCCTTATTTTGATGGATCAAATTATGCTTTTTGGGAAGTAATGATGCAAACATATTTGTTATCTATTAATGTTGATGTTTGGGCTTCAGTTGTTTTTTATTAGATAAATAAGTTTTACAGGGAACTAAAAACTTGAAAGTTAGTACATAAGAAGGCTAATAATAAGCATGACAGCCTAGCCAAAAAAGTAAAAGTTCAAAGGCTGATAATAAGCATTAAGCCCAGCCAAAGGAAAGAGTACTAAGAAAAGTCTAGGAAAAGGAAACAAACAAAGCCATGACCAAAAGCTAGAACAAAAAGCCAAAAGACAGTGATAAACAAAAGAACATGCAAGAGTTATTCCTCGTTCTTTTAGTCTAGATCATGCATCGCTTGAGTAGCCTCTAAGACCTATTGATTCTCCTCCTTATCCATCTATTGCACCCTTTGATTCACCTGGTCCTGAGCAAGAGTGGAGTTGTCCTTTTCAAGGTCATCCTCCTTTTTGGCCTCATCCCTATCATTTCCATCCTCTTCTTCATGCATTTCTCTATCTTTGATCCATCCCATGAGAGATATGATGTTTTTATTGATGGAACTTAATAAAGAAAACATCTGGTTTGTAAGGTTGTGATTGTAGTTTTCTAGATTGTTTATCCTCTATTCTGCTAGAGTGAGCCTATCAGTCGCATCCATCTTCCTGTTGGCATCCATTCCTTTCCTTGTTGCCTCAATGTGTTTCACCTGGTCTTTAACCTCCTCAAGCTCGTGGAAAAGCCATTTGATTGATGTAAAATTATCAATCATGCTATTGTGAATATTATTTAAAAGGTTCATCCCTGACTCCCTGGCTCTGTCCGAAATACCCACAATGGCCAGATCAATTAATTCTTCCAGCCGCTGCTCTTCTTGATTATCCATGAGGATTTGGGATTCATGGCCTACCTAAAGATTCCCATTTTGGATGTTTAGGCTTCAGTTGTTAATGGTTTATAAAGTTTCTAATACTTTACCTATAGATCTTGATGAAAAGAGGAAGTATGAAATTGATATGAAAGCTAAATTTTCTATACTTAACAATTTATCTAAAGATATTTTTGTTAAGGTAATGCATTGTAGTTCTTCTAAAGAAGTATGGGAAAAAATGAAAAACACATATCATGGTAATGATAGAGTTAAAGAGGCTAAGATACAACATTTGAAAGCAAGATTTGAAGTCCTTAAGATGGGTAATGATGAAAAGGTAGAAGACTATCTCCTTAAGATAGATGAAACTATAAATTGCATAAGAGGACTTGGTGAAAACTTTGATGATATTGATGTTGTAAAGAAATTTTTGAGATTTCTTCCTGAAAAATTTGATTCTAAGATTTTTTCTATAGAAGAAACTAGAGATATTAACAAGTATACAATGGAAGATATTCATGGAGCACTTGAATATTATGAAATGAGAAAGTTTGGCAAGCAGGAATCGACAATCAAAGAAGTAACATTCAAGGTGGAAAAGACAGTGAAGCAAGTCTCTTTAGAATCAGAAAATCTTGATGTTCTTGAAGTGCATTTAACCAAAGAAATTAAAGAAAGGAGCAGGTAAATACAAAGGTAAACTTCCTTTCAAATGCTTCAATTGTGGTGAAATAGGACACTTTGCATCTAAATTTCCTTATAATAGTCATGATGAAGTAGATGATGAGACAAATAAATTCTATAACAAAAAGAAGTTCTTTAAGAAGAAGAAGATTTTGATTGCTAGTGTATCAGACAGTGAATCTAGTAGTTTTGAATATGATGAAAATGAAGCTTCATTCATGGCTATAGAAACTACTTGTCAAGAATCAGATAGTGATGATGATGTTGAACTTGTTGTATGATTTAGAATGTGAATTTCTTTATGCACTTAAAAAGATCAAGGAATTAAAAAGGAATTTAAGTGTTCAAGAAAATCAATTCTTAAAACAAAAAGACAATTATGAAAAAGAAACTAAGGACTTAAATAAACAAGTTATAGAATTGAAATTACAAGTTGAGGAACAAAAGAGAATTGTCTTTGTCACTAAGGTAGAGTTAAGTTCTAAAGATCAAGAATTTACAAGGTTAGTGAATGAAGTAGTATCATATACAAGAAAGTTAGAAAAATATTAGAACACTACTTTGGATGATATTTTAAGAAAAAAAAGTAGAACTAATGATCTAAGAAGAATTGGTTTTGAACTTGGACAATGTTCTAATGACAAGAAAGATAAATCTTTATTTGAGATATTTAAATCTTAAAGTAAGGATACAAATTAGAATACTACCACTTTAAATGCAGGTAAAAATGTAGATTTTAATCAGATTTCTAATGATAAAAATCATATTATATCAAGAACTTCATTCATGCAGGGTAAAAGACACTCAAGAAGGTTCACTTCTTTCTTTGATTGGTATTGCTTCATGTGTCATCGATATGAACATAGAATAAGTAATTGTGGATACATGTCAAGGAGGTATTCAAAGTTTCATTTTGGTTATTCCTTTCCTAAAATGACTAGTCTAAGATCTTACAAATGCAATATCTTTGGTCATGTTATGAGTAATTGAAAAACTTAGTCAATTCAGAATGATCAATCTTATGCTAGTCTACAAGTTGGTAAAGAATTTGATACTAAAGTGACTAAGATATGGAGGCCTAAGATTAATGAGTCTATTTCTAATAAGTAGGAGATAATTTAAGTGCACTCAAGCTAGAGTAGTATTGGGATGGGTGACCTCCTAGGAAGTCACAGTGCTTCACCCCTGTGAGCATCACCTAGATCCAATGAGTGCTAAGTGTTCCATTTATTCTCATGAGAGATGGATTCATGCTGAATCACTACTCATGAAACATGGGTCAATGAGTTTGACTCAAAATCACACAATTAAATCATGATAGCAATATCAAAAGTCTATATTTGTTCAAATGGTTCTACATTTTGAAGAAAGGGAATTATGGATAATTGATAGTGGTTGTTCTAGACATATGATAGGAGATAAAACTAAGTTTGACAAATTGATTAACTAAAAAGGTGGCAATATTAGTTTTGGTGATAATTCTTCAAGGAAAATTAAAGGTTTGGCTTCTTTGATGCTTATTGACAAAATGTCCATTCATGATGTGTATTATGTTGATGGATAAAACTACAATCTTCTAAGTGTTAGTCAAATTTGTGATCATGGATATGAAGTTATTTTTGATGATCATGGTTGTCAAATCAAAATAAAATCTAAACTGTTGGTTGCATCATGTAAAAGATCTAAAGGGAATATATATAATTTAAAAGATATCACAAATACTAACAATCGTGAAGATGTTTTTCTTATGGGACAGGTGAATGAAAGTTGGTTATGGCACAAAAGGCTTGAGCACTTGAATTTTGACAACTTGGTAAAAGTTAGTAAGGATCAAAAAGTAAGAGCTATTACATGTATAAGTAAGCCAAAGAATGTTATTTGTGAAGGGAGTCAACATGGTAAACAAACATAGCCATTTTTTCCTTTTAAAGAATATTTTTCTTCTAAATCATTGCAATTAGTAGATATTGATTTATGTGGTCCTACAAGGAAAATGTCGTTAAATGGTGAAAAGTATTTCATGCCTTTATAGATGATAATACAAGAATGACATGGGTAACCTTCTTAAAGCATAAATCAAAGGCATTTAACAAGTTTAAGATTTTTAGGAAAATGGTTGAAAATGAGTGAGATATGAAGATTAAATGCTTATAATCAAATAAAGGTGGTGAGTTTGCTTCAGATAAATTTTTGGATTATTGTGAAAAATATGGCATCAAAAAGCAATATGCAGCATCTAGGACACTTCAACAAAATGGAGTTATGGAGAGAAAGAACTGAATAGTGAAAGAAATGGAAAGGAATATGTTAGATGAATCTAAAGTACCAAACATGTATTGGAAAGAAGTAGTTCACATAGTAGTATATATTTTAAATAGGGCACAACTAAGGGTAAAAACTAAGAAAACTCCTAATGAGTTATGGTATGGACATCCTGCTTCTATTGAGCATTTTAGAATTTATGGAAGTAGATGTTTATTTAAGAATTATGATGATAAAATAGGAAGCTTTGATTCAAGATGTGTTGAAGGAATCTTTTTAGGATAATCCTCTCAAAGTAAAGCTTACAAATGTTTTAATAAAAGGTTGAATAAACTTGTTGAAAGTGTACATGTGAAAGTGGATGAAATTATTCAAGATAAAAAGGAAATAAGAATCAATAATACTTTCCTACAGGACAGTGATAAAGACTTGAAAGAAGTAGATAATAAAGTTGATGAAGGTAAAGAAGCAAATAATAAAGTTGATGAAGGTAAAAAAGAGATAAAAGATCAAATAGAAACACTAGAACTCACAAGTAAAAAGGCCATAGGAACAAGATTGAAGAAGTATCATCCTCAAGAATAGATTATAGGGGATAAACATGCAAGTATTCAAATAAGATCAAGAACTATATCTAGCGAATGTGCTAATCTTTGTTTCTTATCTCAAATTGAACCTAAATCATATAAAGAAGCTAGTATGGATGAGTTTTGGGTTAATTCTATGAAAGAGGAACTAAGTCAAATTGAAAAGAATAAAACTTGGGAATTAGTGCCTAGACCTGAAGATAGAAATGTAATAGGTGCTAAATGGAAACATATAAAGCAACAAGGCTAGATTGGTTTGTAAGGGGGTTTTATCCCTCTCTTCTCTTGCATAAGTTCATAAATGAGTGATAGTTTTTAGGGGGAGCATATTTTGCTTATCTTTTTGTTACATTGAAACCTTGGTATATCTCCTTTGTCATTGATGTCAAAGGGAGAGAAAAATGAAGATGAAGATGTCTATATGATAGATATATAGGTACACATGGATATATAGGTGGAAGTTGGTATTGACATTAATGCCAAATGGGATGTATGTTGAACCCCTAGTATTTGGTCTTTGATAGTTGTCATTGATGTCAATAATAAAATTATAATGAGCATCATGTAATTATCTTACTTGATGTCCTTCAATATTATTAAAAATATATTCAAGACAAACACTTAAGTGTCGTACAATTAACACTTAATGTTCACATTGGTTTAGAAAATAGATATAAAAAATAGTTTTGGTCTATAAGAAAGTCAATAGAGTTTTTTATCAGCCAGATCCCAACTATAATACCTTTTTGGAAAGGGCTTTGAGTTAACTAAAATGGGTCTTTATTAGTGTTTGCATATCACATGTAAGGAAAGAGGAAAATTATGTTTATTAGAAATAGTTACCAAATTGTTATGAGAATTTTAGCAATTTTGAGCGAAGTTTGGGGTATGTACCTACCTCCAAAATTTTGAATTTATTGGTTTATAAGTAGAGGATAAATTCCTCTAAAATATCCAACATGTGGTTCTGAAAGAAGTTGCAGGATTTGTGTGGAATTCCTTATAGACCGAATAGTTTGTAGGCAAATTTTTAACAACAAAGAAGAGGGTAATACTTTATGTTTCTATTTTCATATTTGTGATTCGATTTTCATTGTATAAGTTTATTAGAGGTTGAAGAATGGTTATATATTGCATCGTCATTCATGCATATCAATATTTGATCAAATCTTTTAATGGAAAAGGAAAATATTTGGATACTGGATGTTTTGAGAAGAATAGAAGTATATCATGCATTATGTTTTCAATAAGAATTTGAAACTAGTGATTCATGATTTGTGTTGTAACAAAGATGATCCTTTTATTTTATATCTCATTTTTTCATTTTGGAAGTTTTTGCTTCTTGTATTCATGAATTTGGTGCTCCAAGTGTAAGGGATTGATGTTCCTTGAATTTGGTGTTTCTAAAACAAGGTGTTGGTGCTTCCTAGAGTTGTAGCTCTAAAAGATTTTCCCAAGAGGCCAATAAAGTTTTAGATTCAAAGTGGGTTTTTACCCTAAGGGATTTTTCCACGTTAAAATATTTTGTCACTTTTGCATTCATTAACTATCTTTCTCATGTGTTAAATTTTATAACTTGTAATTGTTTTAGGTTTTGAAAAAGTATTTTAAACCATCGATTCACCCTCCCCCCCCCCCCTCAGTGGTGTTTGTATTCCAACTCTAATTGGTAGGCTTGCTACTTTTGAGATGTCAAATTTTGATAATTACACTCCTACTACTATTGAATATGATTTTAAATCACAATTGGTTCTTAGCAAGAAAGGAAATGAAAAACATGTGAAAAATGATAATGATGCTTCTGATGATGAAATTGATGAACTTGAGGCAATGATAGCTAGGAGATTTGGAAGAGGCAAACAAAAATATAAATGTTAAATCCCTATAATATTTTTTTCATGCAACAAAGTTGGTCATATTTATGCAAGGTGTCCTAATAGAGAAGAAAATGATGAAAGAAAAGAAAGCAAATACAAAGGAAGAGGAGATGACCAAGACTTCAAGAAAAGAAAGGACTACAAGGACAAAGGTAAGAAATCTTGTCATATGCTGAAGAAAAAACTAATACTAAATCTAAAAGTAATGATGAAGAGGTAGTCTATAGTTCTATGAAAGAATATTTTGATGAAGATGAGAAAACTACTTTAATTTCCTATGTGAACAAAAGTGAAAGATGGATAATTGATAGTAATTGTTCTAATCACATGACTAGTGATAGAAGTAAATTTGAGGACATTTGACCATACAAAGGTAGCTATGTAAGATTTATTAGTGATGCTCCATGTCTTGTAAAAGGTAAAGGGACAATTCATCTAATTGATAAAATTAAATGTGACAATGTTTACTAGGTTAAAGGACTTAACTATAAAATGTTGAGTGTTTCATAGTTAAACAAATCAAGTTACAGAGTTGAATTCCATCATATAAAGGCCAAAATATTTGATGTTGATGGTAAATTGATTGGAAGTGGTGACTAATCAGGAGGTAACTTGTTCTACCTATATTTATCTAATGAGACATGTTTGTTTGCACAATATGAAGATATTTGGTTATGGCACAAGAGGTTATGTCATGTAAACTTTGACAATTTGGTTAGCATTAGCAAAATAAAAAAAGTAAGAGGATTGCCTAAAATGAAGAAACCTAATAATGCTATGTGTAAGCAATGTCAATTAGGAAAAATGACAAAGTCTAGTTTGAAGAGCAAAACATATTCATCTGATGACATTTTGGAACTAGTTCATATTGACTTATGTGGACCTATTGGAGTTCAAAGCTACTATGGAGACAAATATTTCATTCTTTTTGTTGATGACTACTCTAGAATGATGACTATGATGTTTCTTAAACAAAAATATGATATCTTTTAGAGTTGAAAAGGAGACATGGAAGAGTTTGAAGTGTTTGACATATTATAGAAGTGGTAAATTCATTTTCAATGAGTTCAACATATTATGCAATGACAGAGGAATCAAAAGGAAGATCTTTGCACCTAGGACCCCTCCTCATAATGGAATAGCTGAAAGAAGGAATAGATCAATCATGGATTGTGCTAGAACACTAACAATGGAGAAAAATGTGTCACAGAAATATTTGAGAGAAGTTGTAAGTACAACTATTTATACTCCAAATAGAGTGCAAGTCAAGATAGATACAAATGTTGTACCTTTTGAATTATGGTATGGTTATGCATTTAATGTGAAATATTTCAAAATATTTGGAAGAAAATGTTACAAACTTAAAGATAATAGGAATGGAAAACTTGATGCTAAAAGTGATGTGGGCATATTCCTAAGATATTCCAACAAGAGAAAAGCTTATAATTATTTGAATTCTAACACTAACAAAGTTGTGGAAAGTGCAAATGTGAAAGTTGATGAGTTTACAAAGAAGAATGAAGTTGAATATAAGACAAAACCTAAATATTATAGTTTATTCATAAATGTGAATGAAATTTCTCCAAGAACTCTACTTGAATAAGAAATCAAAGTTATAGATCCTCGGCAAACTAGGAATTCTGAGTTGCAACAACTAGTTGTTGAGTAGTGGATTGTGGGTGCCAAGAAACAAATAGATGATGCTAAGTCACAGATAGAGGAAGCCGAACAATAGGAAGACAATATCGAGCATGTCGAACCTCAACCTCAACCTCAACAATGAAGAGACGATGAGCTTGAAATTATTTTTCAAGATGAAATTTTTGAAGAATAGAGAAGGAGACCACCTATGCTAGCTAAATATGTAAGAAGACATCATAAACTAGAAAAAATTATTGGAGATGCAAAATCTAGTGTTATGATAAGAAAGAGACTCATAAGTGGCACATTCTTACTTTGGGATTTTGAGCCTAAATATTTGAAAGATGCTTTGGGGAATGTAGATTGGATACAAGCTATGAATGAAGAAATTGAAGAAATTGAACAATGTTAAAATATATAGTCCATTGATATAACTAGGAGGGGGGGGCGGGGGGGGGGGGGGGGGGGTGAATCAGTTATCCAACTATTATCACAATTATCAACCTTAAACAAACTTAACCATATAAGTAATATAAACTAAAACCACAACAAGATACTCATACACAATAACAATAGATATGTTAACTAGGGAAACCCTTTATCAAAGGGAAAACCCCGGTGGGGAAGGTACCCATGAGATGATGTACTAATATAAATATTCCTTGTTAGAGGATGGACACTATTATGAGTCTTATGAATACATTCATTGTATATGAGTCCTTGTTAGGAGACTTTGAATCCCTATTAGGAGATTCCAACCTTGTTAGGAGTTGTACCAACTTTGTTAGGAGTTGTGGAAGATAGTTGGACCCACTACCCAAATAGCTTCAAGGGCAAGACCAATGAACCCACTATCCAAATGATCTCTATATTATTCCTTGTAGAATAATAGAATTATACTATATTATTTCTTCCTCTCTCTTTTTCCTATCAACCAAACTTCCACTTCTTTTGATCTTGTAACCAAATTACAAATCTCACATCCAATAATCCCTTGGATCAATTACACACATTCAGTAAGCACTCTGCTTCTTTTCACACTTTGTACTTTATACAATGATAACAATACATTATAAGCAAGGAAAAAAAATTTCCTTTATACCATATCTTCATAATAATTATGTGAGTCAGCCTTGAGGCTTTCCTAATTAATTATAGTAAGATAATTAATTAATTACAATTATAATAGAAATGTTAGCTCAGAATCTATACAAAACTTCACACATGCAATACTAGGGCTTGCACATTCATTGACATCACTAACTGACTATCCTCTATCACTACCTAACTATCCTCTATCACTACCTAAATGTGCATCTCTTTATTACATTTCAAATGTAAGATAGCCAACAAACATCAGGAACTACTTTCCCAATACTCTATCTTTGAACTGCTCTCTATAAATCAAGTACAACTTTCGTATGTCTTCAACTCAAACTCTACACACTTAACCACATCATTAGGACACTATGCCAAACATGTCCATCACTACACATCAACATACAATCAAAAAAAATTCCTTACCATCAAGATCTTTGTGTGATACTCATCAAGTCTTTACAAAAACCATGCTATGTCACCATCAATGAAAAACATTGTTATGAATGCAATATGTCAATACCCTCCAATGCTTAGGATACTTATCCAATGTAGTATCATCATCATTCATGCTAGCAATCTCCCCTTTTGGAATTAATAGAAACATAAATGAAAAACATCAAAGTTCAAAGAATACCAAGTAGTACTATGTTATTGTTGTTATTCTCATCTTCTCAAATCCTCTCCATCAAGAAAGTTTGAAATCCTCTAGATTTTAGGATCAGCATTAGTTGTTAACATTCTAAAAATAATATCAATAAAATAGGTGCACAATAGGTGCAGACTCCTTCCTCTTAGACATCAATTGTTTACTTCACACTAAACAATTCTCAATACATCAGGTGCATATTCTTGCTTCCTTTCATGAATCTTTCTAAATCCCTCTAAAGAGATATCTCTCCCCCATGCCTTAGGAGATACTTTTCATGCATATTCTCCCCCATTGACATCAATTTCAAAGACCTCAATATCAATGTTACAACATACCAATTGTTAAGTACCAATTACTAATATCCTACACCAAGCCATCAACTAGCTCGAGTGTCCAAAGACACTGTTCAATACTAAATACCAAGTGTCCTCAATGACTCAAGTCATCATGGATACTCCTCCATACAAGAAGCATCAATTTTTAGTCTAGGCTAACAATAGTGTTCTGTACCACTAGATTGATGCACTCTCTGCATCACCTACTCAAAAGTAGGCACGGCCATAACCGCAAGCATACATCTCAAGTACTCAAAAGTATCTTTAAGCAAAGTCTTTGTAAAGATATCTACAATCTAATCTTTAGTATTCACATACTCCAAACTAATCTCCTTTTCTATTGCTTTTTATCTTAGCACATTATACTTAATAGATATATGCTTAGTCTTAGAATGCAATACATGATTCTTAGACACACTCATTGTACTTGTGTTATCACAGTAAATGATAACAAGTTTTTCAAACTCAATTCTGATATCCTTCAAAATTCGCTTCATACACATAACTTGATTACAATTATTTACTTTCACAACATACTTTTCCTCAACAGTACTTTACGAGATACAATCTTGCTTCTTGCTTAACCAAGAAACCAATCTTCCTCCAAGAAAGAATACTCCAGCAATGGTGCTTTTTCTATCATCCATATTGCCTGCCCAATTTGCATCACTAAATGCACATAGAATGAAATCACTTGATCTATCATACCAAATTCCATAGCCAAATGTCCCTTTCAAATATTTGAATATTCTCTTTACTGTTAAAAAATGATACTCCTTAGGATCAACTTGAAATCTAGCTACAATCCCAACTGCATTTTCTATATCTTGTATGGTGTGAGTCAGATATTGCAAACCTCCAATCATGGATTTGTACTTCTTCTTCTTGATTGCAAGTGTCTCATCTTTACTAAATAACTTGTGAACAGTTATCATAGGTGTACCAAGAGTTTTACAACTTTCCAAACCAAAAATTTTCAACAAATCTTTCAAGTACGTATCTTGTGATGTGAAATGAAAATACCATCACTATCTTGTACAATCTGCAATCCTAGGAAAAACTTCATTTCTCCTATCATACTCATTTCAAATTTATTCTTCATCTCTTCATAAAACTTATCACTTGCTTTATCATTACCTCCAAAAATGATGTAATCAAAAAATATTACAATAATCAACAAAACATTTTCAACTTCTTTCAAATGAAAGTTATTGTCTATCATACCTTTAGAAAATCCAAACTTTGCCAAGTAATTGTCCAACCTAGCATACCAGGTTCTAGGTGCTTTCTTCAGACCATATAAAGCTTTCTTTAGTTTACATACCATGTCTTTGTCTTCTAATAAAAAAAAATCATTAGGCTTCTCAATATATGCCTCTTCTTCAAGTTCTCCATTTAGAATGGATGATTTAACATCCATCTAATAAACCTTGAACTTTTTATTTGCTGCATAAGCTAAGAACATCCTTACTACTTCCATCTTGGATATAGGTACATATGTCTCCTCATAGTCTATGCCTTCTTGCTATGATATTCCTTGTATATTGTTGGATACAATTAAATAATTGTGTATTGTCTTTGATGTTACAAAAATGTCATATCAGTTATCATTCAGAGTCTACCGAGTTCTATCAACCAGGAAAATAGTTTACAGAGTCTACCGAGCTCAATCGGTCAGTAAAAGCCTTTTGCAGTGTATACCGAGCGTTCCTGTATGTCACACGGTGAGTTAGTGTTAACCGAGTTCACTCGGTAAGCTAAGGAAAGTTTAGTTCTTACCGAGATCACTCGGGTATCAAAGGATTTTGTAGCGAACGGTTAGTGTTAACCGAGTTCGCACGGTAAGCTAAGGAAAGCTAAGTTTTCACCGAGCTCACTCGGTAGTCGAAGACAGCTTTTACCGAGTCCAGTCGGTTTCCAAAGGAAGTGGCAGGTTTACCGAATTCCCCGGTAATTGTAGTTTTTACCGAGTTCTGCCGATTAACACAGGAAGGAAGTTTTTGTTCTGTATTGACCGAGCAGCGTCGGCCAGTGAAGAATTTTGTTTTTTAGTTCAAGCCGACTTTGGAATTGTTTTGACAAGTTGGTTGGGCCGACCTAGTATTATGAATAATATATAAAGAGGTGCTCAAGATGCGAAAAAAAATAGAGGATAGAAAGTATGTACGGATAGTGCAAGGAAGTGCAAGGAAGAGACTTGTGTGTGCCTAAGCAGAATTGAGCAGAGGGAAATCTTGGAGCTGCAGAGATATATTTGATCAGTAAGGATCTTGTGGAGCTAAACTGAGATCTGTATTCAGCAAGATATGTTGCATGTATTTTCAGATCATTCATTGTTGCTTTCTAACCATTGTAACAGTGATTCCAAAATCTCCTAACAGAGTTGGTTTAACAGCCATTTCATAAATCCTTTAACAGGGTGGCAATTTAGTTGAATTGTTCAAAAGACCTCTTACAAGGCCACTCCTAACGGGGTGATTAAATCCTCTAACAGGGTCACGCCTAACAGTGTGTTTTGTAACCTTTAACAGGGTTGGCTCCTAACAGGGCTCACTTCAGAAGAGTGAAAATTGGTGACTAGTTGCTGGTGGTTTTTCCCATATTGGGTTTCCACGTAAATCTGGTGTCTACTGTGTTAATGATTACTTTCTTTTGCATAATCGCTTATTTTAGTAAATGCTTCATAAATTAACTAAACATCTATCAAGTTTTAAGCAGTAATTTTTGTGTTTATTGAGTAGCAGCAGCAACTAAGTTTAAGGCATCTTTGGGACTGTTGAAAATGTTATTGTGGTAACTGATTCACCCCTCCCCTCTCAGTTACCCCATCTTCATTTTCCAACAGTATACAAGTCTAGCCTTGTTCCTCACAACTTTGCCTTGCTCATTTATTTCTAAATACCTATTTGGTTCCTATCACATTATTGTCTTTAGGTCTAGGAACTAACTCCCAGGTATCATTCTTTACAATCTAGTATAATTCTTCCTTCATTACTTGAATCCAATGATTATCATTACATGCTTCATTTGTGCTTTTAGGTTCAACTTGAGATATCAGATAAATCTCCTCATTTATTCTATTCCTTGTCATCTCATCTTTGTCTTTGCTTCCAATTATCTTCTCAGGAGGGTGATTCTTTGTCAAATTGCTCTTAGAGGTAGGAGTTAACATCTTAACTCTGATCTCTCCTCTTTACTCACCTATTAGCACATCACTCTACAAATCATTATTGGTCTCAATGATAACTTCTACATTGTCTATTAGTCTCTAGATCAATAATAGTTACTAGAGCTATCTCTTCTACTACTTCTTCTTCATTAACCAATTTAGGATCATTATCTTTAACCTCACACTCATTCAAGAATCTTTCCATACTTGCTTTAAATTCTTCATCTTCATTAGATAGTGAACTCTTTCTAGATTTTCTTACTCTCTTAGGACATCTAGATGAAAAATGACCAAACTCTTTGCATGTCCAACAAATAAAAAATTCCATACTTTCTAGCTCTCTTTTTATAAGTAGAACAACACCTTCTTTCATCTTTGGATCTAGATCTATCATTACTTGTGCTTCTATTCTATTGTATGCATCAAAAGGATTTTGGATTTGGAAACTTAATACTCATTTCTATACATAATTCTAATAACTCACAAAGAAGATCCATCTTTTGGGTGTCAAAATTTCCTCCATTAGACTTAGGACTATCTTTTCTAAAAAAAATCACCACTGATCTCCTAAAGCTATTAATATTTCTCTTCAAGGACCTAATGCTCTAATACTAATTATTAGAATATATGGTCCACTGATATAACTGAGAGGCGGGGTGAATCAATTATCCAAATATTATCACAATTATCAACCTTAAATAAACTAAACCATATGAGTAATCTAAACTAAAAACACAACAAGATACTCATACAAAATAACACCATATATGTTAACTAAGGAAACCCTTGAACAAAGGGAAAACCACAGTGGGGATGGTACCCACAAGATGATGTACTAATATAAATATTATTTGTTAGAATATGGACTCTATTAGGAGTCTTATGAATACATTCAATACATATGAGTCCCTATTAGGAGATTTTGAATCCCTGCTAGGAGATTCCAACCCTATTAGGAATTGTGCCAACTCTATTAGGAGTTGTGAAAGACAGCTGGACCCATTGCCCAAACAACTTCAAGGGAGAGACCAATGAACCCACTATCCAAATCATCTTTGTATTATTCCTTGTAGAATAATAGAATTATACTATATTGTTCCTTCCTCTTTCTCTATCATGTCAACCAATCTTCTAATTCTTCTAATCTTGTAACCAGATCACAAATCTTGCATCCAATAATACTTGGATCTCTTACATGCATTCAATAAGAACTCTACTTCTTTTTGCACTTTACACTTCATATAATGATCACAAGATATTACAAAAAAGAAAAAAATTTGTCCTTTATACCATATCTTCATAATAACTATAATAAGATAATCAATTAATTATAATTACAATAATACTGTTAGCTCACAATCTATACAAAACTTCACATGTGTGATACTAGGGCTTGTGCACTCACTGATGTCACCCTCTAACTATCCTCTATCACTACCTAATTGTGTACCTCTTCATTACATCTCAGATGTAAGATAGCCAACAAGAATCTAAAATTATTTTCTCAATACTTTGTCTCTAAATTGCTCTCTATAAATCAAGTACAACTTCCATACATCTTTGACTCAGACTTTGTGCACTTAACCACATCATTTGGACACTATGCTGAACATGTTCATAACTATACAACTCCAAAAAATCAAACAATTGACTGTACCATCAAGATCTTTGTCTACTACTCATCTAGTCTTTACAAAAACCATGTTATGTTGACATCAATGAGAAACATAGTCATGAATGCAACATGTCAATACTCTCCAATGCTTAGGATACTTCTCCAATGTAGTATCATTAGCATTCATCCTAATAGAAAAGAGCAAAACACGGTCTCTAGTACCCAAACCTAAAGACAAAAATGTTATTGGAACAAAGTGGGTATTTAGAAACAAGCTGAATGAGGAAGGTGAAGTTACAAGGAATAAAGCTAGATTGGTATGCAAAGGATATGCACAAGAGGAAGGTGTTGACTATGGGGAAAGATTTTCCCCTGTAGAAAGATTAGGAGTAATAAATTTTCTTTCATCTTCTACTTATAAATGATCCAAATTATATCAGATGAAGCCAGGTATCTTCATTACTTAGTCCAAATATATCAAGGAGATAATAAAAACTTTTGGGATGGAAGATTCCAAACCAATGGGTACACCTACGATCACTGGACACAAACTATCTAACAATGACAATTCTTCTAATGTGAACCAGACACAATACAGATCAATGATTGGAAAATTGCAATATGTTGGTCATAGCAAACTAGATATTGGATTAGTTGTTGGGATAGTTGATATATTTTCAGTAAGTTCTAAGAAAAATTACATGATGGAAGTATAGAGAATATTGAGATACTTGAAAGGGACAAAAGACTATGGATTGTATTATGAGAAGAATGATAGGTTGAACTAAAGGTATTTACTAACCCTAATTGGGCGAAATTCTAATGATGGGAAGAGAACAAGTGATGGTGTATTCTTTCTAGGAAACGGGTGCAAGAGCACCTAGGGTAGGTCCAAGAAGCCTAAGAAGAAAAATAAGGCTCTAAGAGTCTAGATGGAATGTAGACCTATTAGTTAGGAATAAGGAGTCATGAGTGAGTCATGAGTTTGTATATGACCTGCCTCACAATAGGTGTATCATAGTCATGCACTAGGCCTTGCTTAGTGTAGGACCAGAAAATGGGTTAAATGCATAACATACTATGAGCAAATCACAAACTCAATCAACATATATTAGCACCCACTAGTTCTACCATGAAAGCCAAACTAATCAAAAGAAAGCAAACATAATTAAAAACTCCCTTTTTCATTTGTAGCTCTCATGTCCTTCTTTCTTCTCCAAATGATTGTAGCTCCAATTTTCCTATAGTGCACACAAGATTGAAGCAAAGAGCCTATGATAGGGATAAAGCCATGAGAATACTTGAAGTGTGATTTAATGTGAGAGCAAGAATGAAAAATGCAAAGAAGTAGAGACTCAAAGACTCAAAGATTTGGATTTTCAAAACTTAAGCATTCAAATCTAAAATGAGAGGACGGGTGTCCATCTTATAATTTTCATGGACAGTGAGAGCATTGGATTTGTCACCCCTAGATATGCGATGTGGCAAGAGATTCCTATGATGCATATGACAGAATATGCCAATTATGAGATTCTATGACACATGAGAGTCAAACCTGGCTAAATGTGGAAGAGAATCTATGACGCATCATAAGACACCTCGACCCACTTAAAGCCAAGAATCTATGACGAATAAGCCAAATAGGGATGTGCGTAAGAGGTAAGAATATTTGATTATGACAAATCTTAGCCAAGTGTCAAAGGAGAATCCACGAGGTGTCATATCCAAGTGTCATGATGATGAAATATTTTATGGAATATTCAAATTAAAAATCCTTTTATTCCACAAAATAAGAATTAGTAAAAAATGGAATTAATGACGGAAAATGGAACTTAGGAAATTAAGAATTTCCATGGTTTACAGATAATGAATCAATTAATTAATAAAATTAATTAATTGAGGATGATAATTAGGAAGAATAATTAGTGAGAATAATAGAATTAAATTATGGGTTATTTAATCCTATAGAGAAAATTAGTAGATAATTGGCCAAATTGATTAAATGAATGCGACCGTATCCTTTGATAAAAATGTGACAATGATGGATATTAGATAAGATGATGAAAAGGTAGACCAAAGCCATGGTAAAATTGATTGATTGAAGTTGATAACATGCCAAGGACACATGACATGAATTGGTTGATATGTAACATTTAATCAACATTGTAAATGCTACAGGATTGAAATTGATTGATAAGGTTTGATCATAATAACATCGACGGACATTGTCAATGTTATTAAAATGTTGATGATGTCATGATTTGACATTGAAAGCCTCAAAAATGTCAAATATTGAATGACATGAATGATAGTTTGACCTAGCACTGAGAGCCACGACAGTACTAAGGTCAGATTGATAAGATTGATAGGTTGGTAGATTTCCAAGGCATTGAAAGATACAAAAATACCTAGGATAAGATAAATGATGATTGATTTGGGATGTTTGATATGTTTTGGGTTGATTAGGACTGATTTCGAGTGATTCTGAGTTGATTTGGGGTGATTTTGAGTTGATTTGATATAATTTCAAGTTGATTTGATATGATTCCAAGTTGATATGAAATTGATATGAAAGAGGATACAAATGATGAAATATGGTCAATCTGGCCAAAAGATCAGAGTTAGTAGAATGAGAAAATGAGACAAATTAGTATGAATAAGTGATGAAACCATAGATGCGAACCATTTTTGAGCGTCTACACTTAGGAATAATATATTCAAACTAAGGACTATTTCTCCCACTATGAGGTACATTTAATCTTATCAAACCAAGGACATATACTTGAAATGGTCAGCATAGTATGTGCACTAGGTCTCTTAATGAGTCACTAAGCTTATGCTACAGGAAAGTAAAAAAATTAAGAAAAAGAACTTACACTATCGCTGCAAGGAACTAACATAGTTAACTCTATGAATACTAGAAATACAATACAAAGATAACAAATATTCCAACTTGTCTCATCCACTAAAACTATTCTCACATATGCTGCAAGAACATTCATAGAGTGTGATGCTATAGGAACTCACAACTTCTACTTAAGATACTACAAATGCTTGAAAATAAATCTATTCTATCCTAATCTAATCCACCTTCCAAGCGAGACCCCTTGGTCAGCTTCTCCAAACTACTAACACAAGATAAAATCAGAAAACTATTTCATTCAATTTAGAAATTCATTACATAACATAGAACTATAAAAGTTAACAATCTATTCTCAAAAACTCTTTCTTCTTACTTGCTAAAAAAAACTCCTACACACTTGATATGATTCCTACATATATAGGAGATCAACACTTATTCCATAGCTTTAAATTTGTAGGAGAGAACATAGGAAGATAACAACTGAAGGTGGGAAGAGAGAATAATGAATAAAAGTGGGAATAATAAAGTCTGAACATCCACTCACCATAGAGTAAATGCAGAGAAGGAAATGAGTCTTCATAGTTCCTCCTTACTTGCTTTCGTGTCTTCTGGAACTATTACAACTTCTTCCACCATGGTTGCTCCTTGGCATTCTCTTCTTTTTAAATGTTGTTGACGCTTAGCTTTTGAATTCCTCCAATCATTTTTCAGTCTTCATTAACAAGTTAGTTATAACACAAAACATGTTTACAAATAAAAATTTATCAAATTAAATTCAAATATAAGAACATGCATTCTGATAACTATATGAAATACTACATACTATGTATAATATTAGCAAAAGATGGCATAGTTTCTACCCCATAGGTTTATCATAGGTTTGGTAGACATAGGTCCACAAATGTTTTAACAAAGATAAATAGAGTATCAACAAAGTATCTTAAACATCATAAAATAAAGGCAATTTTTGGTCTCATCATCTTACCCCTGCCAAACTAATGCTTGTCCTCAAGCATTGGACTTCCCTCTTAGTGACCTGAACTCTCCAATTTCTATTCTTCCCTTTTTGTTGCTCTTAAAAGTGTACTAAAATTGTCTAGTTCTCTCCCACACTTCTCTCTTGTGATATTCTTGCAACTTTTTAAGTCTATCAACATTAATATCATACAAGGGTCACACGAACACTGGAGGCTACATTGTTAAGAGGCACCACAACTCTGGTCTGGGTTGCTTCCCTAATTCTAAATAGTTTGGAACTCTATGAAGTGTTGCTTCCAAGTTAATAGAGCTATGCAGTTCTAAATTCTTAAGAGATTCAGGTAGTATGGCCCACCTACTCCTAGCACAGGTCATAGCTCTCTAAAAATGCAAAGTAGGGAAAACTTTTATATTTAGCATAAACTTTAGTTTTGGAAGCAAAGATCTTCTCCCTCACTTCTAGATTCTTCTTTCTATAGGTCAATGTGAACCAATCCCTGAGCATTTCATCCAACTTGGTACTTTATGCTCTTAAAGGTAAAGATTCTGTTCTTTCCTCATCCCTGTAGTTATTCAACTACCTATCATAATTTGCTTCATTGGACATCCATGACATGAGGACTTTTAGGTGTACATCTCCTATGTAAAGCAAAGGATTCAATTTACTCTCCTAAGGAATAACAAAATTATGAACATATAATTCACACAATAAGTTTTTTTACCATGGTGGTAGAGTTTGATACAGTCCATAAAATTCTTGTGCTGATTTAAACTCTACATTCACATTCTTGAGAGTTAACATTAATTGAAACAAAAGAAATTTATCTTTAAAGCAGAGAGCATAAACTCTAGGTGGTGGCCTACAAGCAAGGGCATGGTTAGCTAGCTTAAGAGCATGGTTCATGTGCTATTTTTGGATTTCTAGCTATTCTTTTAATTCTGAAATTTCCTCATTTTGAGATACTATAATCTTATTCATCTTTTTCTTTTCTTCTTTCCACAATGCCACAACAAACAAATAGTGTCCATACAATTGAAAGAGGAGCTTTATGTAGTGTGATAGCATTGTTTTCTTCTTCATGATCCCTTTTCCTCTTTCTTTGTTGCTGCCATAGATGTTCTACTAAACTAGTGATCCATGTTGATCTATGTGTAACTAAGGCAGTGTTTGGATCAACATATTCAGGAACTATCTCATCCCTACAGCTAGAAGTCCTTGGTAAGTCTGCTGGGGTATCATCTATATTTTCTTTAATTTCTTACCTACACTCTTTAGTAAAATTATCAAGAGTGCTTGTAATCTCAGGATGAGGAGGAGAATGATTAGAAATAATTTGCACAAGGGATTCTCTAGTGGATGTTTTAGACAAAATAGGATCCTTAAAAACTTGCCCTCTCATTCTAGGGCTTCTCCTTATAGGGGTTTCTTCCTATGTTACAACCTTTTGCCTACTTTTCCCCTTGGGTGTTTTTGTTGCAGGAGTAGTTGTTGTAGGACCCTTCTTTGTTCTCTTTTATTTTACAATTACAGGGCTCAGTTCTTGCTGAATAGAAATTTCTTCTAGCTGTTTTCATTTCCTCTTAGCTTTGCTGGTAGTAGGTCTAGGAATTTCTTGTATAGGTGGAGGCACATTTTCTTGAATAGGGGTAGTTTCTTGTTCATTTCCTTGAGTCTTTTTAGTTTCAGCCTCTTGAATGTTTTGTCGGTAGGCTTACTAGTGGGAGCTACATTTCCTTCACTATGTTGTTCACTAGGGCTAGCTTGGGGTTGCATGGTTTTAAGTCTCACAAATTCATCCCAAGTTAAGGGGGATACATCCCTAAGTGACCTCTCTATTAACAACTTAATTAAAGCATGATGAGTAACAAATTTCTCTTTTCCTTTCTGAGTCTTCTCCGCACTAATGCACAACATATTATACAAGAAATTTGGAATATTCACAGCAAGATTATGCCTTACACAACTAAGTAGCTTGAAATGATGTGCATGTAGGCATGAAAATCTACCTTTGCATGTAAAATACTTGATTATGTGCATGGCTAATTCATTGTATGGTGGTGGCAGTGACATTCTCTTGCAACCTTGTTTTGAGACATCCAATTGAGGGTCAAATGGACTAGTAAATTAGGCTCTCACTCACCGAGCATCATGTGTGCTGGGGTAGTGTTCTCCAACCATAGGTAAACTAGTTACCTCAGTGATGTGCTCCTCTGTTGTGAATATTGTTAAGCCCCAAACAAAAGCTTCTCCCTCGTAGAATGCCCTAGAAAATTCTACAGTTGCCTCTTCATCTATGCATTTAATCTCAAGAAATACCCTAGCCATCCACATGCATCAAAACTTCTTACATCTTCTACATCTGAGAGTGACATAGTGTGCTCTACCAACTCTCACCTTTACAAATTCCCACCCATTTCTTGAACACTTCCTTTGTTTACTCTATTTTCTCCCTTTTTGAATTCAAGCTTCAAATTGCTATGTTATTCTTCAGACTCATCACACTTCTTTTTCTTAGGAAGCACTTAATTGTCATAAAAAATTGTTATGCACAATAATTAAGCTTTGAGTGAAGGTAAATCCTAAATTTGTGTGAGAATAGTCTGAAAATAGGGTTCGAATGATGAAAAAAATTAAACATGGATCACACCATAGCTTGACACGGAAAATCATTCAAAAATAGGAAGTACAACACCTCACTTTGCATACTTATGGCAATAAATTTCATTAATGACAGGTAATGCGAAGATTTAGAAAATCATCATGGATAAATAAACATGCCTTTGGATATTATGACCTTCCCTGCCCCCTGCTAAATTTAGACAAGTGTCCTCACTTGTCAGACCCAGTATGGGTAAGGGACTAGTATAACATCACCATTATATAGATTATGTAGTATTAAATATAATTAACAAAATCTATGGACTATAAATGAAATAAAATTTGAAAATGTAATACTTGTTAATTTGATTGTTGTACATACCAAAAGGTGGCAGAAATAATATCAGTGGCAGCATCCATTAGCATTTCAAAAAAATTTATTGAAAACATGTAAAATTTGATGATGTGGAAAGTGGGTGGATGGAAGATAAAGAAATGAAATGAGGTGGATGGGTGGAAGGTAAAGAGATGAGGTGGAAAGAAAAAGTGAATAGAAAACAATGAACTTTATGGGAACATAAAGTCATTATTATGAGCATGCACAAAAAAAAAAACTAATGTTGAAGAGCAGCAGTCGAAAGTTTGACAGCTTTGGTTGCAGGAAGATTTACTTGAGCCGTATTTGAATCTAGCTATTGGAACTGTTGCAAGAAATCCACTATTATTTGTGGCCATTTGTATGACTTGAGTTGGTGACCATTGACTAACAATTTGAAAGGTTCCTGATCAATTGTAGCTAGTTGAACAGCTCCATTTTCAAAGACATGACTAATTGCATATGGTCCTAGCCATCTTGTTTGCAACTTCCTTGGCATATCCTTGAATCGGGAATCATATAATAATGCCCAATCACCAACTCAAAATTGTTTATTGATAATATGAGAATCATGCCATTATTTCCTTTGTTTTTGTACTAGTTCAGTATGTTCCAAAGTAGCTTTGCACATCTCATCCAAAGAGTTAAGATGTAGAAGACATTCTCTTTGTGCTATAGGAAGTTCAATATCCAATTCCAAGGCTATCCTTAGAGTTTTATGTTCAAATTCCATTGGAAGCATTGCCACCTTTTGATACAAGAGCTCAAATGGTGTGAATCCTATAGTAGTCTTCTAGGTTTTTCTGTAAGCCCAAATAGCTTCTTGTAATCTGGTGGCCCAATCCTGACGATGCAAATGGATTGTTTTTGTTAGAATATTTTCCAGCTCCTTGTTTGTAACCTATGCTTTTCCATTAGCTTTTGGATGATAAGGACTAGATTTTTGGTGCTTGATGTTATACTATTTCATCAATTTTGAAATCAGATTAGAGGTAAATTGTGCACCTTGATCAGTAACTAGCTCTTTGGGTACACCATAGCGAGTAAAAATCTCTTCATACAGGAATTTAGAAACTTTTTCATCATGAGCATGCTTCATAGCCTTAACTTCAACCTATTTTTTTAGGTAGTCAATGCACACCAGAATATAGGACTTCCCATTAGATAGAGGATCAATTTGACCAATTAAGTCCATTCCCCATTTGTCAAATGGTGTTAATGTCATCTAAGGATTAAGAGGCATTTCATCTATTCTAGTTGATTGACCCATCCTTTGACACTTGTCACATCTCCTTGTATAGTTGATTGCATCCTTGTGAAGTGTAGGCTAATAATAAGCAGTTGTCAGGATTTTGAAAGCTTTTTTTTTTTGTTTCAAAGTGTCCTTCGCATGGTTCATTATGACATGCATGTAGAATTTCATATGTCTCATCTTATCTCACACATCTTCTCATAACTTGATTAGGTCCAGTGTAGAACAAGAGATTATCTATCTAGGAGAACCAAAAACTTTTCTCTACAAGTAGCTTCCTTTCCTTGTAGGAAAAATGTGCTAGTATTTTATTGGCTGCAATGTAGTTAGCAATGTCTGCATACCATGGATTTTGAACAACAATATGAAACAAATGCTCATCTGTAAATGCATCATCTACAAAAGTAGTGTTAGTATCATCATGATGGATTCTTGATAAATAATCAACTACAACATTGGATTTTCTAGGCTTATCAACTATGGTTATGTCAAATTCTTGCAACAATAGTAACCATCTTGCTAACCTACCTATTATAGTAGTTTTGTTCATGAGATATTTAATTGCTGCATGATCAATATGAAAAAATATGGAATAGCCAATTCTATAATGCCAAAATTTGTTTAGGGCATAAACTACTACTAGAAATTCTTTTTCAGTCACAGTGTAGTTTAGCTCTAGTCCATGAAGGCTCTTACTGATGTAATCGATAGCATTTTCAAGATTTTGGGATTTCTATACTAGGACTGCACCTATGGAATAATTAGAGGCATTTGTACATATGTGAAAAAGTAAATTCCAATTAGGACCCTATAAAACTAGGGCTTTGGTTAGAATTTTCTTAAGCTATAGGAAGGCTTCATCACATTCAGATGTCCAACTAAATTCAGCTTATTTTGTGAGTAACTTATATAGAGGACTAGCTATTTTGCTGAAATATTTTATGAAATGTCTGTAATATCTAGCATGACCTAGAAAGGATCTTACATCTTTTGATTTTTTAGGTATGGGAAATGTTTGAATTACCTCTATCTTAGCTAGGTCCACTTGTATTCCTGCAGTGGATATGAAATGACCAAGTACCACGCCCTCCTGCATGAGCATGAAACACTTTTCACTGTTAACTACCAGATTATGTTCTTGACATCTTACCAAAACCTTTTCAAGATTCACCACTAATTCTTCAAAAGTGACTCCAAATTTTGCAAAGTCATCCATGTAGATTTTCATATAATCATGTGATATATCAGCAAAGATACTAATAACTGATTGTTGAAATGTTGCAAGAGCATTGCATAGACCAAATGGTAAAACAAAATATGAAAAAGTACCCCATGGACATGTAAATGTGGTTTTATCTTGATCTTTAGGAGCAATATTGATTTGGTTATAACCACTATACCCATCTAGAAAAGATAAATACTTCTTTCCAGCTAGTGTGTACAAAATTTGGCCTATGAATGGTATAGGAAAGTGATCCTTTTTAGTAGCCTTATTCAATTCTCTATAATCTACACAAATTCTCCATTTTCCTCCTTTCTTAGGCACTATGACCATAGGTGATACCCATTTACTATCAGATATAAGATAAATGAAACCAGCATCAAGCAATTTCTACAATTTAGTTTTAACTATTTCTCTAAGGCTTGGATTTATCCTTCTCTGGGGTTGATGGAGTGGTAGAAAACCTTCATTAATGTATATTCCATGAGTGCATAGAGTAGGACTCAACCCTTTCATATCACCATAGTCCCATGCACAAGCCTTCTCATGCCTTTGAAGTAATCATTTTAACTGTTCCATCTGTGTGGGTATTAATTTGGGATTAACATGAAGTTTATGACCTTTAGTCAATTCAATAGTAGTAGTGGAGTCCATCATAGTAGCTTCAGAGATTGGACTTGCTTCTAATTCACAAGGTAGGAGTGAACAAAGAATTTTAGGTTCCTTGAACAAAGTACAATTCTTATCACATTCCTCATATGTGATCAATTCTAACACAAAACTTTTAGATACATCTTGTTCTACCACACAAGTGTTAGTGAGGATACTCTAAAGTACTAAACCTTCCTCTTGCAATTTTAGAAAAGATTGTCTATGCAATATCATGAGTTGTACTATAGAAGATAACTCTTCTTCTTCATCTCCTAAATCTGGCCAAATAGATGTACTCAAATATGGTAATAGTTGGGCTGGAGGATATAAATTAAATTGCTTTGTTGCTTGCCCATTTGATATGGTCATATTTATGATACTGATTTTTTGGATTAGATTATGTAAATATTTTTTTCATCAACATTTTGAATTACACTACATGATTCATCATCAGGATGAGAGAGCAAGAGATGTAAAATAATGTAAGTTTGCATATTCCCCAATCTGCAACTTATGTTTGCATTGGTTGTGGCTAACCATGGTCTACCTAAGATGACAAGATAACTAGATAGATTAACTTTAGGGGACAAAATCATGAAGCTTGTAGGATACTTTAGAGAATCTAAGGTTACAACTATGTTTTCTATCATCCCATTAGGGGTGACAATGGAACTATCTGCAAGTTGCAAAGTTGTTGGTGTAGCCCTTAGTCCTTCTATTTGTAACTTCTTCATGGTATCCTTGGTCATAAAATTTATAACAGCTCTGAGATCTATTAAAGCATTTTTAACAAATTGAACATTTATACTAACATTCACTACTAGACTTCTTGGATCAGAATATTTTGGTGTAATCACTTTCCCTAGCATGATGTCAGCCACTTGTCCCACAACATGGACTATGGTGGGGTCCTTCTCCTTCCTTCCAAGTTTCTTTAAGAAAGCCTCCCTAATAGCTTTTCCATAGACTGGAATGTTCTTAATATATTGAAAGAGTGGTATTTGGACATGTATATTTTAAAACTAATCAACGATGTCAAAAGGTTGTTCCTTAGTTTGTTCAGGTTTATTTTGTATCATTTTTTTTTTGGAAAAGGAGGTTCTACTAGTGGTTGAACTAGTATTGACATGGTGACATTAGGCGAGTCAACAAGTTGAACAACTAAAGGTTCTGATGATGTAGGAGAGTTTAGTATTTCAGTTATAAAAGGTGGTTTAGGCACTGGTAAAGTCATACCAGATCTCAGATGTATATTTGCAACACCCGAAGCATAAGCAAGATACTATTGAGTATCAACACTATACATAGATTGTTGTGGCTATTGGCTACTCAGATTTGGCTGAGGTTGTGTGTGTAACTATGTTTTCTTTTGAGGTCCAGGATTTTGCAGGTGGTGGCATTAGAGTAGGTTGTTGAACTAGAGGGGGTAATTGTGGAGCACCAGTATTTTGGTTAGGCCATTGTTGAGATCCCTTCCATTGGTTTGTAGACTATCAATTCCCTTGGGGTGGTTTCCATTGGTTCTACTAGTTTATCTAGTAGTTATGTTGGGTCTATGGCCATTGGTTATTCTATTGATTAGGCTAGAGTGGTTGGGAATTCTGAGGCCATTGGGATTGTTGTGGGTTATTTTTCCCAGCATTGTTCCAATTAGATTTATTTTGTGGAGGACCTTGGGAATTACAATTTTGCCATTGATTACCATATGAATTTGAATTTTGCAAGGGGTACTGAGGCATACCTTGATGTTGGGCCCATGGTTGGCATTGAGCAGTAAAGAATACTTGCTCATCATATCTATCTATCTTGATATACTCAGTTGGAAGATACTAGTTCTCCATGCTTGTGACTAGTTTATATTCGTAATCCTTCTTTTGCTTCTAGCAATGAGGGTAGTATTCAGCTAGTTGTAACTCAACTTCATCTTGCTTCTTCTTTGTAGTCATTGTGTCTAGATGTGTAGCAACATCATTGATGATATCTTGTTTGAAATCTAACAATAGGTTAGATATCTCAAGCTTTGAAATGCCTTGAGTAATTCCTTTAGTGACTATGGAATGAGGTCCTTGGTCTTTCTTCATGGTTGACCTTGAATAGTTCTAATAGATCTTCTTAAGATCATCCCAGGAAGCTTGATATATGTCACCACCAGCCATTATGTCCAATGCTTCTAAACAGTCATCATTTACACCTCTCAAGAAAACCAGCTTTTGTGAATCTTCAAACAATGTGTGCTAAGGTTCTTCTACAATGTATATGAGAAATGTGAGACATAATATTCCAGCATTTCTTCCTCCTTCTATAATATCCTAAAGATATCATCCCCTCTTGAATCAGATGCTTTACAATATTCTTTATATTTATCCAGAAATAGAGCTTGCATCTCATCCAAACTTCCTACTACATTGGCTCCAAAGCCCATGAACTAGTGTAGAGTTGATTCTTTCAATGTTGCTAGAAATAATTTAAGCTTATGGGCATCAATTTTGTAGTCAAAACTACAAAAAAGGATATCAAATTCAAACAAGAAAGTATCAAGGTCTTCAATTCTAAGGCCATAGAACTTTGGAAGAGTAGTGGGAGGTATGTTCTTGAGATTGGCATTGGTTACAAGACTTAGAAGCAAAAATGGAAAAGTAGGTTGTGCCATGACTAGAGGTATTAGATTTTGAGGTTGCTACTGAAAAGTAACATTGGGCACTGGATGATTAACAACTGGTGGATTAAGAGTAGTATTATCAAGAAAAATAGCCAAGACTTCGGTGAAGGGTTGAAGACCACTTATCTCTATTGGTTTAGCTCTTCATGATGATGTTGTGGGAAAAATAGGACTTGCATCTTCAAAAGGTAACTCAACTTCTTCTTCTTTAGCTTCTTCATTCTAATTAATAGATCCTCGTGGAAGAAATCTACCATATTCATCTCATTGTCTTCCTCTTTGATGCATGCAATTAAACTTTTCACACTGGTGGAAGAAACTCAAACTAGAGATTTCTAAAAAAACTTTATCTAGGAACTATGACTCAAAAATGCTCCTAGCTTGACACCATCCCTGGCAATGGTGCCAAAAATGACTTGCCTCACAATTGGTGTGTCATAGTCATGCACCAGGCCTTGCTTAGGAATAATATATTCAAACTAAGGACTATTTCTCCCACTATGAGGTGCATTTAATCTTATCAACCCAAGGACGTATACTTGAAATGGTTGGCACAGTATGTGCACTAAGTCTCTTAATGAGTCACTAAGCTTATGTTGTAGGAAAGTAAAAATGTAAGGAAAAGAACTTACACTATTGTTGTAGGGAACTAACACACTTAACTCTATGAATACTAGAAATACAATAAAAAGATAACAAATATTCCAACTTGGCTCATCCACTAAAACTATTCTCACATATGTTGCAGGAACATTCACAGAGTGCAATGCTACAGGAAGGAACTCACAACTTCTACTTAAGATGCTACGAATGCTTGAAAATAAGTCTATTCTATCCTAATCTAATCCACCTTCCAAGTGGGTCCCCTTGGTCAGCTTCTCTAAACTATTAACACAAGACAAAAGCCTATAACTATTTCATTCAATTTAGAAATTCATTACATAACATAGAACTGTAAAAACACAACTATAAAAGTTAACAGTCTATTCTTAGAAACTCTTTCTTCTTACTTGCTAAAAAAAACTCCTACACACTTGAGCCAATTCCTACATATATAGGAGATCAACACTTATTCCATAATAGAAATGTAAATGTCCTAGCTTTAAATTTGTAGGAGAGAAACTAGGAAGATAACAACTAAAGGTAGGAAGAGAGAATAATGGCTAAAGGTGGGAATAATAAAGTCTAAACATCCGCTCACCATAGAGTAAATGTAGAAAAGGCAATGAGTCTTCATAGTTCCTCCTTACTCACTATCATGTCTTCTGGAACTATTACAACTTCCTCCACTATGGTTGCTCCTTGGCATTCTCTTCTCCTTAAATGCTATTGATGCTTAGCTTTTGAACTCCTCCAATCATCTTTCAGTCTTCATTAAAAGGTTAGTTATAACACAAAACATGTTTGCAAATAACATTTATCAAATTAAATTCAAATATAAGAACACACATTCTGATAACTATATCAAATACTGCATACTATGTATAATATTAGCAAAAGATGGCATAGTTTCTACCCCATAGGTTTATCATAGGTTCAGTAAACATAGGTGCACATATGTTTTAACAAAGATAAACAAAGTATCAACAAAGTATCTTAAACATCATAAAATAAAGGAAAATTTTGGTCTCATCAGTATGAAGACAAGAAATACTTAAGGTATGTTGCATTTGTGGTCATATAGGTGGAAAAAGTGAAAAAAAATTCTTTAGAGGGGTTTATCCATCAACTAAATTACCCTATACTACTCCTATCAAATTGGTATTAGAGAAAATTTGATTTTGGGTATAACAATGCATGTCTGATAGTGAGGGAGAAACCTCCATGGGCTCCACCATGGTGACAAATGTGAAGTTGGCTAAGAAGGTTCAAGAGAAGGATGAGGAGAATGTAGAGTTGAAGGCTAAGATAACATCCTTGGAGAATACACTTGACAGGTAAACTCTTAAGATTGAAGTAGTAGGAGGAGCATAGCAAGAACAAGCAATAGGTATCTAATGAAGAAGATGCACCCACATCTGATCTTGTCATAGCAAAGGAACCATTTCTGAGAGCCATAAAAGCATTGAATCAAAAAGAATTGGATGGAGTGCCACTTTTTAGTGGAAAAATTGATATAGATCATGTCCTAGAATGGTTTGAGGGCATGGAAAATTACTTTGAAAGTGAGAATGTCACAAAAGCACAAAAAGTGAAAGTAGCAAAGACAAGGATGAGAGGAGCAACTCTCACATGGTGGAAATTTGTACAAGATGAAAGAGAGAAAGTGGGTAAAAATCCCTATGCAAATTGGAAGAGTATGGTAAGAAAAATACAAAAAACCTACCTTCTAGAAGACTTTAAAGTGTAGATGAATACTAAGAGAAAAAAACTCAAGGAAAGAGAGAATGATGTGGCAAGCTATATTGAAGAATTCTACAAGTTATGCCTTAGATCCAAGGTGAAAGAATATGAATGCATCAAGGTAGCAAGTTATGTCAATGGCCTAAGGTGGAATATTCAAGAGGAGTTTCAATTGTGGACTCCTAATGTAGTACAAAAGTGTTATTAGCTAGCACTCAAGGTTGAGGAAAAACTAAAGAATAAGCAAGACTTTGGTAATAGAAGAAAAGATAAAGGAAGAGAATAGAGTGGCCAAAGGGGGAACTTTGGTGGTGGTAGAGGCCAAGCAACTAGACCCCAAGAGGATATTAAAGCAAATGAATCTAGTTGTTCAAGCAGCCCAAGGGGAGGATTCAATCAAAGAGGCAGATGCTTTAATAGTCTTAGGGGTAGAAGTAACAATCAAGGCAAGGGACCTTCATATTTTTCCACCATGAAATGTTATAACTACAACCAACTTGGACATCCCTCTTATAGGTGTCCAAATAAGACTTCCTCATCTAGGGAAAGAAAGGTAACCTATGTAGAATAACATTTTGGTGGTAAGAAGACATCAAATCTCCCATTGGATTCAGAAGAAGGAGAAAATCTGATGTTTAGGAGGGCACTCATCAAAGATCCTATGAAGGAGGAGCCAAGTCAAAGGAGAGCCCTGTTTAGGGTCAAATACAAGGTGCAAAACAAGGTATGTAAGGTTATCATTGACTTTGGTTATATTGATAATATAGTGTCAAAAGAGGTAGTAGATAAGTTGAAACTTAAGAAGCTACCTCATGACAATCCTTATAGGGTTGCATGGCTGAATAAAGGTCAACATGTAGAGGTGAAAGAAAAAGCATGGGTAGAATTTAATATTGGAAGGTATAAGGATAGAGTTCTTTGTGATATACTACCCATGGATGCATACCATCTCCTTTTAGGGAAGCCATAGAAATATGATAGAGAGGCACAATATGATTGCAAGAAGAATGTATACAAATTTAAGAAAGGGGAAGAATCTTACACTATTCAATCTTTATTAGAATGGGAGAGCAACACCAAGATAGAACTTAATGGGATCATGGTAGGTAAGAAGTAATTCCTTAACATCATGAAGGAAGGAAAATGAATACGATATTCTATTTTTGTCAAGCCCCTAAATGCAAAGAGCACAATCAGGTCACAATTACCTAGAGAAGTGCAGGAATTGTTGAATCAGTTTGAGGACATTATAGGTGATGGAGAACACACATTGCCACCTAAGAGAGATATCAACCATTAGATAGACTTCATCCTTGGAGTAGCCTTACCTAATAAAGTAGCCTACAAAATGACACCTAGCCAACATGAGGATATTGCCAAGTGGGTGTAGGAATTGTTAGACCATGGCTTAATAAGGAAAAGTGTAAGCCGATGTGTAATACAAACTATCTTGGTGCCAAAGATGGGAGGTACTTTGAGGATGTGTACATATTCAAGAGAAATTAACAAGATAACTATAAGGTACAAATTTCCAATCCCAAGAATTGAAGACTTACTAGATTTTTTGGGTAATGCCAAGTACTTCACCAAAATTGACTTGAAGAGTGGATATCATGAAATAAGGATCAAGGAGGGAGATGAGTGGAAGATATCTTTTAAGACCACTAAAGGGTTGTATGAGTGGCTAGTGATGTCATTTGGTTTTTCAAATGCCCCCTCCACATTCATGAGGGTCATGAATGAAGTGCTTTATGATTTCTTGGATAAGTTTGTGGTAATTTACCTTAATGATATTTTGATTTTTAGTAGTACAAAGGAAGAACATTTAAGGAACAAGTCTGGTTTTGAAGAAATTATCTGATGCTCAACTCACTATCAATTTGGAAAAGTGTGATTTTATGATGGAGGAGTTGGTCTACTTGGGCTTTTTCATCTCACAAGGGCAGCTTAAGATGGATCCTAGCAAGGTGGAGGCTATACTTAGTTGGTCAATATAAAAATTTGCATTAGAGGTAAGGACCTTCCATGGATTATCCCAATTCTATTGGAAGTTCATTAAGCATTTTAGCCATATTTGTGCACCATTTTTAGAGACTATCAAAGGTGGGATTAGAGCCAAGTTTAAATGGACTGAAGAAGCCACTACAAACTTTAAGGAGTTAAAACATCAGATTGACACCCAATCTATTTTGGTTCTCCCTAGTTTTGATAAGTTGTTCATTGTAGAGTGTGATGTCAGTAACATTTCTATTAGAGTAGTACTTAGCTAGGATGGTAATCTAGTTGGCTTTCATAGTAAAAAATTGAATGAATCCAAGAAGAAGTATTTTTCCTATGACCTTGAGTTGTATGCCCTAGTCCAAGCTTTGAGGAAATGGAGGCATTATCTATTGCCTAAAGAATTTGTGGTATTTAATGATAATCAAGCCTTAAGCTTTCTCAATTCCCAAGACAAGTTGAGTCATAAGAACATGAAGTGGGTGGAGTACATTCAAGCCTATACCTTCACCTTTAAATGTAAAAAGGGCATTACAAATAGGGTTGCAAATGCACTTATCCATAGGTTCTTGATTGTACAAGAAGTGTAGATTAGGAGTGTGGGGATTGAGAACTTTAAAGAAGTGTATCCTAATGATTTAGACTTTTCCCAACCTTATAAGGTGTGTATGGATTATGCTAGCCATTTTCATGATGAATACTCTAATTTTACTTTGCAGGAGGGCCTCTTGTTTGAGGGCAATCAATTGTGTGTGCCAAGGGGCTCCATCAAGGAAAACCTCATACAAGAGAAGCATAATGGTTCTTTGAGTGGAAATTTTGGCATTCTTAAAATTATAGATTTGGTAGAAAGGTTCTACTATTGGCTTACATTTAAAAAGGATGTGAAGAGGTATGTGGAATGTTGCATTCTTCAACAAAAAGCTAAGGGACTTGCCACTAATGTAGGGCTCTACCAATCTTTTCCATTCCTCAAAAGCATTGGGAATATTGTTTGAGCATAGATTCTGTGGTGGGGCTACCTAAGACAAAGAAGGGTTATGATAGTGTCTATGTCATTGTAGACAAATTCAGCAAGATGGCTCAATGTGTGCCATGTAAGACAACCCATGATGCATGTTCCATTGCTAATTTATTTTTTAGACAAGTAGTAAGGATACATGGTTTTCCTCTTCGCATAGTGTTTGATAGGGATACTAAATTTATGAGTCATTTTTGGAAGACTCTCTGGCATAAATTGGGCACTAATTTATCATTTGGATCTGCATATAATCATCAAACAGATGGGCAGACATCAATGGTCAATAGGTATGGTCAGAGTTGGGACCACATCATTGCACAAAAAAAGTATGCTTATAATAACACTATCAACAAAACCATTGGGAAGAGTCTCTTTGAAGTAGTATATGGAGGGCATCCTAGAGGCATTCTGGAGCTTAAGGATATCAAGGCAGGTGCATAAGTCAGTGGAGTGGTTGAAGAATTTCCTCTTTCAATGATAGAGGTTCATGGCATGGTCAAGCATAGCTTGGAGAAAAATACTATTGAAGTTGATGAAAGATCAACCCCACAGCTCCATAGAATCACCTGCATGCAAACACCTATCACAGAAAAAGAAGAAAAGAAAAAAGCTATTGAGGCTAAAATTGCTAGTTCCATAGATGAGACATTCTTGATGAGAAAAAAGATAAATTGCTATTATCAATAATGAATTGGTTATTACAAAGAGATATCGTCCTTATAAAGGATATTGTAACCCTAAAAATGTCTAACCTAGGTTCCATCATAATAATTAATAAAATAATTAATTATTAGATGCCTAAAGTTTAGCTTAAGAAAAATATAGTTAATTAGGAAATATCTAATTACTCTAACACCCCCACTCATGATAAACATAGGGAGTAACTAAAAACCTAGAAAATACTAATGAGAATATAATTGGGTCTTGGTGAACAAGGCCTGATGAGGTACCCAAGCAAAACCAAATCTCTAAAAAGAGGAGAAATAAAGAAAACCACATGGGAAAATGCCTACTCCAAAAAGAGATGGAAATGATGCTAAATAGAACTAGTGAAATATTGAAAAAGCCTCTAAACTAGAAAATGTCCTAGAATATATGAACAAAAGATTATCATGAAGAACACAACTAAAGCATGTAGAAGCTGCAAAGCTCTATAAAAAGTAACTATTGATCTAAAAAGCCTCCATTGAAATAGAACCTGCCCAGGTAGAAAAGACTATAATCTACATCGAATTAGGAAGCACACAAAGGTAAACAACATACCAAAGCCTAAAGAAATGGTCAATTGAATGAAGGAAGCATGAGAAACAATAGAAGAACCCCCCCTTATGTACACAAGGGTGAGGTGATAGGAAACTAGAAAAGTGGACCAAAAGAATTGCATGTTAAGGAACCATGATCAAGATGCACAAAAGAGCATGTATGTGTGTACTGAGGTGATCAATCTTAGACACATCATGAGGCTAATGTCACATAAAGGACAATCACTAGACAAAGGAAGATTGCAAACAAAGGAAAAAAATCAACCCCCCAGGGAACTTTATCAAAGTAGTGTATGTATAATGAGGCACAAGATATGGTGAATCCCAAGAATACAATAATCTGCATGAGTGTCATTAGATGGAAATGCTTGAATCAAAAGGCAAAAAAAGGCAAAACAATTGAAACAAAAATACAGATGCAATATGGCACTTTATCTTAGTGTGCTTTCAAGAATGCATACAAATGATGTCTAAATAGACTAGAAGAGCCATAAGACTAATACAATAGATAGTACAAGTCATGATGAATCATCTAAAGCAATGAAATTGATCCCTAGACATGAACCAACCAAGATATCCACCAGAATCTAAAAATGCAAAAGACTGAGTAGAATTTTCCTAGAGTAGAATCTATAAAAAAAAATAGCATCACTAGAAAGAGCTTGGAAATACCTTTCCAACAATATAAAGATTTCCCAAATTGGACATTGAATGCTCAAGATATGTCTCTCGAAGTGAAAAATTTTACCCCTAACTTTGATAGCAGAAAAAGCCATAGAAAAAGGCATCAAAAATAAAAACTAACTATACCACTATCACAGGCTTAGAACTAGCTTTTCAGGAGTATCTCATTTATAGAAAATGGAGATTGTATGCCTAAGATATGAGCAAAAAAGAGAAGTTTGGTCCAAACAAATCTTGAGGAGGTACCATGAATGTTGATGAAATGTTGATGTGGTGCTGACATCAGCAAATGACAAGCCCAAATTTGATGAGCAAATAACCATCGAAGCAAAAAAATGCTAGAAAAAGACCCCAGCTAGAGAAAAATTCCAACCACCAGAAACAAGATTCAGATCAAAGGGTTAGTGCCAGATTAAAAATTGGTGGCCAAACAAAGACTCCATGTTTGAAAATATGCCATGAGAGGATCTCACCCAGATGCATTAAAAAGCATCACAAACTATCAAAGTAATCTCAAACCACTACTAAGAAAAACTCACAAACCATCAAATTCCATGAAGGACATGAGGTAGGGGTCATAAAAAAAGGTGGCAATATAGAAAGATAAATCACAATGTAGATAAGCACAAATCACTACCCAAGTCACCATTTGTGTCTGAGATGTTTGGCACAGCTGAAGAGACTGCATCTGATAAATTTTCTACCAACCAAGAGAAAGATTCGATGCCATGTTGAAGTTGATGAAAGATCACCCCTATAGCTCCCAAGAATCACTTGCATAGAAATACCTATCACAAAAGAGAGAAGAAAAAAGCTATGAAGGCTAAAATGTTCAAATCTGTAGATGAGACATTCTTGATAAGAAAAAAAGATATTTCTATTATCAACCCTGAAAAGGTCTAACATAGGTTGCATCATAATAATTAATTAAATAATTAATTATTAGATGCCTAACATTTAGCTTAAGGAAACTAAAGTTAATTTGGAAATATATAATTACTCTAACAAATACAACAACCATGAGAAAAAGAGAAGATGCCAAGAAGAGAGATGTGTAGTTTCAAGTTGGGGATTATGTTATAGTCCATCTCAATAAGAACAAACTATCTAAAGGTGAATCACATAAACTTCAGATGAGGAAGGTAGGGCCATGCAAAATTCTGGTCAAATATGGGGACAATGCCTACCAAGTTGATCTACTAGCAGATATTGGGATCTCCACTACTTTCAATGTGGCAGATATAGTAGCATACAAGGGTCCCACTCCATCTTCCACTCCATTAGAGTATGTAGATTTGCAAGACATTGTAGCAACCCTACTCAAGCCCTCTACTAGCAAGTTGCAAGCTAAGAAGATTCTAAGTTCCAAAGTGCACAAGGTGACTAGGAACAAGACCTATATGAAGCATCTGGTTAAGTGGCAGGGAAAACCAGAGGCTGAGGCTACATGGGTTGCAGAAGGAGATTTCTAGAAGAAGGGCATTGACCTTTCTCTCGTTACCTCTTAAAGTCCTAGGACTTTTCAGCTCATTGGGGGAGTATGGTGCAGGAGCACCTAGGTTAGGTCCAAGAAGCCTAAGAAGAAAATAAGGTTCTAAGAGCCTAGATGGGATATATACCTAGTACTTAGGAATAAGGAGTCATGATTTTTTATGGAAACAAGAAATACTTTAGGTATGTTGCATTTGTGGTCAAATAGGTGGAAAAAGTGTAAAAAGTTGCTTTAAAGGGCCACATAAGAAAATTTGGATAAGTAGACATGGGAATGGTCCAGATATGACCTATATTTTTTTCATACATGTTTTTGAGTCATATGGTAGGGTCTCACCAAGTCCAAATTTATAGAATGCAAAAATTATGTATTGACATTTTTGCAAAAAGTGCAACTTTTCTTGTAAATTTGTAAAATTGGTTACAATGGTTATTGGGAGATTACCAATGCTTGGAATTTGGTTGAATTAGGTGTGAGATAGGTATATGAAGCCTTCTAAAGCATTTTGTATGGTTCTAAAGTTTGGCATTGTATGACAATATGTAGCAGATCAGCGAATGCATAACAATTTGAATGAGAAATTGAGTCTTTGATTGCTATGTGATTGGAGTATGGAATTTTGTTTGCATTTTAGTTTTAGATTAAGATAAAAATAGGTTTTGAAGGGACCTGAAACCCTTTAACAAAAGAAAAAGATAAGCATTAAGAACCAACTAGATTCTATAAGGATCTAAAACCTAGATTAAAGTAAAAACATAAAGAACCAGGTTTTACAAGGACCTAAAATCGCAAGTTTTTTCCAAACACCCCTTGGTTTTATAAGGACCTAGAACCTAAAATTTTTAAATAGAAAGTTGGAAAAAATAAAAATAGAACTAGCAAAAACACCTAGATCTACAACCAACACACCAACAACCACAAACAACACCTACACCAGTTCCTTGATGCTCTTCTCCACCTCTTTATTAGCTTCAATAGTAGCCTGGATAATATCAATTGTGATAGAAATAGGAACCTCATGAGCATCAGCAATCCTTTTTCTCATACTTTACCTCATTCTCTTGCTAGGCCCTCTTGGAATCCTCACCATAATAGTGTCTAGGGACATGATCTCCTCACTGCTTTTCTTGCCCAAACTGGCCACAGTGGCACACAAATTGGAAGTGATCTACTCCATTCTTTGTCTACTTTCCTTAATAAGTTGACAGAGTTCTATCTCATAATCCTTAAGTTTATCAAGTATGTTGTGACGAGTTTCTCTAGTTGGTCTCTCATAACACATTCATGGTCTAGCTCTTTATGAATGACTCCAACCTTTTTCTTGAGCACCATGATTTCATTATATAGCCATGAGTCTTCTTGAAGAGAGGCTTCTACTTTAAGTTTTGTAGTATAAAGAAAGGAGAGTTTCACATGGTGGGTCACATCCCTGGTATCTTCTTTAGTTCTAATCATAGCATCAATAGTAGTATTATTGACTTGGATGTCAGTGTTAGGATCCTACTTCTCCTTAGACTCCTCTTCCTTCTCCTTACTTGGGCTTTGCTCTTTCATAACAAGCACATTACCATCATTGTTTTTTTTTGTGTCAATGTTCATTTTCTCCTTGTTGGATTTAGTAGGAGGAGAAGAAGGAACTTGATATTTCCCCCCATCATCCTTTAAAGCTTCAAGCCTAGCATTTGATTCAGTTTTTCTATCTTTGCTCTCCTCTACCTAGTCCTTACTAGTAGACATGCCCTTACTTCCCAAGTAACCTTCTAGATTCAAGCTAAGGTCACCCATTTCTATCTTCTTTTCCTCCTTAGTAGAATTCTCAGAATCTATCACTTCCTCAACATTCTTCTTTTTCATCTCCCGCTTATGACCCTTTTTAGTGCTCCTACTATCACTAGTGCCTTCCTCACTTTTAACCTTTTTATTAGAGGGTTCATTACCAGACACTCTCCTTTTTTCTCCAAAGTTAGAGAGGGCTTAACAACCTTATTTTTACAATACTTTTCAATATGAAGGATTAAACCCTCATGAAGCATAGGACAAGAATCCTTCTTCTTATGTGCTTGGAGTCTTTGTATCAGAAAGAACTTAAGGTAGAATGGGAAGGAAATTCTATCTTATACCTAAAATGATTTAGGAACACAAAATGAAACTTGTGGACTCTCTTAGCTCTACCATCAAGGATAAAATACTCATGAATACACAAAAGAACATCCCTCTAGATAACCTTAATTTGGTTTAGATTATAAAAATTGCCGTTCTTCTCCAGTCTTTTCTCCTCGTCATTAGTTTTGGGAATTTTTTGAAGGCCACTCGAGATATTAGTTTCCTTGTGGAATTTAAGACCCTCCATTGGAAGACCTGTAACCTCAATGATGAACTCCTCTAATAATCTCAAACTAACCTCATGCAATGTTACCCTATCCTCAATCCAATTTTTAAAGAAGACCTTAGTAATGTGTGGCTTATACCCTTGAATTTTCTCAATATAAGTTACGACCTTTCTTCTTTTTAGAATTTCCCAAGCATCTAAATTCACCCTCCATTCTTTGCAATTGTTTGGCTCTTGCTTTCTTGGTTCCCCTCCCATCTTGTCTTTGGCTCTGCACCTACAATTGGAGTAAAAAATGGTCACGAAAAAGTAGAATAAGCTATTAATGATTTCCAAGAAACCTTTAACCTTGCATGTGTGCCAAGTGCAATCTATAATTATGTAAAAGTACCATCTAGCGATACTCAAAAAATCTGCCACAAACCCATCACTTCCCTTAATAAATTCCTCAATTTTGCATGATCTTTCCTTCGTTAGCATGTGTCATATCATAATTAATAGTTGTCATCAACTCAACTTCCTTTCTTAGGTCATCTTGCCAGCTCAACCTAGTTTCCCTATACACCACTTGATTAGCAATCAAGTCAACAACCTTGATGCAAGAAATCCTTGGCTCCTTGACTATGGCTCATGAACTGGTTAATGTCCTTTGTTACCTTGCCTAAGCATCACTAGTCTACACACACTCTATCATTGGCCTTTGTACATAGTCTACATCTTGTCTAGGGGCATATTACCTGCATAATGCACAAGTTTGAACTTGAATGGGGGGCATATCCCTAATTACTTTTTATCCATTGGACCTATTGCATAATAGATTGGAGCTAACACTTATATATGCTTTTATGATCTTGAAAAACTCACTAAAACTCATAAAATATCCTGAAAAAACCCTAAAAATCACAAAACCCATCAAAAAATTGCAATAAACCTTGTACATGTTCATTGTGCATAACCATCCCTTTTGCATACACACTTACACTTTGCAGACTAAAACCCAAAGTACTACGCTATTAAGACAGTCACAGTATCTAAACATTGTGAACCAACAATCAATCCAACATATCACTATGAACCTATAAACTAAATCCACAACCAAAGTTATCACATTATCAACATGTCAAACACCATCTAAATACCTCAAACATTAAAAAGAATGTAATAATGGACAAGAATAGCTATTGGCTCATGTTCTTTAGTGAGTGATTTATTTTTTCTTTTTTTTTTCTTTGATCATGTTCTTATGCTACTCAATGATATAAATTAATCTATGAGGGTGGTTGGGATGGTTCATGGTCATCTTTTTCTATTTTTATCTGTTACAATGTACCTTTGAGAGTCTAGAGCATGTACATATGCCTTAGGAAGAACAAGGTCATTTTCTGTCTATATCATGCTTGTTTACACAAAAGGCTTGCATTTGCGCTCTGGCCTTTTA
This sequence comes from Cupressus sempervirens, assembly GCA_028749045.1. Lineage (NCBI taxonomy): Eukaryota > Viridiplantae > Streptophyta > Pinopsida > Cupressales > Cupressaceae > Cupressus > Cupressus sempervirens. The sequence continues at coordinate 674,304,443 of CM053788.1, read as the reverse complement.
TGCCATGATGTGTTGCATTCCATTTGCCATATCAAAATAAAGCTTCATTTGATGTATAGTGCACTTTCTAAAAGAAAAATTCTTTCCATCATACTAACATCTCCTCATCTCATCTTTCTTCTTCATCTCATTCTCCATCACCATGATCATGTCTTCCGATTCACCAAATCATCTTCATCTAGCATTCATGCATTCCTACATCATCCTACTCTGTCAATCAACTTTTAATGGCTTTCCACCTGGTTCAACCTTAGTCTGACATTTCTCTCATCATCTTTGACCAAATTTGACCATTTTTTATGATTTCACTCATGCTATGACATCTTTCCATCATTTTGGGCATGTACACAAACTTTCGAGTCATTCTGAGTCCGTTTGCACCCTTTTGAGCTCTTTGCATGGTTTTCTATTAGCATTTACCCAAGTTTGACCTACATCTATCCTATGTTTGGCCAATTTCTAAGCAGATTCACCACCTTTGACTACATTTTATCATGTTTCTAATATTCCCCTAGGGTTATGCTAACTCATACCAAGTTTTAGCTTGATCCGAGACCATTCAGACCCCGATTAGAGCCTCAGAACATCCTAGGGCATAGTTGGGTTTCCCAACTACATCATTGATGCACTTGGTCATACCAACTGCATCATTGATGCACTTGGGAATGCCAACTATGTCATTGACACACTTGGGGACCTAGGATGCCCAAAACTACTCCCGGAAGCCCTATGTTGTACTCAAGAGGCCATAACTTTTGCATTTTAAGTCAGATTTGCAACTTGTCAGTTGTGTTGGAATTGTATCTTTGTTGTGGAAAAAATGAACTATAATTTTAATCATTATAGTTGATCCTATTCTACACTCTGGGCCTCATAAATTTCACATTTTAGCTCTGTTTTTCATTCTGTCAGTTGCTATGGCTTTGTTTTCTTATTGTAGAAAAATTGACTTATCATATGCTTATATTAGTCAATTTATCAAGGGGGCACCCATATATATCATCCCAATTGGGGCATGCTTTTATGGCTTTTTCATTAGCATTCTTTGACACAACGCTCTAAATGATATTGTATCAAAGAGGGGCAAAATGGAGACACTCAAAAATGGTTCACATCTATGGTTTCATCACTTTTTCATACTAACTTTGATCTTTTGGCCAAATTGATCATACTTTATCATTTGTATCCTCTTTCGCATCAATTTCATGTCAACTTAGAATCACCCCAAATCAACTCAAAATCACTCGAAATCAGTCCTAATCAACTTAAAACATATCAAACATCTCAAATAAATCATCATTTATCTGAATCCTAGGTATTGTTGTGGCTTTCAATGCTTTGGAAACCTATCAACCTATCAATCTTATCAATCTGACCTTAGTACTGTCATGGCTCTCAATGTTAGTTCAAACTATCATTCATGTCATTAAATATTTGACATTGTTGAGGCTTTCAATGTCAGATCATGACATAATCAACCATTTTAATAATATTGACAGTGTCCATCGATGTTATTATGATCAAACCTTATCAATCAATTTCAATCCTCTAGCACTCACAATGTCAGTTAAATGTTACATATCAACCAATTCATGTCATGTGTCCTTGGCATGTTATCAACTTCAATCAATCAATCTAACCATGGCTTTGGTTTACTTTTCATCATCTTATTCAATATTCATCATCATTACATTTTCATCAAAGGATATTGTCGCACTTATTTAATCAATATAGTTAATCATCTACTAATTTTCTCTATAGGATTAAATAACCCATACTTTGATCCTATCATTCTTACTAATTACTCTTCCTTATTATCATCCTTAATTAATTAATTTTATTAATTAATTGATTCATTATCCACAAACCATGGGAATTATTAATTTCCTAAGTTCCATTTTTCATCATTAATTCCATTTTCTACTAATTCTTATTTTGTGGAATAAAAGGATTTTTAATTCAAATATTCCATAAAATATTACATCATCATGACACTTGGATATGACAGCTCATGGATTCTCCTTTGACACTTGGATAAGATATGTCATAACTAAATATTCTTATTCTCTTACACATGTCTCTATTTGGCTTATTTGTCATAGATTCTTAGCTTTGAGGTGTCTTATGACGTGTCATAGATTCTCTTCCACCACATGTAGCCAAGTTTGACTTTCATGTGTCATAGAATCTTAAAATTGGCATATTTTGTCATATGCATCATGGGTTCTCAAAGGAATCTCTTGCCACATCGCATATCTATGGGTGACAAGTCAATGCTCTCACCTTGAGTGCCCATTATAAAATGGAAACTCTTTATCTCATTTTTGGTCCTTAGGTTCTTAAGTATTTGGAAGTCCTTGAACCCTTGAAATCTTTTGAAGTCTTCAAAGTCTTTAGATCCTTAGCTTCTTTGCATTTTCACACCATTTTCTCTCAAGCTTAAATCACAACTTCAAGTATTTTCATGGCATTATCCATATCATAGGCTTTTGCTTCAATTTTGTGTGCACTATAGTCAACTTTGTAGCTACATCATTTGGAGAAGAAAGAAGGACATGGGAGCTACAAACGAAAGACAGGGCTTTTATTGCTTTCTTTGTTAGTTTGGCTTTCATGGTAGACAAGTGGGTGCTAACGTATGTTGATTGAGTTTTGTGATTTCTCATAGTATCTTATGAATTTAACCCATTTTCTAGTTGCTATAGGTAATATCAACTTTCATAATAAAACCTTGATTATTAGAAAGAGATAAGGAGTGGATATTTTCATGCACAAAAATAATAGAATCAAGAATTTGCATACTAGAAATAAAACTATTATGTTGCTCAGAAATCAAATCTTGAAGAATGTTCAACAATCTCAAAGTGAGGATTTTAGAGATGATTTTATAAATCAAGTTGTAGAGACTAATAGGTCTAAACTAGTCTAGAGAATCAACTCTAATCTTCTTTGGAATTAGACATGGGAAGATAGAATTAATTCCCTTCAACATACTTTTATTGGAATATTCAAATGGGAAGAGTACTTCTGAGAGGGGTGATGAATCAAAAGTAACACATTTTAACCTTTTCAAATCCTTTAAAATAAATAACTGAAAGTTAATTACATGCATGTAAACATGTTAAATAAACATAAAGTAAACACATGTATCAACAACACATAACACCAGAATTTGGTAACCTAGAAACCCTCCAGGAATAAGAAGGTAAAACTAGGGTAGGGATGATACCCACAAAATCACTATAGCAATAATTGTTTGACCGCTTTTGATGGTCTTCCTTGTAAAAGGCATACCCTATTAAAGGCTTTACACTTTGTCAATAGTGGCCTGGTTAAAGGATTTACAAACACTTTACATGAAGTGTCACCCTATTAAAGGATTTAGTCACCTCTTCAGAGGATCTACAAAATAGTTGTTAAGCTAACCTATCATCATAGGATTTTCACTATCTAATACAATTGCTAGAGAGTATTAGAAATCTTTAACCTGATTTCTTACAATCTTCAATTGCTGATTTTAGGCACTTGATTTACTATTTCTAATGTGACCCTTGCTTGATCTAATATCTATTTGTAGCCCTTCTTCTATTCTGATCAGCTAGATAAGTAATTGCTGCTCAATTCACTAAGTCTGTGATGCCCCTATTGTTTGCCATGTTCTGCAATTTTACTATCTTCTTAGCAACTTCCTTAACTTCTATTCAGAAACATGAAATCATGAGGTCCAAGCCTTCTTATAAAGGCTTCATAGACTTAGGGTTAGGTATGGATCTCTGATCCATATTGAATATTTAATTCCCGCTCATTCCTTGCACTTTTCTCATTGGTTCCATGCCTTCTCCATTTTTCTTATTGGTTGCATGGTGATTGCATAGGAAATATTAAAGATTCATTCTTATCCTTATTATCCTTTGAAATCCTTCTATGTTGACTCAAAAAATGGTTTACATCTAAGTTTGTGAAGCCACAAACTCATACATTGATTCTATGTTACTCAACACATACTAGATTACTGGAGTTTGACACATATTACATTCTGTCTTGCTCGGCATATGCATAGTTTTGGCTTACTCAACATCAACTATGACTTAGCACCTGTATAATGCTCGACACCTAAAGTCACTTAGCACTTGTTGGAATTTTGGCTTGGCACATATTGTGTACTTGACATATATAGTGTATTTGGCTTCTATATGAAAAGTGATTAAGTGTGTTGACAGTCAATTGTCAAAACCATTCTGAGACCAACAATCTCCCCCTTTGACATTAGTGTCAAAAATACTTAACTAAACATTATTGGTCTGACCTTATGAATACATTAATCATTTTCTCTACATATGTACAAAATTTCAAAATTTGTTCAAAATACCTTATAACTCCCCCTAAGTTGATTGTGCCTTGTATATTCTTACAATCAAAATTTTGTGCTGAATGTACCTGATATTCTTTGCCTTTGCTCTATTTATGTAATTTGTACTTGTGTGATGAGTTGTTCTATCTTTTTCCTAATTACAATCTTTCCCCCTTTTATTGTTCAAAAGAATGAATGAAAGAGTGTAATCAAAATATTTAGTATTCTCCCCCTTAGTTATACCTTCCTTATTATTTCTCCTCCAAAACATTATATATCTTATCTTATCTCCCTTATTGTTATTTCTCCCCCTTTTTGACACTTATGTCAAAAGGTTCTAAGGAGTAATACCATATTTAGCCAAAAATGTGTTGTTTACCTCCATTATCATCTTAAGAGTTGCATCCCAATTCTCCAAAGCAATTTCAAGTGACTTATGTTGGATGGTAGTCTCTATAGCAATATGTACAAGCCCATCAAGTGTAGAAAGATTAGGATATTTCTTTAAGATAGTTTCATCATAGACTTGTTCTTTATGGAGGACCTCCAAATGTGGGTAATGTAGGATTGAATCTGCATTAATTTGGCCTTAATATTGGCCTCTTCACTTGTACGTGTAGCTAACTCTCTTTGAGTGTGAAGCAATTAGGAAAAATGCTTCTCATTTTGAGCTGGATCTCTTGGTAATTGCATGCTAGAAATCTTAAGATTTCTCTCCAAGCTCAATATCCTCTGGCCTATCTCTTGTGTGAAATTTGAAAAATCACTTAGCTTTTTTTACAATGAGAAAATGTTCTCAAGTACAATTTTGACCTTTTCAATTTTCTTGGCCAATTCTACCTATGTAAGTGCTATGCCACTAGATATTTTCTCATTCACCTTTCCTTGAAACTTCCTCTCAAACCACTCCATAAGATTGATTTTGGTATTGTGGTCTTCGCTTATCACCTAGTCAACTATATCTGATAATTGTTCTAGTATAGGATTTGACTCATCTGGTGACTACAAGCTTAAAGCATCCATAAAGATGTCCTTAATCTCAAGTAGTGCTTGCTTGTGGTTATACTCCTTTCTAAGTATTTCTTATCTTCTTCTTCTATTTAATGCATCCTAGATTTCTATAATTTGTTCAATAGTGATTCATAAGAAGGTATTACTATCTCTTCATCTAGCTCAGAGTCTCCATAATGAAGTACCCTAGTCACCTTGGTTAAGCTTGAGCTTGGTGTTGATATTTGTAAAGCTATGGCTTTAGTGCTCAGCTTTTGAAGAGTTTTTGTAGGAGTGTCTATTTTTGGTAATTCTACCAATGTCTGAATAGCGGCCTACTCCTCTTCCTTTGATGTATCCTCCTTCTTCTCATCAAACTTCCCTTCTTCTACACTCAGCTTCTAAATGGCATCACTTGCTATTGCAATTGTTGGAGATGGTGGTGGAAGCATTAAAATTTGAGTACTAGTAGTTGTATAGATGAAAGGTGGTTCTTGTGGTTTCACATTATCTCTTTTTGGTTCTACTACTACCTTCTATAACTCATCCACACTCACCAATATAGGATTAGTGCATAATTGTGCCTTTAGAGTTGATTAGTGAAGGATCTTGGAGAGATCTTCTACAGTTAGGGGATTGATGTTCTAAGTAGAATTGTTAGGAACATCCTTGATTGTTATAGTGTCTACAAGTGTGATTGTTACATGAGGAGGGCTAGGGGGTGGCATTTGTGTGTCTTGCACACTTTTTTCCTCTTGCTATTGCTACTCAACTATTTCCATGCCTTCTCCCTTTTGTGTTTCCTCCTCTCCTTTTTCTTTATCTTCTTCATCTTTCTTATCTTCTTCTCCTTTCTTCTCTTCATCTCCTTTCTTCTTTTCTTCTTCTTTTGTTGTTTTCTCCTCTTTTACCTTCTCTTCTATTTTCTTTTTCTCCTCCATTGCTTTGGCTTCCTTTTCCTTTTCACTGGCTTTAGCCTTATTTACTTCATCTTTGTCATTAATCAATTTGTATATTGACTTCCATAATTGTGTCGACTTATTCACTACATCCTCAATTTTATTTTGCAGAATACTGAAGGCTCTATATTGTGGTGCAAATTTGCCACCATGTTTCTTAGTAGCCTTAGTAATTTGACCTCTTGTTAGGTCAGGCATCACTTGTGCTAAGGTAGATTCTCTAATCTCCTTCTCCATTTTGAGATAATAATGTCATTTATTTTCAACTATCTCATATAACTCCCTAAGAATGGGATTGTCTAGCTCTGGAGGTGTGTTCTTAAATTCAGCCATCATGACATACAAATTCTTCTATTTTGTTTTGTTCTTTTCTACTTAACTTGTTAAATTCAAGACTTTTTAAGTTAGTAAAATATGCATTCTTAATATTTTCACAAATTTTATCTATGGTTGATTTTAGAGGATGACTTACCACTCTAAATTGGTTGATATCCTCTGACTTTGTTCTCTCCTCATCATCAATGTCTAGTTATGCTACATACTTTATTCTTATCTTTGGCACTTCATCAGTCTATTCAGTGATCTTCTTCTTCTCTTTTGTTTCCTCTTTGGCCTTATGTGTGGATGCCCTTGTGGTAGCTCTTGTTACCAGTGCCTTTGGTTTGGCTTGTGTTGTTCCTGTAGCCTTCTTTGCTTTAGGCTAAGCTAGAGGTTGAGTTTTATCCTTTCTCTTCTTTGAATCAGCTTGTGTAGGTGCTTCCTTAGCTTCTTCTTCCTTTGCACCTTCCTCCTTATCTTCTCCTAAGCCCTAGGTCAATTCCATTGGGCCTTGCCCTTGTTCTTCTTCTTCACTCTCACCTCCTTCTTCTTCTTCCTCTTCAACACCTATTACCCTTTCAATATCTACACCAGATTTCTTCTTTATTTTCTTCACTAGTTTATCCTTCCTCTTTAAGTGGAGGCTGTTTTTAGTTCCATATCTACCTTGGAATACACAACATCATATGTTCCAAATTGAGGAGCTTCCTTATCAATCTCTTCTGCAAGCAATGCAGTGATTGTTGCAAAGACTTCATCCATATCAACTTCATAACCTAATGGCCTTAGCCATCTCTCCCTTGAAACTATTGCTTGAATTTAGGTGAAATCAATATCTACTAGAATGCATGTCATTAATATGTTTTTCCACTAAGGAAATTGGTATTCTCACTCTTTGTTTCATGGATTTCTTAAAATCCTCAAAATAGCTTGTCATTTGGGCTTCCAAGTTATCACCCATCTTATCAATGTACTCATTTATTTGAGTGATTACAATTTTGTTTGGACTTTTAGTTCACCTTTCCAATTGAAGGAAACTCTTCCATGACATAGAAAAATATGCAGACAAGAACTTAACCAAACTTGCATTGAGCACCTTTTAACCTTCTTATTGCTCCTAGGTTCTCATTTATCTACTACAACATCAGTTCTGCTAGATCATACGTATGATATTTCTTTACAAGCTCATAGGCTACATCAATAGCAATACATGGTATATTGTTTAATCTGCTAGATTGGTAAAATTTGCGAGATATTACTCTTACTGCAAAATCTAGAAGAGGATCTGTTACAATATCAATTGTCATTCCCCTCGTATTCCACTTAGCCCCCATATTCCTTTCAATGACCTCTTTTCAATCACTTCTTAGGGTCTTAGGCTGATCTAGGGTTGGGAAACTCGTAACCCTATGTACTGTCCTCTTGGTAATCTTAACTAGTCTTGTTTCTAGCCATAGACAACCATTATGTATCCTACTTAAAACAATTCTTATCCACTCTATTTTAAAACTTGTAGGGTAAACTAGGGCATGGATTAAACCCTTCTTCTCAACTATCTAAAATTCATCCTTCAATATTCTATTGTCACACAGTTTATCATATGCTTGAAAAATTTCAAGGTCTCCTACTGCTCCTATTTTGCAGTTGTAACACTTCCTTGCATCCTGCACCATGACAACCATGGGTGGATTTATGGACAATGTGTTGGTAGGGTCATTTTTGTAGGCTACCTTGGGAATGGGTCTTAACTCAAGTTTTTTTACTTCATTACTAACTAGATAAACATCATGACTTTCCTTTCCCTTAGGGTTCTTAGAACTAGAAGCCATTATACCAATCTAGGGTTTCAATATATTAAAACTTTAAAAATTGTGCAGCTCGGCACTTGATAAATACCTTAGATCAACAAAATTTATGTTGAATCACTATTGAAATTGGTGCAAAAGGCTTCAAGGTTGTTGTTTGATCACTTCTACACTCTTTTCATCTTTTCTCTATGTTCGAATGGCATACAAATAATCAAAATTTTACCTTATACCTTTCAAAACCTAGCATTAAATGCTTAGTGCATACATCTGTAAACTCTACAATTGAAGGTTTCAACATGACTTAGCTTCCATTGCATTTTATTCACTTGGCTTCCACTAGATTTCCACTTTACTCGGCTTCCATTGACATTTCTCAACTTGGCATCAACCATCAACTTGGTTGTTATTAGCAACTTGGCATTCATTGGAGCTTTACTCAACATCTAAGGAAAATTCAGCAGTATTTGCAAAAACTTCAAATTTTGACTTGACATCTTTGCTCATGTTGATTTCTTCTTTGCAACAACTCTTTGTCCTAGAACTAATTTATGATATAACTTTATATATCAGTCTCATACACCTATCCTTTCTTAGTTGGATGAGATGTGACCACTTGACCTCTTGGGTGAAGTGATCCCTCAATTTGATGTGTTGCACTCATCTTTCTTCTTCCAATTATTATTCATTTTCCCTCTGATTTGTTCAACATCTACCTTCTCTTTTCCTTTTTTGACTTTTAACTTAGGCACTTTTGACTTTTTTGGCAATTCCTACTGATATGACCAGTCTTCAAGCAATTGAAATATGTGGTTTGACTCTACCACCTACTATAGTTCCCTCTAAAATATGTTCTTATGCAATTTTCTGATAGTAGTGATAGCTATACCTAGTGTTGTAGTCCCAATTGCAGTGATGACCATGGTTATTTCCCTTTGTAGGCTGATCAGGTGTCCACATAGGATTTGATCTACACTCAAAAGCTCTATGTCCATATTTCTTGCAATTGTAGTAGTAACCCTCAAATCTTGGTGTTTTGATAGTCCTAGTCTTGCATTCATGTGCTTGATATCCTTGCTTCTTGCACTTGTGACAGTATCTTGCATTCTTAGGCTTTTCATGTTGATGGTCATCCTTGCTCCTACATACATTAGAGGTATGTCCCTTTTTACCACAAAAAGGACAAGTAGGTTTAGTGTTCTTACCTTTTTTACTCCTTTCTTCTACAGTCTTGGATGATTCTCCTTGTTCAGTGCTAGTGTAACCAAGTCCTAAACTATCATTGTTGGCCCTTGGTGATTTTAGTAATGGCTCAAAGTACTTGATTACATCATTGGGTTTGTTGAAGCTTTCTGTTATCTCCTTCTCTCTCCTCAATTCATTCTACAATTGGTCATTTTTCATTCTCAAGGTGGAGATCTCAACGTCTTTCATATTTAGCTCATGATGTGCATTCATCATCTAGCTTAAGGTGTCAAGTTGCATGTTTGAGATTCTTTCAAACTCAATTATCTTCTCCTCCAATCTATTGGTAAGATTTCTCTTGTCATCTTCTATCATGGCCTTTTCTTCAATAGCTCTCTTCTTTTGTTTAGTCACTTAACAAAGCATTATGGCTTGTGATTCTTGTTCAAGCTTGAGCATTCTGATTTCTTCTACTTAAGCTCTATTCTTCTCCATCAATTCAGCTATTGCTGCATCAAATTCTTTGGAATCTCTATTTGAAAACACTTGTGTGGTGTCAATCTCCTTGTAGTGTGTGTCATTTTTAGCTATGGCTATATCCTTCCTTATTTCCAAGGATTTTCTCAATTCTTCTTTGGCTTCCTCCAATTTGTGTAGAGCGAGGTGCACATCAATCACCTGATTGTCTATGATCTTCCCAAGTTTGAAGAATTCCATCTTTAGATCTGTTCTCTAAGTTGCTAGGCTTCTCCTTGTGAGAACTAGCTCTGATACCAATTTTTGGAATATTCAAATGGGAAGAGTACTTCTAAGAGGTGGGGCGAATTAGAAGTAACACATTTTAACCTTTTCAAATCCTTTAAAATAAATAACTGAAAGTTAACTACATGCATGTAAACGTAGTAAATAAACATAAAGTAAACACATGCATCAACAACACATAACACCAAAATTTACTAACCCAAAAAACCTCTAGGAATAAGAAAGTAAAACTTGGGTGGGGATGATACCCACAAAATCACTATAGCAATAATTGTTTGACCACTTTTGATGGTCTACCCTGTGAAAGGCCTGCCCTGTTAAAGGCTTTACACTATGTCAATTGTGACCTAGTTAAAGGATTTACAAACACTTTACATGAAGTGTCACCCTATTAAAGGATTCAATCACCTCTTCAAAGGATTTGCAAAATAGTTGTTAAGCTAAACTATCATCATAGGATTTTCACTATCTAATACAATTTCTAGAGAGTATTAGAAATCTTTGACCTGATTGCTTAAAATCTTCAATTGCTGATTTTAGGCACTTGATCTACTCATTCTAATATGACCCTTGCTTGATTTGATATCTATTCATAGCCCTTGTTGTGTACTAATAAATTGGATAAGTAATTGCTGCTCAATTCACTAAGTCTATGATGCCCCTGTTGCTTGCCATGTTCTATAATTATGCTATCTTCTTAGCAACTTCGTTAACTTCTATTCAGCAACATGAAATTGTGAGGTTTAAGCCTTCTTATAAAGGCTTCATAGACTTAGGTTTAGGTATGGATTTACTATCCATATTGAATCTTTAATTCCCACTCATTCCTTGCACTTTTCTCATTGGTTCCATGCCTTCTCCATTTTTCTTATTGGGTACATGTTGATTGCATAGGAAATATAAAAGATTCATTCTTATCCTTACTATCCTTTGAAATCCTTCTATGTCATCTCAAAAATGGGTTTACATCTGAGTTTGTGAAGCCACAAACTCATATGTTGATTTTGTATTACTTGGCACATTCTAATGTGCTTGGTATCAACTGTAACTCAGCACCTATATATATCACTTGGCACCTATATAATGCTCAGCACCTAAAGTCACTAAACTCCTGTTGGAATTTTAGCTCAGCACATACTGTGTACTCAGCTTCTATATGAAAAGTGATTAAGTGTGTTGACACTCAATTGTCAAAACCATTCTGAGACCAACAAATTTTGGCTCCAAAGAGCTCTTTAATAGCATCCTAGAAATATTTACCAACTAGTTTCTACTCTTTCAGAAAGAAAAGCATGGGGAAACCATCCAACCCTGGAGATTTGTCTCCTTCAAGCAAGAAAATAGCTTTGTAGATTTCCTATTCCTTAGGGATAACAAAGAGAATTTTGTTATAATTCTTAGAGACCAAGGAAGGAATACCATCAAGTAACTTGGCCTATTTAGATTGGTCAATATCAGGGTCTAAGGATAGCAGAGTCAAAAAAAGGAAACCAATTCAGCAAAAGTTTCTTGTTCATTAGTAATATGAAGTCTTCCTTTATTAAGACTGGTAATATGGTTTTTGGCTATATGTTTTAGAGTAGACAAATGAAAAAAATTTGTATTTAGGTTAGGATAAGTTTGCATTTTAATTGCTACTGTGTGCTTAATAAGTTTTGGGTTTTGGTAGGAGTTTCATTCAATCCATTTTGTGTGAGAAAGAAATTTTTTTGTTATCAGGTTGCTTGATGGATTGTCTTGGGAAGTTTGGAGAAAATATATCTACCAACATTCCCCATGGTTAAAATATCATGACACCCTGAGGAATTATAGTAGACTTCATGTACCATATGTTGAAAGAAGCATGGAATCAACACTAAAGGTCCAAGCCAATTCCTTGGAAGCCCTGGGCAAAACCATGAGGTATTTGGCTAGAAACTGAACCAAGGAGAGAGTCAATCTTGCAAGGGTAGTACTTTTTGAGATGAATGGGTATTAGGACCTAGTAAGGAATTGAGTGGAGCTACTACATGTGGAAGGAAAAGTCTCCAATTTCATTTGGAAGGAAGCAAGAGTGATATGTTTGATGACTAGTCGAAAAGGCCATTAAACCCTAGCAAACCCTTAAAAATAGGGTTAGGACATCCAGTAGAAGTTAGGAGTTTGAAACCTTAGGAATCTCGAAGGCCTTGGAAAAGGGTATAAGAAAATGAATTTCTTTTGAAGACTTCTTGAAGAAATTTTGGCACAAAAACCAAATTAGTTTGTTTGGAGAGCTAATTGAGGGCTAATAGTCCTAATATGAGATTGTGAAAAATTCTAAGGGATCATTTTGAAACCTAGTGAATGAAGTGTGGAAAATGGATGGAAAGGAATCTAAAACACCCTAGGGAAAGTTTCCATCCCTTTCAATAACATATTAACTAGTTAGGAGGCCAAAATGAAGTGTTAAGTTCATGAGCAAGCCTTGAAAGTTAGGTTAGGATATGGGAAAAGTTGTTCGTAGTGAAGTAGGGATATATTGTGTAGTAAGGGTTATCTAGAAGGGTTTATCCATCAACTACATTACCCTATCCTAATCTTATTAGAAAGAGAGTAGTTTCATGGACAAGCAAGAAGTAGAATTGCATTTCCCAATCAATAGCTGAAGCCAAGTATGTGGCAACAATAGTAAATTGTTCAAATATCATTTGGATCAAGCAATTATTGAAAGGAATGAAGGAAGAAATTACTAATCTAGTGGTTATCTACTATGATAATACAAGTGCTATCAATATATCAAAGAACCCTGTTATGCACAAACATACAAAACATGTTGCTATCAAGTATCAATAATTGAGAGAGATAGCTCTAGACAAAGAAGTGAAACTGGAATATGTGAACAAAAAAGAAATTTTTTTTGATATATTCACTAAAGCTTTACTTAAGGATGCTCATGAATATCTTAGAGGTAAATTGGGGGTGATTCCCCGAAACAAAGCTGATTAAGCTACAAAGAAGCATTGCATCAAATATGTTGAACATATCTTACACAATGATACAGATAGTTCTACTTTAGAAGTTGTCTAAGGTAGTGGTAAAGAAGAAGAAGAACATAACAAATCTATCATATGGAGGTGAACAATGAAGAATTTAGACCTGACATGAAATTATTTACATAATCAAGATGTACAAAGCAAAGAAATAGTGTCTTTGGAATTATTGTCAAAGAGGGAGAGATTGAATAGAAATATTAGAGAGAAAGAGGGAGAGATTGATTGCACAAAATAATAGATGGAGAGATTGCAATATGGGAGATATTATCTTCAAATATGGAGATCATTCAAGAATGAGAAATTGATTACTTAGAGGGAGTTTAGAATGAAACAAATGATATTAATCAAAGAGATCTAATACATTGAGAGTGTTACTCAAAGTCTATACAATTTGGATTGTAAAGTAACATGAAGTATTTCTGCAAATATTTTTGTTGAGATGTTGCAGTGTTGTCATCAATGCCAAAGAGGGAGATTTTTGGAAACTACAATTGGAACAATTGTTGTGTTATCATTGATGTCAAATATATTGATAAGATAGTTTTCTATCTAATTTAAATGTCATATCTATTTGATTGATGAAGAGGATTTGAGAAGTTGTTCATAATAAAAGCATCTAGAGGAAAAGTTGAGTTATAAAGAGGAAACTACAAATGGACAGTTGATTAGCTATACTTTGATAAGAAAAAGTGATTATTTAAATAATATTGACAAAGGAGAAGACAATGATGTTAAAGTATTGACAATGCAAGCAAAGATAGATCACTTATGTAGGCTTGACTAGGCAACAGAGTAAAAGACCAAGGAATTTCAATGTACATGTTGAGTGATGCTAGTGTCAAACACCCCACAATAAGTGCTGAGAAAATTTAGTGTTGATAGAGAATCAGTATCAACCGAGTGACAATGTTGATGCCAAGAAAGAATTTGTATAGAGACTGAGAAATTTAGTGATGATCAAGTGTTAGAACTTAGTGTTAGTCAAGGAACAACATTTTAATTTTTTGTGAGAAATTATAATTTCCAACCGACTAAGTTGATTTCTTGGGATATGGAAAATGTGTTGAAGATATGGATTGATAAGTTAGATAATTTAATTCTAGGAGAGGATTAGGTAAATGATCTAAAAGAAAAATTCAAGGAGAATTTTCTAGAAAACAAGAGATAAACATAATGGATATTAGATACATTGTATCAGATAGATCGAATCATGAATCCTAAGATCTACAGTGTTGATTAAGGGACAAAATATCAAAACTACCTATTTCAAGAGGTATAGAGGCAAAATTTTAGTATGTGTGCATGGAAGAGAAGAGAGAAGAGAAGTTGTGTGCATTTGAAAGAGTTCCAAAGAGTTGGACCTATTTCTGATGTTGTTGACTGGTGAATCTAAGAAGAAGGTTTTATTGAGTTGAGAAGAAGTGTAAGGTGATTGCTTGAAGACTTTCCAAGAGAATCTAAAATTGAGATGACAATGGAAGCTAGCCAATGAATCAGTATGAGGAGTTGAATATGTAAAGTGAGTTGTACTTAATAGGAAAAACATCTTGTTACTTTCTAACCATTGTGAACAATCTTTGAAATCCTTTAATCAAGGTTGACCTAACAGTCTATGTAAATCTTTTAACTAGGTGATATTCTAATAGAATGTTCTAAAGTCCTCTGACAAAACCACTCCTAATGGAATGATTAAATCCTTTAGCAAGATCACATTTAACACTGTATATTGTAACCTTTAATTGGTGACATATTGTAGATGGTTTTTTCCAAATTGGGTTTCCACGTAAAATCCTAGGGTCAAACTTGTGTGAATGTTATTGTGATGCTTTATTGTTTTAATTTTACATTTTGCAAGTCTATTATTTTAAAGAACAATGGACAACTAGTTAATGTTGCAAATAATTTATAGTAGAGGCTGAGAAATAGAATGATAAGATCTGAAATTATTTAAGTGTTTGTTCAATCAGTACATATGGACCTTGAGTAATTAATTCACCTCTCCCTCTCTATTATTCTAAATATTCTAATAGTGATGAAGGTATACTTCTTAGTTATTCTACTAAAAGTAATGCTTCTATATGTTATAACTTAGGGCTAAAGAAGATTGTTGAAAGTTAAAATGTAAGAATTGATGAAAGATAGAAGGTACAAGAGAAATTTTTTGAGTATGATTTAGATGATGATACAAATCAAGAAAGTACAAGTTAGAGATCAATTCAAAATTAGAATAAAAGAAGGAACTATTCTTTGAGATTGATAAAGGAATTTGTATTCAACTTCATGAACCTAGAGAAGAATAAAGAACACCAAGGTATGTTTTTATGAATCATCTTTGTGATCAAATTATTGGTAATGTAAGTAATGGAGTAATGCCAAGAGAAGAATGAGAAATTAAATTGGGTTGATTTCATAAATTGAATGTAAGAATAGTGATGAAAAATGCAAAGATGAATCTTGGGTCAATGCTATGAAGGAAGAGCTCGAATCAATATGAAAGAATAATAAATGGGAATTAGTCCCTATACCCAAAGAAAAGAAAGTTATAGGAACAAAGTGGGTATTCAGAAATAAAATGAATAAGAGAAGAGAAGTGGTAAGAAATAAATCAAGTTTGGTATATAAAGGCTATCCACAAAAAAAAGGTATGGATTTCGAAGAAACCATTTTCCCCTATAGAAAGATTAGAAGTAGTTAGATTTTTTTACACATATGCATGTAACAAGAATATCAAAGTGTATGAGATGGATGTTAAATTAGCTTTCTTGAATTGAGAACTAGAAGAATAAGTTTGCATTGAGTATCTTGATAGATTTCCATTGATGGAACAAGAAGATATTGTATGCAAGTTGAAGAAAGTACTTT
Organism: Cupressus sempervirens; assembly: GCA_028749045.1. NCBI lineage: Eukaryota > Viridiplantae > Streptophyta > Pinopsida > Cupressales > Cupressaceae > Cupressus > Cupressus sempervirens. Next base: position 674,288,197 of record CM053788.1, on the reverse strand, counting down.
ATGGATTAAAGAAAGAAAATAGAGCTTGGTATGTGAGGTTAAATAAACACTTGCTAAAATTAGGATTCAAAAAGGGTAATGTAGTTAGTAATTTGTACGTAAGATTTATTTCAGATGGACTATTGATTATAGAAGTTTGTGTGAATAACATTATTTTTTGAGAAAATGATGAGGTAAGTAAGAATTTTTTTCATGAAATGAAAAGTGAATTTGAGATGTCTATGATAGATGAGATGAAGTGCTTTTGGGATTGCAAGTAACTCAAACAAAAGATGGTATTTTATATCTCAACTTATGTAACTTAAAGAGTAGATAGTGTTAGTTTGTGGTCATTGATCAGGAAAGTAGTGTACATACTCCATAATTCCTTGGCATTTTTTGGGCTGACATATTGTAACTAATTTTAACCCTAGAGCAACAAAAATTCTTTTATAAAAAGGGCTTAGGATTAGGTATTTTGATAAGGTTTAATGTGATAATTACTTCTTGTGGTGGTATTGAGTTGTAAGGGATTATAGATTGTAATCAGGTTGTAATTACTAAATTGTAATAATATTAGACTTGTTGTTTGGTGGACATTGCCTAGGGATTGGGTGAACCATGTTATATCTTAATGTCTTGTGTTCTCTTTTGTGCAATTTATAATTTTTTTGATATTCATTATTTTTTCATGAAATTGTTATTTTAATCCATGCTTAATCCTAAAAAGTGGTATCAGAGAAAGATTGTTTTTTCAGTTATCCTCTGCATGAAAGTTTCACAATTGAGTGGGAGTCTCATGTTTGAGTGGAAGTGATGGAAGACAAGGGTAAGTTGAAGCTAGAGAATTTTTATGGGTATAACTTTCTATTGTGAAAAATGAAAATGAAGGACTATCTTTATCAGAAGGATTTATGGAAGTCGTTGGAAGGAAAAACCAACAAATAGGGAATTATGACAGATGAGGACTAGGAGATTTTAGATAGAAAGGCACTTGGAAGAATTTGATCATTTCTAGAACCATTGGTATCATTTAATAATGCAAAAGAGAAGATGACAAAAGAGTTAATGCAAACCCTAGTAAAATTGTATGAAAAGCCCTCTGCTTCAAATTAGGTATTTCTCATGAAGCATTTATTTAATATGAAGATGGAAGAAGGTGGATCCATTGCAGATCATTTAAATGAGTTTAATATTCTTACTAGTCATTTATCTTCTATCAATGTAAATTTTGATGAATAAATTAGGGCTCTCTTGATTTTGTGTTCTTTGCCAGAAAGTTGGAATGGCTTGGTAATAGTTGTGAGAAATTTTGTTTCTAGATCTAATATCCTAAAATTTGATGATGTGATTGGTGTTATTTTGAGTGAGGAAACCCATAGGAAAACCTTAGGTTGATCTACATTAGGAAGTACTTTGAATGCACAAAGTAGAGGCAGAATGAATAAGAGAGGAAGTAATTCTAGAAATTGTCAATAATCAAGAGGAAAGTCAAAGAGAAAGAGGTCTCAATATAGAGGACCAAGACATTGCTAGTACTATGGGAAGCCAGGGCATAAGAAGGAAGATTTTTGGACTCGAAAGAATAATGAAGGAGATAAAACAAAAGGGAACAAGGAGGACAATATGGTAAGTAAAAAATTCAAAGAGGATGCTTTGCTTCTTTCTTTAGAAAGTATTGATGACTCTTGTGTTTTAGATTTTGGGGCTTCATTTCATGCTACACCTCATAGATGCTATTTTATTGATCATGTACAAGGGGATTTTGGGCTTGTTTATTAGGAGGATAATGAACCCTATCAGATTTTTGGAAAGGGGAAAGTTACGATTAAGTTGTAGAATGGGAATCATTGGCTACCACATGAGGTAAGACATGTTCCAAGGCTAAGTAGGAATTTAATTTTGGCTAGGAAACTCAGTGATGAGGGTTGTGTAGTTACTTTTAATGAAAAAAATTGGAAGGTTTCATAAGGTTCCCTTGTAGTAGAAAAAGTTGTGAAAGTAGGCACCTTATATCTTTGTATAGGTCATATTGTTCCTTCTACTTTATTTTTTTCATAGAAAAATGGTTCCAAGGCTAAGTAGGAATTTAATTTTAGCTAGGCAACTCAGTGATGAGGGTTGTGTAGTTACTTTTAATGAAAAAAATTGGAAGGTTTCATAAGGTTCCCTTGTATTAGAAAAAGCTATGAAAGTAGGCACCTTATATCTTTGTATAGGTCATATTGTTCCTTCTACTTTATTTTTTTCATAGAAAAATGAATGTTCAGGAATAGTTGATGAAGTTGAGTAGGAAGAACAAATAGTTGTAGATTCTGATACAATATTGTGGCACTATAGACTTGGGCACATGAGTGAGAAAGGTGTAAAATTAATTCATTCAAAGCAAGTTTTACCATGTTTGAAATGTGTCAATATGGATTTTTGTGAAAGTTGTGTGTATAGAAAACAAAAGACAATGAGTTTTGTGAAGAGTGGGAAGCAAAAGAAAAAAGAGAAATTAGAGCTTGTGCATACAAATGTATGGGGACTAGCTCAGGTATCTTCTCTTGGTGGCTCTCATTATTATGTTACATTTATTGATGATGCAACTAGAAAAGTATGGGTTTATTTTCTTAGAGAAAAATCTGATGTATTTCAAACTTTTAAGAAATGGAAATGCTTGGTTGAAAATAAGACTGGCAAGAAATTAAAATCTCTCAGATCTGATAATGGTGGTGAGTATTGTAGTAATGAATTTGAAGATTATTACTCCATGGTATTCATAGATAGAAATATGTTCCAATGACTCTATAGGAAAATGCAGTGGCCAAACACATGAACATGCCAATAATGGAGTGTGCAAGAAGAATGAGGTTGCATGTTGGGTTGCCCTTAAACATGTGGGTAGAGGTTGTCAATACTATTGTATATTTGATTAATAGAGGTCCATCTACTCCTTTGGGTTGTGGTATTCCATAGGAAGCATGGACTGGTAAGAAGGTGAGTTATTCTTTTCTCAAAACCTTTAGTTGTGAAGCATTTGCACATATAGATTTTGAAAATATAGCCAAGTTGAAAGCTAAGTCAAAGAAATTTATATTTGTTGGATATGGCATTGATGAATTTAATTGTAGGCTTTGGGATTTTAAAAATCATAAAATTGTAAGAAAAGGGGATGTCATATTCAATGAGAAAGTGTTGTACAAAGATCTATTGCAGCAACATAAGAAGAAAGAAGATGATTATGTAGTGTTGGATGATACTCCAAAAGATGATGTTCAATAAATTCCTCATGATCTACAACAAACACAACAAAATATACCATACACCCTAGTAAATGTTAGATGGTCAACAAGGCTAAGTAGACCTCCCAAAATATTTTCTCCCTATTTTTACTCTATTTCACTAATAGATAATGGTGAACTTGAGTGTTATGAAGAAGCTATGCAGGTGGATACTAAGATTTAGTGGGAGTTTGAAATGAAAGAAGAAATGAACTTCTTGCTGAAAAATAAGACTTGGGATTTATGTAAGTTGCCTGTGGGTAAAAGGGCTTTACAGAATAAATAGGTTTACATGTTGAAAGAAGAGGATGGATGTAAGAAAATATTTAAAGCCACGTTAGTTGTAAATAGATTTGCATAGAAAAAGGGCACTGATTTTGATGAGATATTTTCTCATGTTGTTAAAATGACTTCTATTTGCATTATTTTAAGTCTTGTGGCTACTAAAGGTTTGCATTTAGAAAAGCTTGATGCTAAAACAACCTTTCTTTATGGTGATTTGGATGAATATATATATATATATATATATATATATATATATGGCATACTCATAGGGATTTGAGGTCAAAGGTAAGGAGAACTTAGTGTGAAAATTGTCGAAAAGTTTATATAGCATTAAGAAAGCACCTCGGAAATGGTATCTAAAATTTGATAGTTGTATGCATAAGCATGGATACAATAGGTGTCATTCAAATAATTATATTTATTTTAAGAGGTTGGATAATGATAGTTGCATTTTTTTTGTTTATATGTTGATGATATGCTTGTAACTGGGTCTAACATGGATCACATTAAGGGACTAAAGCTCTAGTTAACACATTCAATTACTATGAAGGATTTGGGGGAAGAATAAAAATCTTTGGTATGAAAATTTATAGAGATAGGAAGAACTAAAAATTGACATTATCTCACATTTATTATATTGCAAAGGTGTTGCATCGTTTCTCTATGGAGAATGTTAAAGCTAATAGAACACCTTTGCCTGGTCATTTGAAGTTGACTAAGGAGATGTGTCCAAAGACACAAGAAGAGGAGGATAAGATGTCCAAAGTACCTTATGCTTCATCTATAGGAAGCTTGATGTATGATGTGGTATGAATGAGGCCATATATTACACATGCAATGGGAGTCATTGTAGGTGTATGAGTCATCCAATGCTTGAGCATTGGAATGCAGCTAAATGGATTCTTAGATATTTAAGAGGAATATCCAGTAAGTTTTTACATTTTGGTGGCTGTACTACTAATTTACAGGGCTAATGCTGACTTATATTTGGTAGGGGATATTGATACCAAGCAGAGTACTATAGGTTATGTATTTATTATTGGTGGAGTAGTAGTCAGTTGGGTTTCTAGGTTACAGAAGGTGAACACTTTATCCACTATAGAGGTAGAGTATGTTGCTGCTACAGAGGAAACTAAGCATTTGATATGGATTTAGTTCTTCTTAGAAGAATTGGGACACCCATAGAAAGATAATTATTTGTTTATAGATAGTCAAATTGCCATTCATCTTGCAAGAATTTTGCTCTACATTCAAAGACAAAACACATACAGTTGTTGTACCATTTCATTTAGTTAGTTTTTGATGATGGATAGTTAAAGCTAGAAAAGATACATATAGATGACTATCCAATAGATATGTTTAAAAAGGTAGTGACAAGGGAGAAGCTAAACTCATCTTTAGCTTCAGTTGGTCTTCTATACTAAATAGAATAAAAGAATAGTAGAGTCCAAGGTGGTTTGATCTAGTGGGAGCCTCATGGAGTAGTAGCATAGCTGTAGGATTAGTCTCCAAGTAGGAGATTGTTGTCTAGTGTGGAGGTTGATCATTCCCCAAGTGAGAGATTGTTAGTTTGTGTGAATGATCAGGGAAGTACTGAACATACTCCATAATTCCTTAGCATTTTTTGGGGCTATTCTCGGTATTTTTTGGGTCTACATGTTGTAACTAATTTTAACCATAAAGTGGCAAAAATACTTGTATAAAAAGGGCTTAGGGTTAGGGATTTTCATAAGGTGTGATGTGATAATTTCTTCTTGTGGTGATATTGAGATGTAAGGGATTATAGATTGTAATCAGGTTGTAATCACTAGATCATAATAATATTGGACTCATTGTTTGGTGAATGTAGCCCAAGGAATGGGTGAACCAAGTTAGATCTTGGTGTTTTGGGTTCTCTTCTATGCAATTTATTATTTTTCTAATATTGGTTATTTTTTCATGTAATTATTATTTATGTCCATGCTTAATCGCAATAGTTAGCAATCCAATTGGAAAACATATGGTTATGGGATGTAAGTTGATGAATAATTATGATTCCCCTAGCATTGTTAAAACATGATATAGCTCTATGATTGGCGACTTAAAATATTTAAATCATACTAGACCTGACATAGCTAGTGCAATTGGTGTTGGGGTGAGGTATCAAGAATATCCTAAAGAATCACATCTAGCAGCACTAAAATTAATATATAGAAACTTTAAGGGAACTTTGGAATTTGGTTTATGGTATAATATATAAAATGTGGTCACATTATATGGCTATATTTATGTTTAATGGGTAGAAAAGTTGATGATAGGAAAATTACTAGTTGAGGCAAATTTTTTTTAGAGGAAGATTAGTCATGGTTGAGAAAGAAACAATATTGCATATCACAATCCATAGTAGAATAATAATATATAGTAGCAACAAATAATTATAGTCAATTAATGTGGATGAAATCAATGCTAATGAATATAGGTATAACATTCTTTGAACCTATCATAATGCATTGTGATAATACAAGTACAATTAACATGTCCAAGAATCCATTTTAATATTGAAATACTAAGAAGTTTATATCAAGCATCATTTTTTGAGAGAGAAAATCATTGATAAGGAGTGGTCGCATGGTGTAGAGCTAATATTAGGACTCTTACATAATGATTTTAAACATTAAATTATTTGTTAGCACTTGATAGTTTTTTGATTTCATATTGACTTGATCTAATAAAGGTACTTTGATGAAGATCATCATCAAAGGGGGATATAACTTTAGAAAAGGGAGAAGTTCAATGAAAAATCTTGAAATTTAGCATATTGACACATTTTCCTTTGATGTCAAAAGAAGAGAAGATCTATGAAAAAACTTTCACTAGGGGAGGTTTATGAAGGGAATTATCAAAGATAATTAGTGAAGGTATATGCATAGTAAGTTTAAGTCTTGAAGACTAAATATGTTGAGGATATTCAAAAAATTATATTTTGTTGATTACTTTTGTATTAATGTTTTATTTCTATATGTTTCCATCAATTTGTGATCCGATGGATATTTTCAGTGAAAATTGAAGTGTCTCATTTCTCTCCAAAAATCTGCACCATGAGAAAGATCTCAGCATCTTGATTCCAATGCAACTTGAATGGACAAAAATGGAATCCGAATGGAGAAGTTACGCTCGGTCAAAGTTTTGGTCAACAGGCAAACCAGAGGGCTAGATAAGAGGCAAAATCAGACCATCTCGAAAGTGGTCAACAATGTATTTCAAAATAAAGAGCCTGATGAGAGCTTTCCAACGGTGTTCATTTCGTTAAAAACGGAGCTCGTATGAAGAAGTTATGGCAATTTGAATTTTGGAGGCAAAAGTTTAAAATGGTGAAATCAGCATGATGTCACAAAATCATAAAGAGAGGGAAATAATTTAAATTAAAATTAAAATGGATATTTAATTCGAATGAAAGGAATGAGATAATGGGAGTTGAACTCCTAACCATTGGCCTCCTAAAGTTAAGGCCAACCAATGGGCTATTTATAGCATATGTAATATTAAGAGAAGAGTTGTTATCTATGCATAACAAATCCGCCCAATCTTAGTTAATTAAGGGTATTTGTTGAAAACAAACCCTTAATTTTGGTATGAGATCATAACAAAATAATGGTAAAAGGGGCAAATTCGAAAATATGTAATCAAAATAGGGGATTATGTTTGTTAATTGTTTTAGCCCATTTTTGGCTAAATTTGATGTATAAAATGGGGGTAGTAGGCTTTGGAAAGGCATTCAGGTGGTGAGAACAAGAGAATGTTTAAGAGATTTTTGAAGACTATTTTGCACGTCGAGGGCATGCTATGCTGATGTGTTTAAGGGAATAAGTCTTGGTGCATTTGTAATTGATTTTGGAGAATAATCGGATCGGTTGTACTCTATTGGAGCCGACCCGGAGACGTAGTCACATTTGTGGCGAACTCCAAAATCAAACTTTGTTTGCACTCTCTATCTTCTTATCTTTCAATTCTATTTATTTCACCTTAAATTCTTAAGTTTTGATGCATAATTTCATTTATGTATGCATGTAATAAGACTTCGGCTAATTTGATTCTATTTAAGCATTCAATATTGCAATTAGTCTAGATCCGTTCATCAGATCAATTTGAAAGGGGGATATGGTTATGAATTGAAGCCTTTTTTAGAACTTGGATGAGTTTCATATATCTTGTATTGATGATAACATATGTTCTTATGTTCATGACAAACTCATATTATATATATCACAAGTTATTTACTAGACCAGTGAGGACAACAATTGACATAATTAGATATGTGAGGCTACATGTGTGTAGTAGAATGAGTAAAGGTTTCATATATATGTTATCTATACTTTATGTGACAATTTGGTTAAGTATGAAATAGTGACATAGATAGTTGCATGTATGTTGGCTATATCTTATTACAAAAACATGAACTCCGATGAGCATGGAAGGTGGTAGATGATTTTTTTGTGTGTGTATGTTTGGAAGTAAGAAAGACTTGGAATATTTTGGAAATTTCTCTAGGTGAAACATTTGGTATATTTTACTAACAACTTAGTATGTTGAGAAAGCATATGATTTATCATTTTAAAATAAAATATTCTCATTGTTACATGTGAGAAACTTAATGTAATGATTATAATGATGCTTATGAAGTCATGTATGCCTTGGAATGGTCTAATGTAATTAATTATACATTGGGGAAGCTCTAATATGCTGACCTAATTTGTGAAGGGCATAAACAAAAACTATTTTCCTTGATTGAGATGTATAGAATATGTATACATGGTATGAATGTTGTATACGAATACATATGATTTGAGATTTTATGAGTAGAGTTGAGATGTTGTTGGTTAAAAAAGTGGACCTCAAAAGAACTATTTTAGCAAGTTGTAGATTAGTCAGTTCATATTTATGGGATATGTCATCCTTAAAGTATTATTTTTCACATTTGTTGGGGTATTTAGACTTTGGGTCTACTTGTTCTTATTAGCCTTTAATAGGGTTAGAACCTTCTAGCAAGGGTTCAAGGTCTCCCAACATGGATATATCCTTTAGCAAAGACTATTATACTAAATGAACTATAATTGACTCCTAATAGGGTCACATTATTTCACAAGGAATTTATATATTAGTACATTATCTTGTGGGTACCATCCCCACTAGGGTTTTGCCTCTAATTAAGGGTTTTTCTGCTCAACAAATCATTGTGTTATGGTGCATCATTTCTTATTATTATGAATCATTGTTTTAATTGTTGGAGATTAAATCAATAAGTTTGGATCTAATTATATTTGTAGAAAAAATTTTGAAGGTCATAACTCATTATAAATTTCTTGGACTCACTATTATAACCCCATTTTGAGAAGAGCATGAAGCACTCTACAATATTTGAATCATGCAAGCTCCAGGTTAGCTTAGGTTTGACATATTTTTAGAGCCACTAGAACCTTCAAATTTGAGTTTTTTATTTTTATACCTTGCTACTAATACCAAAAAATTTCAATAACTTCACAAATAAACTTGATCTTGGAATGAAATTTTACTGGCAGGCTAATATATTTAAAATGAACCTCTAGGGAAGATATTAGAACATTCTAAACTTGAATGTACAACTTACTAAAAATAGTAAGCTTCAAGAAGTAGTAAATCTACACTAAAATAATCCTAATTGAAAAGAAATAACATGAATATTTATGGGTGATGCAATATTTCCCTTACACCCAAGAGGATTCTCCATTAAACATGGAAGGTAATTTGAGAAGTGACCTTGTTGTATCTCAGGTGTTCAAAGGAAAATCAAGATGGTTAACCTCTTCCCTTGTCTACCATGATGAATCTTCAATGAATCTTTCTTTCCATTTGACCATATACTCTTCATATGTCCTATTTCATGTTCTTCTACCAACCCAAGTATACAATATCTTCTCAATGTATGTTTTAGTTGAAGTAGTTGTTGGAATATTCCACTATCTTTTTGTGACCTCATCTTCAAATCCTCCTTCATGATTCTCTATAAGATCTAAAATGTTATATACTGGTGAAATATTTAGGTCACTTGGAAATTCTACTTCGTAGGCATTTCTTATATCTTGTTTCTTCAATATCTTGCATGGTTCAAACTTCTTCATATTTAACTTATTATATATTTCCATGGGAAGTTTCTCCTTCCTTAAATTAAGAATGACTTAATCTCCAATCTAAAATTCATTATGCATCCTTTTTTTATCTACCTTGGCCTTATACTATGCATTCATTTTTCTAATGTGATTCCTCACTTCCTTATGCAAATTCTTCAAGTGTTCTACAAAGTCTTCAACTTCAACACTACTTATCTTTCATTTGTCCTACTTCCTTAATTTAGAAGCATTTCTTGGACTACTTAAATATATTATCTATAATCATGATTTACTAGTGCTCCTATTGACATAATTACTTTATGCAAGTTATACAGATGATAACCCCATCCCTTTGGTTTATCTCCAAACAAGCATCACAAAAAATCCCCCAAATTCCTAATTACCATGTTTGTATGCCCATTAGTCTATGAATGATGTGCTCAATTGAAATTCAAATCTATTTTTAACTCTTCGACAACATTTTCCAAAAGTACTCAATGAACTTGGTGTCTCAATCTAAAACTATGTTATTTGGTAGACCATGTAGTTTCACCACTTCTCTGAAAAATAATTCTACTTCATGAACAACATCATTAGTCTTCTTTAAAGTAATTAAATGTGTCATCTTTGAAAACTTTTCAACACAAAAAAAGATGTAATGATGCCCTCTAATAGCCCTCATTTTCACTATACTAAAATTTTGATTGTTCGTTATGAAAATGATCTGAAATTGTTTTGCATTATTAGGGTTTTGTGTCTCATTTATTTTCAGTTTTTAAAAGAACCATAGCCAAATTATTTTACCTCAATTCAAATAGTGAAAATCTTTCCCTAGTTTATTATTTTTTTATCCTAAGGTTGTTATTTTATTTTGCCACTAAAAAAATTCATCAAGACTGCAACCTTTTTTCCCTTATCTTAAGTATTTCCCAAGCGGGAGATTGTGTATCTTTCAAATCATAGAGCTTTGATCTTATAACCATAGCTTTGGTGTCTAGTCATAAGCTCATATTCTCTTTCTCTTGATATTACAACATAAGGGTTAGCGAGGGATCATAGAGTGGTGTTTTAAGTTCCCCAATCTTAAGATATGCTATGGTCATAGTATTGTAAATGAAAATAAAAGGTTCCCAATCTTATGATTTCCCTTTGCGCCGTGTCATCGTAAGTTCTGATGGAAGGTTTTAAATCATGGTGTGTGATGTTATGACAAACAGGAAATTGTGGGATCGTAGATGCAGAAAGGAAGGATCATGACCCTATGATAAATGGTTTATCGAAGGATCATAGAAGTGTGAGAATATAAGGAAGAAGATAAAAGACATCAATCCTACAATAAAGAGGTGATCAAGGCATTGTAATAGTCCTTATGAAGTGTTATAATGGTACACTAAGGCCCTAGTCATAAGATTTTAAAGATCACAATGCTATGGGGGATGAAAATTGTAAGATCGTAAGGTAAAAAATGACAAGGCAATGTGACAGTTCAATGTCAAGAGTGATGACATGTGTTTTATTATAATTGGTCAGAATTGTAGCGCATACAAGGTGGGTTCCACATCAGGCCAATGGGGCCAAAGATGCCTTTGTAAAATCTTATAACAATATGATAGATCTCGTTATTTGATCTTACGATGAACAATGTTTCATAAGAGCTCAAGGGTTACAATGCTACGAAGCAGTGTATCGGGAGATCATAAAGGTGAAAATTAGCACTTGTGATGCTATGATCGAAGAAAGGTAATGGTTTCTGGTAACATTGTATGGGTTAGAAGTATGATTGTTGAAGTTATGAAGTGTTCTATTAAATAGTGATCATAAGATCATAAGGAAAAGGAAAGTAAGATAAGATGCTACACTAGTGAGTGTAATCTTCTTATCGTAAGATCATAAGGAATTTAAAGGAAAGATCTAGTGTCACAATAACTAGTGTATCATGAGATCATAGAGACTTTTTTTAAGGTTTATGATAGTGTGATAAAGGTTTTAATTTCATGAGATCATAAGATCATAGAAAAAATGGTCCCCACCTAAGATATTATGAAGGGTTTGACTCTTGGGTTGATTGTAAGATCATAAACCCTAAGTTGACATGAAAATATGTTTTCCATTTTTTGAGCTGGAAACAACAAAGGGCTCTCAACCAATGAGATTCAAGCTATGTGCAAAAAGTGTAACGTTGGATAGTAATGATGACGCTCCCCTGAGGTGATAGAATAAGTTGAGTTTTATAGTTCAAGCATGTTGAAAATTAATGCAAAGGGACATTGATGATGTATCAGTTATAGTTTATCGTTCACAAAGAGAAGAAAATATAAGTAGTCAGAGAGTTTCTAGTATGTATAAATTATTACTTTTAGTGCCTAGATATAGTTTTGCCCAGTGCTTTCAAGCTATTTCAAAATGTTTGACAAGGAGGTTGAAGAGATTCAGGCAGCGAACATGGAAGTTGTCAAGACCTCCACTTCTAAGGGAGGAAAAAAAAGATAGAAGAAACCTAATCAATTTATTAAAGAATGGATTAAGATTTTCCCAAGATCCTCAAATGTTAATGTTGCAGATGATCATGCTTTAGTAGACCTGTATGCTTTATGAAGAGATGCTACATGTCCTAGAGTTGCAAGTGGTGAACATTTTAGGTACCTTTTCCACAACAATGATAAGAAGATCCCTGTGTGCAACCCGTGGAAGAAGAACTTTGCAAAATTGATATTTCTAGAGGTTTACATTGATGTGGATTTGGTAAAAACCCTAATCAAGTCATACAATCTAGCTACCAAATAATTCCATAGGAGAGATGGAACTATTCTATGTACTTTGGGTCATGCCTCATTCATTAAAGCATTTAGATTAGATGGTGCCATGAACCATCCTGTAGAGTTGGATGATCTACAGAGGAAATTTGAGAGAAACACAAAAGCTTACATAGGGAAGTCTACGCTACAACATATTCTCATGGACCTAAAGAGTGTGGGTGATTACCCTAAGAAGGGGGAGAAGATGATGCCTTTGGATAAATTCAAGAATTATTTTGTAAAAACAATGTATGTTGTCCACAAGGTGTTTTTCAAGGATGGATCAGATATGATATATGGAGCAAAATTTATCATAGACAGGGATGTGAAAGACTCATACCATGGAGGGGAATATGATTATGTTAAATACATTCTAGAAAAAATAAAGGAAAATATTAAGCTGGGCCAAAATGGAGAAATGGAGAATTTTTGTTTCCTTCATTACTCAATGTTGATGCACCTGATCCTATACAAGAATGTGGGATACTTCAATTAAGATTTTATTTATCACACCTATAATGCTAATGGAGAGCTACTAGTCCAATTATGGACATGGGTATGGGACACTTCTTACCATTATTTTGACTCTGTCTCATTTTTCAATAATTTGAGTACTATTATAATGAAAATTCTAGACCCAGGTTACTTTAGGGAACTTGATATCTTCAAGAGTCTTTTAAGACCAGCCCTACACCTTGAGAGAAAAAGATTAGACCATAACTGAGGGGACATTTTCCTTTTTCCAACCTTTTCCTTGATAAGAGTATATGGTTGTCCCTAGCCTCCCCACATATTACCAAAATTCATCCCTCCTAAACTAACCATTATTGAATTTATGTGGCAATTGTTCATCATAAATATGGAGTACTTAGGGCCCAAGGCTCATAGGAGAACATTTCTATGTAGATGTTTTAAGGTGGGGGACTTTTCAATTGGAAAAGAGACCCTAGATCATATTCATTCTTTCCTCTACCACTATAACTTGTCAATGACTCCATATAGAACCTATGACCCTAATAATTGGATGACAACCACCATCAAAGAAATTAGAAACTATGTGTTGCCAAGTACCAAGGATCTTACCCATTAGCATCTTATCCCTCATATTGTTGTAGAGGGTGAGGCAGCAGATAATTTGGCCAAACTTGATGATGTTTTGAGGGTGGAGAGGGAAATGAAGAGAATAGATCTCAATTTAAAGGGATTTTATATGGATGTTCCCTATCCTCATAATATTAGGAAGATGGTCACTAACCATGCTGAAATTATGGCTTAATTGCCAGAAGGACCCATAGGAGAAGAAGAGATGGTATGCCCTAACAGCCATGAGCCTGATGTGATTCCAAAATTAGAGGAAGAAGAGCCTATTGAGGCTTCATGGGTAAAAAAGGGAAAAAATAGAAAAAAAGGTTGTCCATATCCCTGTAGAAGTAAAATAAAGGATGTTGCGAATTCTACCTGGTAAGAGGCAATACTTTGTTGAATTGAGACAGAGTTATATCCAAGACAAGGTCATTGTAGCTAAGAACACACTCACAGACCTAGAGCTAGCTAAAGAGGGGCTAGATGATAGGATCATCTAAGCCCAACAATTTATTGAAGATGATGAATTATCAGATTGGCAGAGTTCAAAATTTTTTGTACAAAATAAAATAGAGTGAGTTGGTGTTGAAGATGAAACTAGGAGAATTAGATGAACAAAATTTAGAATTGGTTGAGAAGTTACAAGCCTATGATCCTGAGAGTGAATTCATGACTCTCAAGGAGGCAAGAGACCTTTTATAGAGCAGTGGGATGTTGTTAGTGCCCGGATGGGATTTGGAGAAAGCATTTATGCATAATAAAATTAGAAGATAGGAAAGTGCCATCTCATATGAGGTATATGGTGTTGATGGACTGTAGAGAGGATCAGGATTTAACATTGACACCAAATCCCTATTAGTATGGATCATTGCTCCTTCATCAAAAAAACCAAAGTTGATGGATGTGTAGAGCACAGAATAGGGTAACATGGTTGTATGGACTTTGCAAGGTACTTCATGCATAGAGATCTCAAAGGTCATGAAACATTTTTCATTCATGAAAGAGGCCAAGGTAGAGGAGATAGAAACAAGACTTGCCAAGTTTGTGCATGATTATATTGATGTGAGGAAGCTATATGAGGATGAGCTTAGGAAGATCCATGTCTACAAAAAATAGATTGAATAACTTGAGGCTAAGGTCCAAGTGCTAGAGGCTGAAGTTGAATCTCTTAGAGAGAAACTTGCAAAGGTAGAGCAAATGGCTACTACAGAATAGAGAAAAGAATAGGATAGTCAAGAGCATCTAAGGTCACAACAGAGACTACAACTCAAACAAATGAGCTAGAGGTAGAGGATACAATAGAGCCCAGAAGGGTGAGTATTGATGCTCCACCAACTCAGCAAGGAGATGAGGTAAGGACATCCATCCTTAAATGTATGATTAGACATAGGATTGAGGTTCTAAAGAACACATCACAATAGGCCTATACATTGTATCTTTCTTTACAAAGTGTCGAGCAATTTTTTAATGAGGCACTTTCATGGTTATCACCTACATTCAATTTGTGGGGGCCATATACTCAATTTTTAGAGAGGCTTATTATGTTGATAGCTAAAAAGCTAGATTTTCCTGACAAGATAATCATAGTAAAGGAGAGTCTAGAAATAGTTAAGGAGTTAATTGGTTTCTTCACTAGGAAATTGCAAATTATTCAAGGAAACCTGAAATTTTTATCTTAGGGAATTGAGCCCTACATACCACCAATTTTGAATAAAAACAACATATTAAGAGATTGGCATGAATGTTCTAATGCATTTAGTGTAGTTTTGACTTAGGAGACTACAGTGGAAATTTTTGAACACATCAGTGATGCCCCTTTCCATAATTTTATTAACTCCCTATTTAGAACCAAGATACATTTGAATAAATTTACAGTGGAGTCTAAAGCATAACGGATGTTAGGTGGAATAAAGCCACAAAGAACCTAGAAGAGGTTAAAACCATAGAGTGGCCCACCAAGAGAGAGATATATGTTTGGGAAGCGGTGGGAGAAATAAAGGCCTTACTAGCAAGAAGCAACTGAGAAATAATTAAGGTTAAAGGTAATGAGAGATTAAAAGATAAGATCACATACACTAAGCACTTCATTAAAGGATAAAACTCTCATAAATATTCATATCAAATTTTGAAACTTTTGAAGAAATGGATGGCAAAAGAAGACAAAGTGGTTGAAGAAAAAGTTGTTGCAATAAAGTGCCACTTGTTGACTTTTCAATGACCTTCCTGATTTAGATCAAGTGAGAATGTTTTGATTATCTTTTTTGTTTGTCTTACCTTTTTATTTTCCATTAAGGTGATTCCATGTGTCCTCCTCCCATTTGTAGATTGTTGCAATCCTTTATAAGGATTTCTAAGATGTGGAGTAGAGGTCAAAAGTCTATACATTTTTTAGTTTATGTTATTTTTATAGTATGTCTAGTTTTTGTGATTGTATGAACATATTTAGGCTTGTGAAATTGAAAGAACAATGAATATGAATGATAAAATTGAGAAGTTTTGAGTTATACTATGAGTCTACATCAAGTGTTGTATGTATTTTAAAAGAAAATTAATACAAAGAAAAGAGAGTTTTGCATATTTGTGTATCTAAATTTTGTCTTCTTCCTTGTATATCTATGATCTTGAGATTGAAATGAGCAATGTTCTTTCAGTTTAATACAATTTAGATAGATTGTATATCTCTTATTGATTTCTTTTAGTTCAAATAATTAAGTAATTTCTTTTAGTAAGTGATAGGGTTTTGGGTATATGAGAGGGATATGATAAGAATGAGATTCAGAGTTCATTGTTGACAAATTTATTTGCAAGTCAATTAAATAGGTCTAAGATTGCTAGTTTTGACTCTGTGTAACAATGGATAAGGCATTGATGAATTAATTTTAGTTGCAAGTTGATGGTTTATATAGTTTCAAAATATATACATCAATCAAAATCAATTTTCTATTTTTATGTAATGAAGAACTAAAGTTGATGGTCAGCCCTTATTTGTAATAGCTTTCCTCTTGATTATAAGTAGCCATTGTGATCGAGAAGCCTACTATAAATCTAAGAAGAGATTATGAACAATATCTACTACAAGGGATAATTTTGAGGGAAAAGATATTAATAAGAAAGTGTCTGAAGAGAAAATCCAAATCATCAATCACATTCATATCCCTAAGGTTCACCCACCTTGGTCTTGCAGAGCCTAAAGAGTAGGGAGTATTTTTTTACTCTATTGATGATGGTCCAAGGCTAAGATTGATCATATTAAAAATAGGATATGGCTAATCCTTAGGTTTTTTATGTCTTATGCACCTTGGTATTGGGTTTAAAGTACCTAGTAGTCTAGAAAACAACTGACGCCCTCTTTAAGTCCTTGATAAGATAACAACAATGTCCATACTGATATCCTTGCATGGTTTCTCTATTACAAGTAATGGTTGATATAACCTTGTATTCTATTTTTCTCCTTTTTCCATCTAACATATCCTAAAACTTGGTTCAAATTTCTTAACATCTTTCTACAAATTTGGTGTAATGCCACTGCTCAGATATTCTTGGAACAATGATAAATAAAATCCAAGATATATATATTTTAAAATAAGTATGGATCCACACAACAATGAACATTAAAAAAGCATCCAAAAACTAACGAATCTCCAAGTGCCACTACTAACCAAAAATGACAAAGCTACGAAGGCCACAAATGCATTGGAATCTAAAACATCTCAGATTCAATAGGTCAAACACTAGGGTTCGAGAAATCCATAGAGGGTATCCCAATAACCTGTCAAAACCCTTTGGTCAAGTTGAAAATTTCCTATTGGTCACTCAAGTAGGTTTTCTCGTAAACCCAAGTGATGTTTCCAAAAAACCTAGGTGATACTTTACCATTATCATATGACCCAGGCAACATTTGAAAATTTCTCTAATGGACGTGTGATACTTTCAGGGTCTAGGCCATAGAGTTACTATGGTTGTACAATACTTTACCAGTATCATACAACAAAAATCTAAGGGTCATGTGATACTTTCTAGTATCATACGATAGAATTCCCTAAGGCATGTGATACTTTCTCGTATCATATGATATATCTCCTTTGGGTGTGTGATACTTTCCAGTATCACCCAATGTTGAAGCATTATCACCTAGGAATGCAAGAAACATTCTGTCAAACATTCAGAAGAAAGGATAAGAGTTAAAACCTCAACACCAAGTAGTATTTGATCAACAATTTGAGGCTTGGACACTTGAACACAAGATTAGCAAGATGGAATACAACCAACCATCTAAACCATAGTAGTACATGAAAAAATGTGAAAAGAAACATTACAATGTACAAAAATAACTAAACTCTTGCGCGCTTCCACCCAACTGTAATAGCATGAGACCTCAAAGAGCCTAGCCATCCCCTATGCATAACATCCCAAACTACCATCTAAATAGTTGGAGTTGTCTTATGAGGTCAATAAAATCATCAGAACAAGAACATCTAACATGCTAAAACAATAAATAAATAAGTATTCCAACTAAGTGACCCACATCATCTAATCATATGTTAAACATCATAAATAAGGAATGTGTCAAATAAACTAACATCATCTAAACATGATATCCAAGCTTTTCAATTAAAGCATAAATCACAAGGAATTATACTCTAGAATCTCAAATATACCAAGTGAAAATCAAGCATCGGTAGCAAATGGAAATATATCATCTCTGTACACTGGTTCCTAGTAGTGGTATGGTAGCTATGCCTCCCAACCACATGAAACCTATAGATCCACTGATGTGACAAATAATATTACTCCCAAACCCTAGGCTCTCTGAGGTCTTCTTAGGTCTTTCACCTAACCAAAATAGGGTTTCTAACACATCCTATTCCTTTGAGGGTTCTATCAAGTAGATCTCACTCCTTGAACTAGTGCACATCATTTAGTTAGTATAAGTTTTCTCATGAACTCTCTACAAAATCATAACCCCAACATTGATTAGATCTCTAGTGTAGGGGAACCCTAATAAAATACATGTTAGGACTCTTTTGAAGTATTTTAAATGATTAGGTTTTGATTAGGAATGTTGGTTATTTATGTTGACCCACTTATGAGACCTAGTTCCAAGATTAGCATTTGATAAGCCCTTGGTCAACTATAGTCAAAGGTGTCACATAGCCTAGAATATTAGGATAGATTTATTTTTCATGTTTTGGTCCATGTTGGATTAGTTAAAACCACTTTTGGTTACCTTAGGAAAAGTTGCACTAAAGGTTGCAAAGTTGCTAAAAATTTGTCAAGCAACTTTTAACAACTTTTTGCAAAACTTGTAATTTGAATTCCAAATGACCATATTTGGTTTTAGTGGTTTCTATAATAATTTTTAAAGCCTACATAGCCCTTTATAGTAGGTGGTAGGCATAGAGGGTGTAATTTTGTTTTCAAATTAATAAAATACCAAGTTTTTTATAAAATTTGATATTGTAACTCATTGTACAGATTCATTCTGACACACAGGTATAGATTGGTGGAATTTTTGGATATCTTAGTGAATCATATTTTTAATTTATTTGGAATGAGATCCTAACTTGTTTCCTAACTCCAGATATCTTAGTTTTATTGATTGATGCCACAGTTTCTTGTATCTACCTAGGGTTTCTGACATTTTCACTCATATCTTAAGATTCCACCATGTGAATATAATGGTCTTGGGTGGAACCTAAGTAGGAAAAATTTACTTTAATATTCTTTTGGTATCATGTGAAAAGATGAAGACAAAAAGGAGAAACGTGATGCCCTAGGCATGCAAGATCCATGTGCATGATAGAAAAGTACAACAACAACTCCCACAACTCACCATAGAAAAGGCTTCAAGGCCTAGGATCTCATTTATAAACATTTTTTGTGATCCCCCTCATGTTCCAATTGTTGTATTGGAGTTTTGATAAGAGGCTAGAGTATTTCTTTCATAAATGGAGGGTCTAATTGGCTAATCCTCTTAGACAAGATTGTAAGTTTTACTATCTTCATTCTCATCTTGGGATCCCAAGGCTTCAATATGTTAGGTAAACCAAAAAAGGGTATTTTAATTAGTGATTAATTCCTTGGGTTGTGTGGATTTTTCTGAAACTATGTCAAGTTTTCAAAATTCAAGGGCTATAAGCCTTATCTTGAGTTTGTGAAGCAACTATTGCATAAATGTTGCATAGTTTGATTCTAATTATTGTTTCATGTTCTTTTGGACCTAAATAGACTATGAGTATGTCTTAGAGTCACCCCTAGTCCTTAAGTGAGTTTTGGGATTAAATGTGTCAAAAGTTCCTTTTAGTGCCCTATAAGAGCAACTAGTGATTAGTTGTCTTTGTGATAGGTCTTCCTTGTGATTGGGATTTCCTAGGAGTGGTTTGGGTTGAGATAAAAATAAAAATATTGTTAAGCACTTGTGATAGGTTTTTTGGGGTAAATTGGCTTTGTAAGGACACTTATTGTATTCATACCTTTATTAAAGAGGATTCTAGGAACCTTGTTTTAAGCCACTACTAGTTCCATTGCATCAAGTGGTATCATAGCATGCCTCTTATTGAAGAAGATGAAGAAATCCCTACCAGGGAAACTAATGTTGAACTAGCAAAGATAATGAGAGAGCAAAGAGCAACCAATTTTTCTCTTGCAAAGAGATTGAAATAACTTGAAGGCAAGTTGGATAAACAAAAAGAGGCACCATCTAATGATGAGGATCAGGATGCTAAGGCTAAAGAACTTGAAAAAGATGATGAAGTATCTACTAATCAAAGACCTTTCTTGAATGCTCTCAAATTGGTGGAGAAAAGAACCATGGAGAGGAAGTTGGGATTGCCAACTTTTAATATCAAAATGAATGTTGATATAGCATTGGATTGGATAGAAGCCCTAACTAGTTTCTTTGAGTGTGAAGACATCCTAGAAAAATAGAGGGTAAAGATGGAAAAATTCAAGTTAAAATGAGTAACCCTAACTTGGTGGAACTTCATCCAGACTAAGAGGGTGAAGAAAGGAAGAAATATGATTTCATCTTGGGATAGAATGGTGGCATTAGTTAGGGAGACTTATGTACCTGATGACTATGGAGTTCAACTCCATAGAAGGAAGAAAAGTTTGAAGTAGAACAACATAGATGTAAGTATTGGAAATATAAGAGGAGTAACTAAGGGGGGACGGGTGAATCAATTACCACTAAAATAAATTCTAGATCCCTTAGATGTAAGTACAAAAAAAAATTTGAAAACTAAATACTATTGATGCTTGATAAACAAAGAAAATGTTGTAACTTAGTAAATACTACGTTTTCTTGATAAATATTAACATGCATTTCTTTAGATATTTTATGTGATTACCATTACTTTAACTTAATTTAAAACACATAAAAGTAAATAGCTTGAACACATTTGACATCAAGATTTAACACGGAAACCCAATTTGGAAAAAACCACCAATTGCAACTAGTTACTATTTTTCACTCTTATGAAGTGAGCTCTGTTAGAATCCAACCTTGTTAAAGGTTACAAAACACACTATTAGGTGTGACCCTATTAGAGGATTTAATCACCCTATTAGGAGTGGCCTTGTTAGAGGTCTTGAAACAATTCAATAGAACTATCACCTTGTTAGAGGATTTACAAAAGGTTGTTAAGCCAACTCTGTTAAGAATTTTAGATCACTACTAGAATGGTTAGAAGGAAAAAATGAAATGACCTAATTGAATGCAACCAAATTTCTGATTATAGATCTCTATTCTGGCATGTACTTGATCCTTCTTGATCAAATATAGCTTTCTGCTTCACAAGGATATTCTACTTATCAATAGCTTCTTCTGCTCATTATCAGATCTTCAATTCACTCATACACTCATCCATACATCTATTCATACTTTATATTCTCAACTTGACCTTATACTTATATCATCCACATTGTCAATTTAGCTCAAATAAAACTTAGAATAACTTATATTCATCACCTTAGTCAGCTAGAACATAAGTTTACACAAAATTACAAAGTCAGCCAAAATGTAGAAACTCAGGTTTAGAAGACTAGCTTGGTGAGGTTTTGATACTTGGCATCCACTTTCAATACTCAACATCATCATGTACTTGGTAGACATAAAAACTTGATCCATGTTGATCACCTTCAAGTAGTCTTGAACTTGACCTACACTAGCAACTCGGTGAATACTATGAAACTTGATTCGTGTGACATAGCTTAGTCAACACTAATTCCATCCATTTTTTCTTCATTAACCGAGTGATCTTGGTTAACACTCATCTTCAACACACTTTGCTTTTTCTCCTAAGTGAACTTGTTAGACACTGACATTGCTCAATAGACACTAACTTTTGAACTTAGCAAACACAAAAATGCTTGGTAGACACAAAAAACTGTCTTCATTGCCTAAGTGAGCTTGAAAAGCACTGATATGACATTTGTGTAACATCAAAGACAACACACAATTGATCAATTGTATCCAACAATCTCCCTCTTTGGAATTGATGGTAACACAACATGTCATAGCACAATGAAATTCAAAGCAAGCATAAAGTAAGGAACATATCCCTAATTTCATTCTAATTCTCATCCATGAGAACTCCCTCTATTAGTGTGAGCTCTTCCTATCTGATAACTTCTCCCTCTTAGAGAAATTTCTTATGAGATATGATAGTAAACTTCTCCCTCTTTGACAACATATGTCAAAGACAACAACTTCCTTTATAATAACAATGTACCTCAAATACTGATTCATTTGCAATAAGTTCTTTTCAATTCTACATCAACTGACTGATCTTCAACATGCTCAGGTTGATGCATCACTAAACTTCATTTAGTGAGCTTTTGATAAGGGAATGACCCCTAGCTTACCTCTTAAATACAAGAATGCATCCTTAGGTAATGGCTTAGTGAATATGTTTGCAATCTATTCCTTTGTATTCACATATTCCAATCTAACTACTTTATCCTACACCAATTCTCTTAAGAAGTGATATTTTATAGCAATGTGCTTTGTTTTAGAATGCATCACTGGGTTCTTTGATATATTGATTACACTGGTGTTATCATAGTATATGACAACTAGATCCTTAATCTCTATCTTCATACCTACCAATAGTTGCTTGAACCAAACAATATTTTAACAATTAACTACGGTTGCCACATATTATGCCTTTGCTATGGATGGAGATGTACAATTTTGCTTCTTACTTGTCCAAGACACTAGTTTTTTACCAAGAAAGAATGCTCCACGACTAGTACTTTTTCTGTTATCAATACTTATGCTCAATCAACATCAATAAATACCTTTAAGTCTACATTTCCTCCAAGTTTGTACCATAAGCCATAGTCTTGAGTACCTTTCAGATATCTCATGATTCTTGATTACCATCATGCAATTTTCTCTTGGATTTGCTAAGAATCTTGTCACCATACTAACTGCTAATACAATATTAGGCCTTATATGTACTACATATTTTAGTTTTCCAATCATTGATCTATATGTGGTTTGATCTACTTCTTTGGAATCATCATTTTTTGAAAGTTTATGTCCAGTAGTCATAGGAGTTCCAATAGGCTTTGAATCTTTTATTCCAAATTTCTTCATTATTTCCTTGATATACTTGGATTGAGTAATATGGATACCATTTTTGCTTTGTTGTATCTGCAACCCAACAAAGAATTTTATCTCACCAAACATAGACATCTCAAGCTCTTTTCTCATTTCTTCTAAAAATCCCTTGCATAAGTCATCATTCCCTGTGAATAAAGTATCATCAACAAATATTTCAGCCAATACAATTTTCTTGTCTGGTCCTTCTTTGATATACAAACTGTTGTTATCATTTTTTCTTTGAAAGTCAATCTATACCAAATAGTTATGTAGCCTTTCATATGAAGCTCTGGGATCTTGCTTGAGACCATATAATGCTTTTTGTAATTTGCAAACCATTTCTCTCTTATTAGGATCCACAAAATTTTATGGTTGTTCAATGTAGACTTCCTCATTAATAATTTCATTCAAGAATGAAAATTTAACATCCATTTGTTATACTTTAAATCCTCTATGTGTTGCATATGCTAGTAAAGTTCTAACACCTTCTAATCTTGCAATGGGAGCAAAGGTTTCACCATAATCAATACCTTCTTCTTGAGAATAGCCTTTACATACTAATCTTGCTTTGTTTCTTGAAGCTTTTCCATCTTCATTCAACTTATTTCTATACACCCATTTTGTGCCAATTACATTGTTATCCTTGGGTCTAGGAACGAGAGTCCAAGTTTTTTTCTTCTCAATCTGTTATATTTCTTCATTCATTGCCTCAACCCAACTTTCATTTTCCAATGCATCTTTAACATTTCTAGGTTCAAATTCAGAAAGTAAGCATGTACCTTTCAATTTACTTCTTATCATTGTTCCATCATATTTGTCTCTAAGGATTTGATCAAGTGCATGATGCCTTCTAACATATCTTGCTAACATAGGCATTTTGGATAATGAATGACTTTCACTAACTCCATCATGAACTTCTGTGTCAGGCTCAGGTCCCACTATCTATGACTTGGGTCCATCAGACTCAATTTGAACTAGCTTGATAGCCTCTGACTATGATTTGGGTCCTTCAGGCTGTGACTCAGTTTGCACTATATGCAACTCAGTAACTGATGGCAATTTTGGGGGCTCAAGAGGTGAGGCATTATTTCCTCCAGATGTGATTGGCAGAATATCAATTTCATAGTAAATGAATCTTCTATAATCCTCTGGTTCTCTACAGCTTTCTTCTTCACTTTTTTTACAAACTCATCAATTCTAACATGTGCACTTTCTATGATTTTATGAGTAGATAAATTCAAACATTTGTATGATTTACTTTTGTAGGAATATCCTAAGAATATGCCTTCATCACCTTTTACATCAAATTTTCCTTTTCTAGATTCTTTCAAGATATAACATTTGCTACCAAATACTTTCAAGTAACATACATTAGGTTTATAGCCATACCATAGTTCATAAGGAGTTTGATTTGAGTCTTTCCTCAACTATAGTGCTAATAGCTTCCTTCCAATATTTGAGAGCAATATTCTTTTCAATCATCAATATTCTTTCACAATCCATGATGGATCTATTCCTTCTTTTAGTTATACCATTCTGCTAAGGTCTACTAGGGGTTGATACCTATCTTATGATTCCATTTTCAATGTAGAAGTTATTGAATTCATTGGAGATGAATTCACCACTTCTGTCTAATCTCAAACATTTTAATTTCTTTCTAGTTTCCTTTTCTACTCTTTCCAAATACCATTTGAACTTTTGAAAAGCTTCATATTTTTCTTTCAAGTACATTATAGTCATCATCCTAGAATAATCATCAACAAAAAGAATGAAAAAATATCTCCATTGTAACTCTCTATTCCAATAGGACCACATAAGTTAGTGTGAACAATATCTAAGACCTCTTTAGACTGATAGTTTTTTCTTTTAAAACTAGTCTTTCCCATCTTTCCAATTTGGCAATTCTTGCACAGACCCATGTCAGGTTTCTTCAAACTAGAAAGACCTCTTACTTTCTTATGTTTTCTAATCTTAACCAAATTATCAAAGTTTACATGAGATATACTTTTGTGCCATAACCAGATTTCATCTACTTGAGTAATAAAACATGAATTTTCACTAAGGTCAACATAAAATACATTACCTTTTGTTTGCTTGTCAGATTCAACCAGATTTCCTTTCTCATCTAGTAGTTTGGCCTTGCCTTTGATGAATTCTATCTTGAATCCAATGTTGTTCAACTATACCATACTCATTAGATTATGCTTTAATCATTCAACCCAATAAGCATTGTCACATACAAGTTCATTGATCAATGAGATACACCATTTACCTTTTATGCAACAACATTCATTGTTTCCAAATCTTACACTACCTCCATCATAAGGTTCCATATTCTCAAATTTTGTTTTATCTCTAGTCGTATGATGTGAGTAGCCACTATCAATAATCCATGTATAATTTCTACTAACATGAGAGATAAGTGTCATTTTATCTCCTTCATCATCAGATTCATCCTTTATAGCAATATATACCATTTCATCTTCACTGTTATCAGAATCTTTAGCTATAAATCAAGATTTCTTACCTTTGTCCTTCATGTAGTTCTTGAAATCCTTCTTGCCTTTGTACTTATGACTTTTTTTTTCATTTTTTTTTCTATGTTTGGACACCTTGCTGTTGGAAATGATTGAAAAGATCATGAGGAAAATTGTTGGAATGATCATATGGAACTGGTAAAGAATGTTCTCAATCATTGTTTTGTCATTGATGTCAAACTTGCTACTTGCAGGAATGACAATTGCTTTAGTGATCCAAATACTATCAAGTGGTTGATTGACAAGGAGGAGGCAATCAATAAGATGTAACTAGAACACCTAGAGAAAGGTTGAAGTTATGATGTTGTAATTAAGTACAAGGATCAGCTAAGTCATTGATGAAATAGTGTATTGATGACATACTCTAAGACATAGAGAATGGGCACACTGAAACATATCAAAGATATAAGGTTTTAGCTAAGACATCTGTAAAGCCTAACTAAAGTTCAATAAAGAAAGGGAGCCGAGCAAGCTAGTAGGTGTCGAACAGATTCCTAGTTGAAGCCAAGCAAGTTCAACTTCAGATGCCGAGTGAACTTCAGATGCTAAGTAAAATCAAGTGCCGAGAAGATACAAGTGTTGAGCAGAAATAGATGTCGAGCATCAGAAAACCAATAGTGCTGAGTAACATAGAGATGCTAAGCATCAGTAAATCAATAATGCCAAGTTGCTACATTATTTTGAAAATTAGAGATTCACTAGATCTAAGCTGACAAGGTTGTTATCTAGAAATTTGTGAATTAAATGAAAGATAAGAATGATGAACTGGTGGCACAGAACACCATGTAGAATATTTTTGGAGATTACAACTAGAGTCTAAATGAAGTTTCTAGATAAGAGCAAGATATAGGGTGGATACATTGTATCCTACCTAATCCATTTGAAACCCTAAAATTGGAGAGGGAGAATTGAGCAGAAAAGGAAAACCAAATTTCTATTTAAGGAGTCATAAAGTCATGAAGCAGAGAGAGGAGAAGGTGGTCGAGCATAAAAGCATGAAGTGTTGAAAAAGGTGCTAAGGAGAAGAAAGCATAGAAACTTTGTTTGAATAGACGACCACAAGGATGATTGCATTGGCATGATGAGTAAGAAGACTCAAGGAGACAAAGCTTGAGAGGAAGACAAGTTGTCAGAGTTGAAGTGATTAAAGCCAAGAAAAAGGATAGAACTAAAGAGTGATATGAAATCTGCAAAGTATGTTGTAAGTTGTATCAGATCAACAATCCATTATTGTTACTCTCTAGAAATTGCAACAGATAGTTTAAATCCTATGGACTTAGGTTGGTTTAATAGCCATGAGGTAAATCCTTTAACAGGGTGGCATTCCAAGTGAATGTTCTAAAGTCTTTTGATCAGGCCCATTCCTAACAGTTTGGTGAAATCCTCTAACAAGGTCACATTTAACAGTGTGTTATAAGCCTTTAATAGGGTAGGCTTTTAACAGGGCATCAGTTTAGAAGAGTGAGAATCAAGTAGCATGTTACTGGTGGTTTTTTCCAAATTGGGTTTCCACATAAATCATTGTGTCATGTGTTAATCTTGCATGTTTTATTGCTACATTTTGATTTTTTGTAACATGCTAAGATGATTGATTTAAGTTTGGATGGATAAAAAGTGTATGGATTCATTATAAGTTGTGAAAAAGTATTATTAGGGCATTTGGACCTTGAATAACTGATTCACCCCCACCCCCCCCCCCCCCCCCCCTCTCTCAGTTATTCTAAAGAATTCTAACAATTGGTATCAGAGCCAAATTGTTGTTTTAGTTTAAAGGGACTATAAGCAGGAAAGATCAAAATGTCTAAGAGAGAAGTCCCCAAGCTCAACAAAGACAACTTTGTTGCACAGAAAAGTTTGATGAAGCTACATCTTGGATCCATAGGAGATTATGCCCAAAATTCAATTGTTACTAAACATGTTGATCCAACAGCTACTCTTACTGCAGAAGATATGAAAAATAAACAGGAACATAATCAGACAATGCTGAAAATTGCCTCTGCACTCAACTATGCTGAATTTGATGATATCAAAGGATGTGACATTGCATTCAAAATGTGGAAATCCCTATCAGACATCTATGGAGGAGATCAGAATGTCCAAAGAGCAAAAAGAGAAAGCCTCAGTGGAAAGTTTGATGATATGAAAATGGAGGAAAATGAGAATGTTGCTCAGTATGGCGCAAGAATAAAGGAAGTGGTAAGTGCAATAAGATGTTTGAGTGGTCAATTGGATGAAGATACTATTAATAGTAAGTTCTTAAGAAATTTTCTCCCTATCTATTCTATTAGAGTATCTGCAATACAAGAACTAAGATGTGTACCAGGAAACAATCTAAGTTTTGAAGGTATAGTGGGTAGACTCACTGCATTTGAGTTATCTAACTTTGACAACAACAGACCTGAGAATGTTGAATCTAATTTCAAGGCCAAGCTATCACTAAAAGATGTTGAATAGGTAAAATCAAAAAAGGGAAGAAAGATGAAATATGTATCCAGTGACAATAGCACTGATGAGGAAGATGTGGAACAATTGGAAGCTTTGCTAGCTAGAAGATTTCACAAAGGCAAAGGAAAATTCAAAGGTAAGATGCCTATCATTTGTTTCAATTGTAATGAAGTAGGACATATTGCTGCCAGATGTACACAGAAAAAGGATTACAAGGAAGACAACAAATACAAATTCAAAAGAGATGATGAAAAGAGAGATTACAAAGACAAAGGCAAGAAGTGTTATATTGTTGAACAAAAATATGATGATAATGATGATGAAGTTGTTTATATAGCCATGAAGGACCAATCTGATGAAGAAGAGCCTATAGCACTGGTAACATTTATGAACAAGAATGACAGATGGACCATAGACAGTGGATGCTCACATCACATAATAGGAGACAAAAGTAAGTTTGTTAACTTTACTCAGTATGATGGAAATAGTGTTAGATTTGGTAATGATGCTCCATGTCAAATAAAAGGAAAAGGTTCCATTAAGCTTACAGAACAAATTTCATGTGATAATGCATACTATGTTGAAGGATTAAACTACAATTTGCTAAGTGTCTCATAGTTAGGCAATATAGGATGCAAATTAGAATTTGGAAACAAAACTGCAAAAATCTATGATACTGATGGTAAACTGATAGGAAAAGGAGATCAAACAAGGAGTAATCTGTTTTACCTTGATATGGATGATGTCTCTTGTTTTGTTGCAAAATTTGATGATGAATGGTTATGGCACAAAAGGCTATGTCATGTCAACTTTGACAATTTGGTCAATATTAGTAAAATGAAGAAAGTCAGAGGTTTACCAAAATTGAAGAAGCCTAATAATACCATGTGCAAACAATGTTAGCTAGGAAAGAGGAAAAAGTCAAGTTTGAAAAGAAAAAACTATACATCTAAAGAAGTACTTGAGTTAGTTCATACTGACTTATGTGGTCCAATGGAAGTACAAAGCTACAAAGGAGATAAATACATAATGTTGTTTGTTGATGACTATTCCAGGATGATGACTATTATGTTCTTAAGACAAAAATTTGATGCCTTTCAAATGTTTAAGTGGTATGTGGCTAGAGTTGAAAAGGAAATAGGAAAGAGCTTGAAATGTCTGAGATCAGACAGAGGTGGTGAATTCACATAAAAAGAATTCGAGATATTTTATAATGACAAAGGAATCAAAAGACAAACGCCAGCTCCTAGAACTCCCCCACAGAATAGAATTGATGAAAGAAGAAATAGATCTGTGATTGACTGTGCCAGAACATTAATGATGGAAAAGACTGTTGCTCTAAAATACTGGAGAGAAGCTATAAGTGTAGTTGTTCATACACTGAACTGAGTACAAGTCAAGAAAGGTACAAATACAACACCTTTTGAATTATGGTATAATCACTCACCCAATGTAAAACATTTCAAAGTGTTTGGTTGCAAGTGCTTTATCCTTAAAGATGCTAGAAATGGAAATTTTGACGCAAAAAGTGATGAAGGCATATTTCTTGGTTACTCCACTAGAAGTAAGGCATACAAGTGTTTGAATACCAACACTAACAAAATTGTGGAAAGTGCAAATGTAAACTTTGATGAGCATACAAAAGTCCAAGCTGAATAAACAAAGAGAATGAATAAATGCAAAACCTTTGTGTATTCTCATGAAGGAATGACTGTTGACGAGGATGTTGTCAATCAAATTGAAACTCAACAACAAATTTTAGTTTTAGCCGAGTCACAACCAGTGAATGTCGAGTTGCATTCAGAAGCTGAGTCGCAAAATGAAGGAAATGTACAACCTGATTCTAAAATTAGTACACATGAAATAGATGAAGAACAACCTAACAACTCAGTACATAGTGACCTTGAATCAAAAAGATCAAACATGGAAACAAGGACAAAACCAAGATTATCCAAATATGTAAAAAGACATCACACTACTGAACAGATAATTCGTGACAAAGATGCAAGACCAATAACAAGGAACAGACTGAGACATGAATCATGTCTAATTAGCAAATCTAAACCTAAAACAGTATATGGTGCATTACAAGATGATGACTGGTATAAAGCTATGGAAGAAGAGATTGATCAAATAAAGAAGAACAAAACCTAGAGTTTGGTTCCCAGACCAGTTGACAAAAATGTGATTGGCACCAAGTGGGTATTCAAGAACAAGCTAGATGAGAATGGTGAGATTACTAGAAACAAAGCTAGACTAGTATGCAAGGGTTATGCTCAAGAAGAAGGACTAGACTATGGAGAAACATTTTCCCCTGTTGCTAGAATGGAAGGAGTAAGAACTTTACTTGCATATGCTGCATATAAAGATTTCAAAGTTTATTAGATGGATGTAAAGTCTGCTTTTCTAAATGGTATACTAGAAGAAGAAGTCTACATTTAACAACCAGAGGGATATGTTGATTAGAACAACAAGGATATGGTTTGTAAATTACATAAAGCACTCTATGGTCTGAAATTAGCACCTAGAGCATGGTATGAGAGACTTCACAAGTATCTAGCACAAATAGGATTTGAAAGAACTGATGATAATAGCAACATGTACATCAAATCAGAAGAAGGTAAGGATATTATTGTATCTGAAATCTTTGCGGATGACATACTGTTTGGAAGAAAGGAAGTGCTTTGCAAAGGCTTTGCTGACAAAATGAAACATGAGTTTTAAATGTCTATGTTTGGAGAGATCAAATTTTTTGTTGGATTGCAAGTAAATTAACTAAAACATAGTATATTTGTGACACAATCAAAGTATATCAAAGAAATAATCAAAACATTTGGATTGGAGGAGTCCAAACCATTAGCACACCAATGGCAATAGGAAAGAATCTATCCAAAAATGATGAATCAGCTGAAGTCAATCAAACAATGTACAGATCCATGATTGGAAAAGTACAATATGTTGTACATAGCAGACCAAACATAGCATTAGCAGTTGGAATAGTGGCTAGATTCTCTGCTAATCCCAAAGTAAATTATCTCATCACAGTAAAAAGAATAATGAGATATCTTAAAGGAACTAATAACTTTGGTCTATACTAAAAAAAGAATGGAAAGTTTGAACTCAATGCATATACAGGTGCAGATTGGGGAGGCAACATTGATGACAGAAAAAGCACAAGTGGAGGTGCATTATTTTTAGGTAAAAGGCTAGTTACTTGGACTAGCAAGAAACAAACATGCACATCCCAGTCCACTGCAAAATCAGAGTATGTGGCAGCTGCAGTCAATTGCACAAACATTGTGTGGCTCACACATCTATTGAAAGGAATGAAAGAAGAAGTAACAAAACCTGTGATATTGTATTGTGATAATACAAGTGCTATAAACATATAAAAAAATTCAATAATGCATGCAAAAACCAAGCATATTGCAATCAAGTATCATTATGTTAGAGAATTGGTAGAAGACAAACAAGTGAAGTTGGAATACATTCAGACAAATGAACAAACTGCAAATATCTTCACTAAACCATTTCCCAAGGATACTTATGAATATCTTAGAGGCAAGTTGGGGGTAATACCCCTAACTCAAGCAGTTTAAAGCAACAAGGATGCTGCCCTGCATCAACAGGAACAAATCATTGAAATATCAAACGAATGATGCAGAGGATGATAGGAGGAGCATAAACTCCAAATAAGTCACAAGCATGGTGACAAAGGGAGAAGACATCAAGAAGCCAAAGCTTATATTTTGCATGATGAAGATGCTACATCTTTGGCATTTATGTCAAAGAGGGAGAAATATATATAAAACTGATCAATACAAAGTAAGAGGGAGATATATATGAAAGAGGGAGATATATGAGATCAGTAGTAAAGATGCAGCAACCAAGAAAAGTAGTAGACAACATATACAATCTTGGTGGTAACTAAGTTGATCAATTGATTACTTTGGTTTTTCCATCAATGCCAAAGAGGGAGATTATTGGAAATGATTGAAAAGATCATGAGGAAAATTGTTGGAATGATCATATGGAACTGGTAAAGAATGTTCTCAATCATTGTTTTGTCATTGATGTCAAACTTGCTACTTGCAGGAATGACAATTCCTTTAGTGATCCAAATACTATCAAGTGGTTGATTGACAAGGAGGAGGCAATCAATAAGATGTAACTAGAACACCTAGAGAAAAGTTGAAGTTATGATGTTGTAATGAAGTACAAGGATTAGCTAAGTCATTGATGAAATAGTGTATTGATGACATACTCTAAGACATAGAGAACAGGGACACTGAAACATATCAAAGATGTAAGGTTTTAGCTAAGACATCTGTAAAGCCTAACTAAAGTTCATTAGAGAAAGGGAGTTGAGCAAGCTAGTAGGTGCTGAATAGATTCTTAGTTGAAGCTGAGCAAGTTCAACTTTAGATGCTGAGTGACCTTCAGATGCCGAGTAAAATCAAGTGCCGAGCAGAAATAGATGCTGAGCATCAAAAAACCAATAGTGTCGAGTAACACAAAGATGTCGAGCATCAGTAAATCAATAATGCCGAGTTGTTGCATTATTTTGAAAATCGAAGATTTGCCAGATCTAAGACAACAAGGTTGTTATCTAGAAATCTATGAGTTAAATGGAATATAAGAATGATGAGTTGGTGGCATAGAACAACATGTAGAACATTTTTGGAGATTACAACTGGAGTCTAGATGAAGTTTCTAGATAAGAGCAAGATATAGGGTAGATACATTGTATCCTACCTAATCCATTTGAAACCCTAAAATTGGAGAGGAAGAATTGAGCAAAAAAGGAAAACTAGATTTCTATTTAAGGTGTCATAAGGTCATGAAGCAAAGAGAGGAGAAGGTGGTCAAGCATAAAAGCATGAAGTACTGAAGAAGGTGCTAAGGAGAAGAAAGCATAGAAACTCTATTTGAATAGATGACCACAAGGATGATTGCATTAGCATGACGAGTAAGTAGACTCAAGGAGACAAAGCTTGAGAGGAAGACAAGTTGTCAGAGCTGAAGTGATTAAAGCCAAGCAAAAGGATAGAATTGAAGAGTGATCTAAAATCTACAAAGTATGTTGTAAGTTGTATCAGATCAACAATCCATTATTGTTACTCTCTAGAAATTGTAACAGATAGTTTAAATCCTATAGACTTAGGTTGATTTAATAGCCATGAGGCAAATCCTTTAACAGGGTGACATTCCAAGTGAATGTTCTAAAGTCCTTCGATTAGGCCCATTCCTAACAGTTTGGTGAAATCCTCTAACAAGGTCACATTTAACAATGTGTTGTAAGCCTTTAACATGGTAGGCTTTTAATAGGGCATCAGTTTAGAAGAGTGGGAATCAAGTAGCATGTTACTGGTGGTTTTTCCCAAATTGGTTTTCCATGTAAATCATTGTGTCATGTGTTAATCTTGCATGTTTTATTGTTGCATGTTGATTTGTTGTAACTTGCTAAGATGATTGATTTAAGTTTGGATGGATGAAAAGTGTATGGATTTATTATAAGTTGTGAAAAAGTATTATTAGGGCATTTGGACCTTGAATGACTGATTCACCCCCTCCCCCCCCCCCCCCCGCCTCTCATTTATTCTAAAGAATTCTAACACTTGCAACAATGTGACCAACTTCTTCACAAAAAAAAAAAATCAGAGGAACTTTACCTTTGTATTTTCCTCTACCTTTTGAATATTTCCTTGCAAGTAGCGCTTCAACAACTTCAAGATCATTGTCTGAACTTTCTTTTGATTTCCATCTTCATCACTTCCTAATTGACTAGATTTTGACTTTTTTCCCTTTTCCTTGAGTGAAAGTTTAGCTTCAAATGCAGACTCAATATTCTTTGGAGCAGGAACATAGTTATCAAAATTATCTAACTCAAAAGTTGTCAATATTCCAACTAGAGCATCCAATGACATTTTACAATTTGGATCACATCTCATTTCTCGAATAACAAATACACTACTCTCATAAATAGGAAGAAGAGTTCTAAGCACTTTACTTACAATAGTTTCCTCTTTGATGTCTCCTCTAGATGCCTTGATTGCACTTACACTGGCCTTGATTCTTTCAACATATTTAGCAATGTTTTCATCTTCTTTCATTTTTATTTGATCAAACTATCCTCTAAGACTTTTTGCTTTGGCTCTTCTTATATTGTCATCTCCTCCATAGAGATATTTCAGTTTGTTCCACATTTCAAAAGCTATTTTGTAGTCCTTTACCTCATCAAATTCAGCATAACTGAGAGCAGATGTTATATCAATCATCATGATGTTATGGTTCTTCTTTTTAGCAATATCTTCAACTGATAACATTCTAGTAGGAGTCTAGTATTCAACATCAAGATATTTGCAACCTAAATCACTAATACTACCTAGATGTAATCTCATTAATCCTTGCCATGCTACAAAGTTGTCTCTGTTTAGCTTGGGATTCTCTCTTCTGTAAGACATCCTGATCTTTAGCTTAGATCCTTGAAACCCTCTCTACAATCACCAAAAGCTCTGATACCAATTGTTGGAAATATAAGAGGAGTAACTAAGAGTGGAGGGGTGAATTAGTTACCACTAAAATAAATCCCAGATCCCTTAGATGTCAGTACAAAATAAATTCTAAAAACTAAATACTGTTGATGCTCGATAAACAAAGAAAATGTTGTAACTCAATAAACACTGTGTTTTCTTGATAAATATTAACATGCATGTTTTTAGATATTATTTGTGATTACCATTGTAGACACCTAAATTTGATTACACCGCTTTGGTAATCCTATTTAGTTATCTCTAAAGGCATCATTAATTAAATTCCTATTTAATTAATCCTTTTGCCATCCCCTAGCTGATTAATTTAATTAATCATCTATAGTCCTAATTGATAAATCAAATAACCTATTATTTATTAATTAATCCTATTCTTCTATCTAATTCCAAAATCCTCATTTATTAAATAAATCTATTTGATAAATAAAGCCCTCAAATCTAATAACCCCTAAACTATCATAAACCCCCTTTTAGCCTAATCCACCCCATCCACCCATACTAACCTAGCTTAGCTACTAACTCACCCACCCTCATGAATGCCATCCACTTGCATATCTCTAACAAGCCAAATCTAATCCTAAACCCAAGCCTAATCCACCCCATAATGTTGTCACATTCCCTAAGCAAGCTTAAGACTTTCCTAAGCCAAGCAAAGTCAACAATCTCAACTCCCTCCAAAATATCCCAACCACCCAACAATGAATGCTCTTACAAATGCAATAAAAACTCTTACAACCTCTTACAAGCCATAATGAAGGGTCTTTATGAAGATATTATCCCTTGAGCCTCCTTTTTTGACTCATCCATCCCCTTGCCTCCATCCACTCACCCTGTGACATGTGTCACTCCCTAGTTGGTGCTAAACAAGCACAATCCATGTGCTCCCCTTTGAGTGCATCCTAGCCCTCCTTAAGCTTTCATCTCTCCTTGCATCTTAACCCTCCATCCTTCAAGCCCTTAGCCTATAAATTGAATCCCCTCCCAAGCCATTTCATCAAAACTTTTGAGCTAAAGTTATAATGCCATTTTAAGACCAAGTTTTATACCAATCTCATACATCTACACCAAAAATCTCAAAAATCTCCATTGAAGCTAGTTTGAAGCTTGAGCATACATCCCATAATCCTACATACTAATCCTTTACTTAGACTCATCCCTAAATCAAGTGACCATCCTCACTAGGAGAGCCATTCTATGGCTCATATTCTCATTTGAGGGTTTCACTTTGTCTCTCATATATGTTATGGTTTTAATGCTAGTAAATGCTTTTTTTTTTTTAATAGATTAGTATTTCTTACTAACATATTTCTCATATACATTTTTTCATGCTCGGTGGGACCCCACTATGGGTCATTTAATCATCCATTTCTATTTATATGTTATTTTTTCTAACAATCTAATGTTTCTTGTTGTTTGAGTGAGTTGTAGGGTGTCTCACTTGTT
The DNA here is from genome assembly GCA_028749045.1 of Cupressus sempervirens. Taxonomy (NCBI): domain Eukaryota; kingdom Viridiplantae; phylum Streptophyta; class Pinopsida; order Cupressales; family Cupressaceae; genus Cupressus; species Cupressus sempervirens. The sequence goes on along the minus strand of CM053788.1, from coordinate 674,252,084 downwards.
TTTGCAAGTTGAAGGGCGCACTTGGGAAGAAGACATACCCTCAAAAATCCAAAAATAGCAAAAAATATATAAAATTTTGGAAAAAATCCGCGCATTTCAGCTCCTTTCACACAGTGTCATCTCCACAGATTAGCATCTGCACCTGCAAATTGTCATCTCTGCTTCTTTCTCTGTCATCTCCACAACCAAACTGACATCTTTGCAGATCAGCGTCTCCACCTAGTATTTTGCTATCAGTGCCACCACTAGACTGTTGTCTTTGCATCCTCAACTAGTGTCTCTATAGATCAACGTCTCTGCCAGATACTCTATAGTCTCTGCCGCTGCCTCTCCTACTCTGTCGTCTCCTCTGCTGCCAACCCAAACCGTCATCTCCAAAAATCAGCGTCTCTACAAATCAGTGTCTCCACTTGTCTCCTATTTTTTGCACCACCAAATTGACCTATCGTCTTCGATTCTTTCTTTGTCATCTCTGATTCTTTCTCTGTCATCTCCATAGATTGGCGTCGTCAATTTTCCTTGGAATGCATGCTTAAAACAAAAAACTCAATCTTGAATGCAAAAGATCAATTAACCATTGTAATATCTCACACTTCAATTTTTGGTGCATTAAAAAGAACAAACAAATCTCTCTTTTGCATGCAACTTAGACAAAGTTAATTTTTGAACACTTAAGAAATTTTTTAAGTTAAAAATAAATCAACAAAAACCAAATTTAGTAGTTTCTTCATTGGACTCACCCTCTTTAATCACCCATCAATTTAACCATTGGTTGCAATCTCAACGCCATCTATGGGGATGGGTCCACCTAAGAGAGTGTTAAGTGTTCCATAATCAGATTCTACTTAAATCGCTTTTTGAGGGTTTGTCTTAAACTTATAAGATTTCTTCAATGTCAAAAAATCTAGATTGAATTGATCACACTTCAAGTTTGGGCGCTAAAATTGAACAACTATTGACGTGGAGGGCCTCCAGGGCGTGCGCTTGACAATCGAGTTTCACACATCTTTGTTTTGGGTTTAAAATGAACAAACACTCAATCTTGAATGCCTTAAAGAAAATCAATCGATACTTAACGTGGAGGGCCTCTGGGCATGCGGGTTTACTTTCTTGTTGACCCTAACTCTTCTTCTTGTTCGCATTCTTCGATCAATTTTTCTTTGTTGGCACATTTCAAAGTTGGAATTGAACATTGTCTCTTAAACATGAGTGCTTACAAAGTCTAGATCAATACTCATAAGAGTCAGTTGGAAAAGGAACAAGCGTGTTTTTTAGCCCAAGGTCATCCAAGTCTTCTCTCCCCTTGTTGTCTTTCGAGGCCATCTTGGGTGCATAAGATTAGGATCCAAAATCTTGTTTCTCTTTTTAGGAGGCTTGCTTGAGGATTTCATCACCCCTTGGGATGACCTCAACTCTAGCGTTCTGACAGAGTATAAAGATTGGGAGGTGAATCCAAAGACACCTCTCTTGGAATCAAGATTTTGTCACTCGGGCTAAGCCTCAAGGAACTTTATACCCTTGAGAAGTGAAAGAGGAGAAGTGGGTTACCGCTCCTCTCAAATGTGTGACATCTTTTTAGTTTCATCTACAGATTTGGGCCTCATGTACCTTGGGTATATCAAGGACTCCCTAGCTAAACCAACTGTCAGCCTTGTAGACAACCATCTATGATGTTAATGTGTTTGAAGTGACTGATCGAAACATTTGTAGAACATACACACTCCTCAGCGCAAGTATCACATTCTAAGAATCAAAAACTTATATCTGGTTGTTTCTATCTATTGCTTGATTTTTTATTGGTTAAATGAATATTTGCCAAACTTGGTCAATCCTAGCTTAGGGCACACTTAGCATAGTCACTGCCTATTCCAGAATTTGAACAAGTTGAAGCAAAACAACCGAGATCTCTCAAAGCCAAGAAGATTCAAAAATTAATGTCAAAGCAACCCAAACCCAAACAAAAGTTTCACAAAGTCAAACTCAAGCCATCTCAGGCATACCAAGAACTTTCAACCAAGAGAAAGGAACTAACACCAAGCCCTCAAATTTTCAAACTCCACAAAGAAGAGGAAAAAGCTACGGACAAAGCCCTTCAAGATGCCTAGTTAGATCACACCATCCAACTTAACCAACATCCAGGAGTTAACAATGCTTATGCATTACCAACTAGGCATGATTTATATGATTAGACCCCTTTGTTTCTCTACATCTTCTTGCATAAGCTCCACTTTATAGTAGTCCTTGTAGGTAAGCCAACCATCCTTAGTCATCCTCTTAAGCATTTTAGCTCATCCATCTCATTTAGAACCAAACTATCTAGCCAGCAATCCAAGAGCTTCACATCCAAGCCTTCAAAATTGTTGTCACCTTGCCAAAAGTTTGCCATTCCTAAATCCACCAATCTCACCAAGGTTATCCCTTTGATAGAGATTTGTCTAGGGTAATCTAGCTTTGTCACTTGTTATCCCTCATCACCTTGAGCTAAAGGTTGGGATCCACAAGTGGTCAATCTCATGTTCTTCCTAAAGGATCATCGATCTATCCTTAAGTTGACACAATCACCACCAAGCTTGCACATAGGAAAGCAAACCTTTCATAATATGGCAACATATCTTTGAAGTTAGAATCCTCAACCCAATCCTCCTTAGGTTTTTTCATATAGCTTTGCCTCAACCTAGGAAATCATTTTCATATAAAAGCCTTCCCCTTTTGAATCCATCAGCATTGTTGCATCTCATCCCTAGAAACATTCTGCATTTTCATGCCACCCATCACTCGCTTAGGCAAGAAGAAGAAGGTAACAATGGAGCCCTATCATTTGGATCCAAAAGCATCACTCCCCTTGAGCACTCAACCATACTTTAGCCTAGAGAACATCACCTACTGACATTGAAGCTTTCATGAACCAACCAGGAAGTGCAGTATTGGTGAACGCCATTATAGACAAAAATAAGGAAATAATCATGGCTAACTTTCGAAGGGACAACATTGGAGCCTTCGACTTTGGAAGACCTCCTCCCCTACCAGAGCCATCTCACCCATTGTTTGGACAACTCCCACCACCCATAGGCTCTTATGATTCAAATTATCCTCAATACGTACCAAAAGAAGAGCCTCAACCCACCCCATATGATCCAACAGACCCAAACATACCAGCCTCCACCCAAGTTGAAATCTCTCTTCCACAAGCCAATCCAGCCACCACCACTCCACCATTGGTCCATACCACTCCATCCCAAACCCCCTTCGCCCAAAGAACCTCATCATTCACTCCCTTCACTATTGTTGCTGCTACTCCCCAACCCAGCCTTCCAAATCCACCCATCTCCCAAATTAGTGCTAGCATCTTTGGCCAACTACAACAATATACAACTGGGATGCCACCCATGGGGCCAAGTAATCAACCTTTTATCACCCCCAGCCTATTTACCTCCGCTCAGAATACAATTCCATCATTTCCACTAGGTCCTTGGAGCTCAGTGTCATCAACCAAAAATCCACAAGCTACTACCTTCACTCCACAAAGCTATCACACCCCACAAGCTACTACCAATGTTCTGCCAAGCTCTCAAGTGACCCAAGCTCCTGCCACGACTTTACCAAGCTTTCAAATCCAGCCACCAAGCTATCAAACCCCATCAGTTCCATTTCCAAACTTTCAATTCCCACCACCTCCACCACCAACCAATCCATTACCTCCTATTACCGACTATTTTTCTATGCCACTTCTAGGAGGAAATCCATCACAACCAACCACCAATTACTTGGTCTCTTTTGCCATGCAGACACCTTCCCAAATGGGGGCACAACCCACATATATTGGTCAAACTCCTCAAATCCAAAGTCAAGTTCCACAAGTTCCCCGATCCTTTTCCCAAGCTTCACACCCATCTTATACCTTACCTCCACAAAGTAATCCATTTATCCCACAGCCAGCTTATGTTCCTCAATCCCAACCTCAAATCCAATATCAGCAGCAAGCCTCGCAACATATGCAGCAATATGTGCCACCTCCACCTTAGCAACCCATCATCCACCATTTAGTTGCCCAAGCCATGTACAATCCCTACTAGCCCATACCTCAAAGCCATCCATATTCCATTGCCCCATCTAGCACATACCTACCTCAGGGCACTCCTACATTGGGGGCACCCCAAACGTCACCCATTAATTCAGAATGGGAAGCCATGAAAATAGCTTTGAAGAACATCCAAGAGGGAAATGATCCAAAAACCTTCAATTTTGAGAATGTGTTTCCTTACCCATTTGATAGAGCCATTACCATGACACCATTTCCCAAACATTTTGAGACACCCAAGTTTGACAAATTCAGAGGAAAAGGAGACACTGTCACACATATCAACGAATTTTACATGCACTGCTAAGAAGTGGCATATGATGACGACTTCCTCTTGCATCTCTTTCCCAAAAGCTTGGCCAGACCAGCTCTTGAATGGTTTTATAGAATCCCCTATGGCACAATTAAAATTTTTGCTGAATTGTCTGAGGCATTTGTAGCCCAATATGCCCATCTTGTTGAAACAGAACTCTCAGTAGTTGATCTTGTGCACACTAAGCAAAAAGGTGGAGAAAGTCTTCCTGAATATCTGCAAAGATGGCAAACCCTTACCACTTGCATATCTTGTACCTTGCTAGAGCACCATTTCGTGAAAATGTTTATTGATAATGCCCATCCCATCTTGGCTCACCACATAACCATGAACTGTTTGCAGACCTACAAAGATATCAAAGAGAAAGGAATGATCCTTGAGCAAGGACTCATTAAAAATGATGTGGCCAAGATTTATAAAGAGGCCAACCAAAATCAATCACATTCCAATGACAAGTCTAGGTATTGGAACAAAAACAAGCACATTGCAACAGATGGCATCACTGACACCAGACATGTGAATATTGTCGGTCCTTCTCAAAACCAATCCAACCCACCATATCAACCAAACAATCAGCAAGCTATCAACTACCAATAGTAGAATAACCAAAGCTATCAAAACCAAAATCCAAGACCCAACTTCCAAGGGTCTAGCAATCAAGCTAATGCCATCAATGTAGCTGCAGGACAAAAGCCCAGATTCCAACCTGCACCTAGAAATTATACACCCCTTGGTGAACTTTTGGATGTCATTTTTGAAAAATTAGTCAAGGAAAACCTCATCAAATTTCCTCCTACCTAGCAAATTGACCCAAGCAAATCCAAAGCTACATGGTACAAAGACAATGAGTACTACAAATTTCATAGGGTAAAAGGTCACACTATCCTCAGATGCATGAAACTGAAGAATTATGTGCAGGACCTCATTGATCGGGAAGAAATCATCGTTGGCACCCAAACCTCTCCCAATGTAGGCTTACAAATCTATCAAAATGCTTTTCCTCCTCACAACAACCAAAATCCTAGAAAAGCACCTATCCAAGCCAACAACAACAACACCAACAACCACAAGCCAAACCAACAACATGGGAAGAACAATGACCACACTCCATCCTATATAGACTATGGTAGCCTCATAGGTTGTATATCCAAGAAAGAGCCTTCTGTCAATGTTATCAATATCCAAGGACCAAACAATGAGTGTGTAGTCACCATTCGAAGAGCGCAATTTAACATCGCAGGCCTACCCATTTCACCAGCACCATTAGCTCCATCTAAAAGCTAGTACAATATCTTGGAACACCTTGGGAACATGCCAGCCCAAATCTCCATTTTACACCTTCTTCACACCAGTCCTGTGTACAAGAACATCCTTGATAGTGCTCTTATAGAATCCCATGTCCCTTTAGATACCAATGCTACTGATTTTCATAATCTTGTTCGACACCTATCCTCCTCATGTGCCCTATCATTCAAACCCACTGACATACCCGTGGTCGAGCCAGATCACACCCTTCCGCTTCGCATAGCCATCATGGTATCCAATTTTATCGTGAAAAGAGTAATGATAGATAATGGATCAGACTTAAATATTTGCACCCTAAAATTCATAAAACAAGCTGGGTATACTGAGGCAGATATTATCAGTGAGGTTATCACCATCAAAGCTTATGACAACTTGGAAAAAACCACAGAAGAAACTATTTTGCTGCCAATCAAGGTTGGGCCAGTCATCCAAGAGACACTTTTCCATGTTATTGATCTAAACCTACCATTTAACATCCTCCTTAATCGCCCATGGATTCATTCCATGAAAGTCATTCCATCCACTTACCATCAGTACATCAAATTTTTGCGTCAAGGCACTAAGGTAACCATCCATGCCGATCTAGAACCCTTTGCTTACTGCAATGTGGTTGAAGCTTCATATACAAACCATTACCTTGGAATTAATATCGGCACATCCATCGCCAGCTCATCCCACACTTGTAATGACCTAGAAACCATCCTCGCCTCCACCCTGTCGACTGTGAAGATCAATAACAATGGTTGTGGAGAGTATAGTCTGTCAGATGCATTTGTTGTCGGGGCACTCCCACTTGATCCACATGCCCATGGACAACCGACATATCACAAAGCTAAGGAGATTCCACCTCCTTGATACAAATAGTTTGGCCCAACAACCTTTGTATCCTCAAAAATCCATTTTCATGAGGAGCTCACTCCAGATATTAACAATTGGTTACATAAGGATGCACCTCAAAAGAAATCAACCATGCCTTGATCACTTCAGCTAGAAGTATCCCCAAGAACATAAGCTCATCACTGACAAATGGAACTATCAAGGTGGTGGTCTAGGACTAGATGAAAGAGGCATGCAGTGCCCCATCGATGCACATAAGTGGGAATCGAAGTCAGGTCTTGGCTTTGGCATGCCCACAACTGGGGGCACCAATACAAACGGTCACGCTTTTTTGAACATTCACCGCAACCTTTTCAAAATCGAAGACATTCCTAAGGAAGTTGAAAAGAGAGCCTATGGCGATATCCCAAACAAAATCTCCCTTAGAGACACTGTTCTCCGAGAACTATCCATCCACCTCATTGACCTACTACTCGCCCATCCACAACTCATAGATTGGGACAAACCAAGCGTCATACACATTGATGAGTTTACATCAGAGGAAGCACTTCTGAGATTCACGGGAGCTGAAACTCCTCATAAGAAAATAAAGCTAGATTCTGCCTATATCTACAAGCTAGATCCCAAGGGGTATTTTGGAGAAAATATCCAACCTAGTTCTAATACACCCAAAACTGGAACTAAGGTGAATCTAAGACTAGCTAAGGCAGTGAAGAGAACCCCTCAACAAGAACATCCATAGCCACAAGCTGAACATGAGGATTTAGCATTACCTCCTCAAGATAATCAACCAGAGGTGTCTTCTATTCTAATTAAGGATACTAGAGAAGTCAACATCGGTTCTTCAGAGATCCTCGGACTTGTTCACATTGTTGCATCCCTATCACAAGACCAAGTTGACCTCCTCTTTGAGGTCTTAAGAGAGAACATTGGCCAATTTGCATGGTCATATCAGGACATGCCAGGATTTGATCCAAAGCTTGTAGTTCATCATCTTGTAGTTGATCCAAAGATCAAGCCCGTCAGACAAAAGCTTAAAAAAATGCACCCCAAGGTGGCATTACTAGTCAAAGCTGAATTAGAAAGAATGTTAGCTACTAAGGTTATCCGACCTATCGACTACTCAAAGTGGATCTCCAACATGGTCCCCGTCACTAAACCTTTTGGTGACATCAGAATCTGCACTAATTTTAGAGATCTTAACAAAGCTTGTCCAAAAGATGATTTTCCCTTGCCCAACATAGTTATGATTGTAGATCTTACAGCTGGACATGAAATTTTGTCCCTCATGGATGGATTTTCTGGGTATAATCAAATCAAGATTGCAGAAGAGGATCAGCATAAGACAACATTTACTACCCCTTGCGGAACCTTTTGTTATAACATGATGCCTTTTGGCCTAAAGAATGTTGGGGCTACCTATCAAAGAGCTATGATAGCCATTTTTCATGATCTCATCCATAGCATTTTGGAGGATTATGTGGATAATATCTTTGTCAAATCTCATACCTTCATGGATCATCTTGCTGACCTGGAGAAAGTCTTTGATAGGTTAGCCAAATATCATCTCATGTTGAATCCCAAGAAGTGTGTCTTTGGGGTCACATCTGGCAAGCTTCTAGGCTTTATAGTGTCTAAACGAGGTATAGAGATCAACCCCAAGAAGGTCAAGGCTATCTTAGACATGCCTCCTCCCTAGACACTATGAAAGCTTCACTCTCTTCAGGGAAAGCTTCAATCCATTCGGTGCTTCATCTCCCGGCTTGCAGATAAGTGTACACCATTTTCACACTTACTAAAGAAGGATGAGAACTTCAAGTGGGATCCTTTATGTTAGCGCAACTTCGATCAGCTTAAGCAGTATCTCACCAATCCCCCTATCTTAGTTCCACCAGTTCCTGGTCATCCCCTGATTTTGTACATATCAGCAACGCCTACTGCTCTAGGGGCACTTCCAGCACAGCTTGATGACTATGGCAGAGAAAGAGCCATCTACTACATCAGTAGAACCCTAGTTGGTTATGAACTCAATTACACTCCTATGGAAAAAGCTTTTTTGGTAGTTGTTTTCTGAACTCAAAAGCTTTGCCACTACATGCTAAGTCATACCATCCAACTAGTCTCCAAGATTGACCCTCTCAAGTATATGCTCTCCAGAATAGCACTTACAGGCTACTTGGCCAAATGGGTTATGCTCCTTACTGAATTTGACATCCAATATGTGGACAGAAAGGCAATCAAAGGGCAAGCTATAACAGATCACCTAGTTGATGCACCTCTAATAGATGCATATCCTTTGATCACAAAATTTCTAGATGAGCATATCTGTCTAATTGAAGAACAACCCCCATGGAAACTTTATTTTGATGGCTCATACACATCTCATGGATCAGGGGCAGGAATATTGTTGCTTAAACCTCAAGGAGATTACATTCCAAAAGCCTTCAAGCTACAATTCCCTAGCACCAATACTATAGCTGAATATGAGGCCCTCATAGCAGGATCAAAGATAGCTACAAAATGGAACATTTCTGATTTACAAATCTTTGGCAATTCTTAGCTCATCATCAAGCAAGCCCTAAATGAATATCAAACCAAAGATGAAAAGCTATTACCCTACAAAGAGCTAGTTGATCAGCTAACCCAGCATTTTACAAGGATTTAGTTTACACAAGTGCCTCAAATATAGAAAAAAGCAGCAGATGCTATGGCTACTATAGGCTTGCTCTTGGAAATTCCCCAAGCAACTACATAGTATGAGTTTTGAGTCTAGCAGCTCCTCACACCCGCCTATGCGAATGAGGATTCAAATCATGTTTGTATCTTGGTTGGTCCCAAATCCCCTTGGTACCATGAGATTCACGCTTACCTTAAAAATGGTATCATATCCCCTCACCTCACATGTACCCAATGCCAAAACCATATCCAAAAATCATCTTGCTATGTTATCATAGCCAATACCTTATATCGTTGGGGTTATCACGATACTCTCTCTCGATGTTTAGACCAAAACGAGGCCGCGATGGTGTTAAAAGAAGTACACTCCGAACTTTGCGGTGCCCACACGAGTGGTATTGTCCTAGCACAAAAAATCCTTAGAGCAGGCTACTATTGGCCTACCATTGAAGAAGACTCCTGTGACTTTGTCAGAAAGTGTCTCCCATGTCAGTAGCATGCAAATGTTGTGCATGCTCCAGCACAGGATCTACAGCCTATTGCACCACCTTGGCCTTTCACTTGTTGGGGCCTTGATCTAGTTGGAACTATCACACCTCTCTCATCTGATGGACATAAATGGATAATAACAGCTACAAACTATTTCACTAAGTGGGTGGAAGCAGTCCCCCTAGTCTTAGCTATAGGAGTTCAGGTCTCCAAGTTCATCTTGTACCACATTGTTTTCCGCTTCGGCATCCCATCCACAATCTTCACCGACCATGGAGGTAACTTTGAAAATCTCAACATGGAAGAATTATGCACTTCCCTTTGCATCCATCACCGCTTTTCTAGCCCATATTTCCCACAAGGTAACGGCCAGGCAGAGGCAACTAACAAAACCCTCCTCAAAATCCTAAAGAAAGTTGTCAATGATTCCAGCCGCGATTGGAACCTACAAATAAATCCAGCCCTCTGGGCCTATCGAACTTCCTTTCATACATCCACAGGAACAACTCCATACTCCTTAGTCTATGGTGTCAAAGCGGTACTACCTATAGAGGTTTAACTCCCCTCCTTGCACATATCTTTGCAGGGGAAAATATCAGGTGAAGAATACAGAGTAGCTCGGCTCACTCGGCTAGATCTCTTAGATAAGAAGCGAAAACAAGCCTATGATCATCTCACAGTCTATCAAACTCATCTCAAAAGGAATTTCAACAAGAAAGTGCTCCCATGACACTTTCAGCCAGGTGACATGGTCCTCAAAGAAAATATGAAAGTCCAAGCAGATCGAGAAAAGAATGGTAAGTTTGAACCTACATGGCTTGGTCCTTATGTTGTCACTGCCTCCTTTGGCTCCGAAGCCTATCAGCTATCTACACTAGAAGGAGAACTCTTGAATGATCCTACCAACATCATTCATCTCAAGAAGTTCTATGCTTGAAGATCCTTTGTATACCCAGCTTTTGAAAAATACAAAAAAAAAAATAGTAAAGAGAAATAAGCATCCAATGGTGAAAACATGGCAATTCAAGCGCCTTGGATAGGTACCTTGGTGAAAACCTAGTAATTTAGGCACCTTGTGTACTAAGACTAATCCATTATCTATCACTATCCTATCCCTCATCCATTTACCCACCATCCCATAACACACCTGCTTGTTCCTTTGGTGTTCCAACCAAATATCCAAAATCTAATGGAGCTTGTAAATACCTCCTGTACAACTTGCAAATCTTGTACCTTAGCTTGTAAATCTTGTACCCCAGCTTGTAAATCTTGTATCCCCCCTTGTATCATAGCTTGTATATCCAAATCTTGTCCAAAGCTTGTATCCTAGTTTGTATCCTATCACATGCACACAAAGAATCCCATTTTCACTTAAGCTTTTTGCAAACCATCTACCTATCTGCTTATCAACTATTATCGACATCCCACCCTTCACCAACATTTCCATCTCACAAAAACCCAAACATGAACAACCTTGTACATTTGTAACATATTTTGGTATGTCAGCTTGTACATCCTCTTTTTCTTAGTACCATTGTATCTATCTAGCTTTCATGTCAATTCCTCCTTGATCAGCATCTTGCACACATCGCACAACCCTTAGTTAGCTATTCCAATGCATCCTTTAGCTAGATCTCCTGTCACCAAAGTTTTATCCTTCTTAGTTCCACTTGCCAGACGCATCACTCATCTAGATCCATTAGCTTAGGTGCTCTCCGATAGATCCTTGTAGGATATAGCTTTCCTAATGTCTGATCTTGGTCTATTAGTACCTCTTCCTACCCATCTCATTGGCAAATGGTTCTCTTTTGGATTTTCACTTTCTTTTGATTTGGAATCTTACCTTTTGGGTCTTGAAGTATCTTTTCCAAACAATCTTTTTGTTCCCTCCTCAAAGTTTCCACGATCTTCCATATCATGGTATACTGCAAATGGGGCAATCTGGGCATAAGGTCTTGATCAAGTCTTTTGTTTGTTTTTATTTTCTACTTGTGGGTTACCCAGTGTTGGTTCCACTCTAATTCTTTCGAGATTCATGTGTGATGCTGGGGCAATCCTTGTGTGTTTGTTTTGAGTCAATCTCTCAATCCTCTGGATAGTTGGTGAAAAGGCCTTGATGTTCTTGGTAACCTTGGCAATTAACCAATAGTCCTATAGCAAAACTAGTGCTCAACTACATGGTGGTACTTCTCTTTGAAGTATCCCCCTGCTCAAAAAGCTTTAATGGATTCCCTTCATCTCCATTATCCCCCATCCATATCTAGCATCCGTCTCTCCTACCCTAGCTTATGCATCAGTATCTCTTTGAGTCACTCCTCACCTTTAGCTTTAGGGATCCACCAATCCAATCAATCCACCAAGCCTCATCTTTCAAGTTCCACAATCCTAGTCCTAGGGATCTTTGAAACCCATCTTCCACCAATCTGACTCTTTGAAATCCTGTTGCATCAGCTTTATAATCCCCTCATCCATCTCCCTATCTTGGATTCCTTTTATAGCACTCCACTCCTTCATCCTCCCCCCAATCCTAAAAGTCTTAAGCTTATTTACTCTTGTGCCTCTAATTTTCCCCTTTATCATTCTCCTGTAGTGAGAGTTTCAGCTAATTTAGCCCCTTCTCTTTGCCAACCTATTTCCTTGTTCATCTCAAATTCTTTTATGTTTTTCAAGAAGCTGTCGAGCCTCATTTTCTCTCCCCACTGCCTTCTTTAGGGGGCATCTCTATGTCTAGTCTCTCCTCTTATTATCCGAGACTGGGGCAACCTTTTTGCTAAAACATCTTCCTCGTGTCTTCTTCATTTGAACTTCTTTGAAATAGTGTTGTCTCAACACTTTGTCAAAGAGGGGCAAAATCTAGACACCTAAATTTGATTACACTGCTTTGGTAATCCTATTTAGTTATCTCTAAAGGCATCATTAATTAAATTCTTATTTAATTAATCCTTTTGCCATCCCCTAGCTGATTAATTTAATTAATCATCTATAGTCCTAATTGATAAATCAAATAACCTATTATTTATCAATTAATCCTATTCTTCTCTCTAATTCCAAAATCCTCATTTATTAAATAAATCTATTTGATAAATAAAGCCCTCAAATCTAATAACCCCTAAACTATCATAAACCCCCTAATGTTGTCACATTCCCTAAGCAAGCTTAAGACTTTCTTAAGCCAAGCAAAGTCAACAATCTCAACTCCCTCCAAAATATCCCAACCACCCAACAATGAATGCTCTTACAAAGGCAATAAAGACTCTTACAAGCTCTTACAAGCCATAATGAAGGGTCTTTATGAAGATATTATCCCTTGAGCCTCCTTTGTTGACTCATCCATCCCCTTGCCTCCATCCACTCACCCTGTGACATGTGTCACTCCTTAGTTGGTGCTAAACAAGCACAATCCATGTGCTCCCCTTTGAGTGCATCCTAGCCCTCCTTAAGCTTTCATCTCTCCTTGCATCTTAACCCTCCATCCCTCAAGCCCTTAGCCTATAAATTGAATCCCCTCCCAAGCCATTTCATCACAACTTTTGAGCTAAAGTTATAATGCCATTTTAAGACCAAGTTTTATACCAATCTCATACATCCACACCAAAAATCTCAAAAATCTCCATTGAAGCTAGTTTGAAGCTTGAGCATACATCCCATAATCCTACATACTAATCCTTTACTTAGACTCATCCCTAAATCAAGTGACCATCCTCATTGGGAGAGCCATTTTATGGCTCATATTCTCATTTGAGGGTTTCACTTCATCTCTCATATATGTTATGGTTTTTATGCTAGTTAATGCTTTTATTTTTGAATAGATTAGTATTTCTTGCTAACATATTTCTCATATACAACCATTACTTTAATTTAGTTGCGAACACATAAAAGTAAATAGCATGAACACATTTGACACCAAGATTTAACATGGAAACTCAATTTGGGAAAAAACACCAATTGTGACTAGTTATTATTTTTCACTCTTCTAAAGTGAGCCCTATTAGGAGCCAACATTGTTAAAGGTCACAAAACACACTGTTAGGTGTGACCCTATTAAAGGATTTAATCACCCTGTTAGAAGTGGCCTTATTAGAGATTTTGAAATAATTCAATAGAACTGTCACCTTGTTAGAAGATTTAAAAATGGTTGTTAAGCCAACTCTATTAAGACATTTTAGATCACTACTACAATGGTTAGAAAGAAACAATTAAATGACCTGATTGAATGCAAGTAAATTGTTGATTATAGATCTTTATTTTTGCTTGTACTTGATCCTTCTTGATTGAATATAGCTTTGCTACTCCACAAGGATATTCTTCTTATCCTTAGCTTCTTCTACTCATTATCAAATCTTCAATTTTCTCATACACTCGTACATTCTTCTTATCCTTAGAAGATGAAGAGGAGAAACTTGCTAGATATATGAATGGCTTGAAAGTATCCATTCAAGAAAATTTGAGTTTGCACACCCCTTCATTTGTGAATAAGTGTTATGAGTTAACAATAAAAGTGGAGGAGAAATAGAAGAGAAGGAAAGATCATAACAAAGGCAAAGGAAATGACAATAAATACTTCAAGGGAAAGAATAATTCATGGAACAAGGGGTGGTATAGCAGCAATAGTAGCAAGACTACAAATTAGAATCTAGGGACAAGGATTTGACCAATTCAAGTTCCAAAGGGAACTACAGAGGAGGCAATCCCTTTAACAGAGAAAGAGGTGGTAGAGGCAATGGCCCTATAAAATGCTATAACAGCAACCAATTGGGAAATCATCCAAGTAGGTGTCCTAAGAGAAGAAACAAAAACTAATGTGAAAGAAGAGCACAATTGGTTCAAGAAGACATTTTAGGACTTGAAGTTGAAGAAGGAATAGTCTTGATGATGAGGAAATCTTTCCTACAAGTACCACACACTAAAGAGATACATTAAAGGAAGAACCTATTCAAAACAAGGGTTAAGTGCCAAGGAAAGGTATTTAACTTGCTTATATATTCTGGTTCTATAAAAAAATTAGTTTCTAAAGAAATGGTGCAAAAATCAGGATTAAAGAATACACCACATCCTTTCCCTTATAATGTATCATGGCTTACTAAAGGGCAAGAAACCTTAGTTACTAAAAAAACTACAAAAGAATTCTCTCTTAGGGATTTCAAAGATAAAGTCTTGTGTGACATTTTTGAAATGGATGCTTTCCATCTCCCTTTAGGGAGACCATGGCAATATGATGTGGATGCCACCTATAGTGGTAGGAAAAACAAATACACCATCATCAAAGATGGAAAATCCTTCACCATGAAACCATTACCTGATTAGAAATTAGAAAAGAAACCACAAAAATTGTAATATGAGAAAAAGAAATGATAAAAATAATAAAGGAATCAAAAGAGGGAGGTTTCATACTAATTGTGAAGCTTGAGGATGGTGAGAAAAATTGATTAGAAAGCACCTATACCAGTAGAAGTCAAAGGATTGCTAGAGAAATATAATGATTTAATGGAAAGTGACATGCCCTCTTCTATCCCTCCTCTCAGAGATATTACACATTAGATTGATCCAATACCTAGATCCTTGTTTCCAAACAAGGCACCCTACAAGATGACTCCATATAAAAAAGTAGAGATTGCAAAACAAATCAAAGAAATGCTTGCCAAAGGTCTAATTAAAAAAAGTATGAGCCCTTGTGCAATACCCTTTGTCCTTGCACCTAAAAAGGATGGAACTTTGAGGTTACACATTGATAGTAGAGCCATAAAAAAATATATATATTAGGTAAAGGTTCCCTATACCAAGGATTGAAGACCTACTTGATCAACTTAGAAATGTTTGCTACTTTTCTAAAATAGATTTGAAATCGGGATATCACCAAATAAGGATTAGGCTTAGAGATGAATGGAAGACAACATTTAAAACAATAGAAGGAGTATTTGAATGGCTTGTAATTCCATTTGGGCTAAGTAATGCTCCAATTGCATACATGAGACTCATGAGTGAAATTTTTATTGACTTTATTGGCAAATTTGTTGTTATGTATCTTGATGATGTTCTAATCTTTAGCAAAAATAGGGAAGAACATTTGAACCATTTTGAGCAAGTCTTGAGAAAACTTCATGATCAGAAGTTGATCATCAACTTGGAGAAATACACATCCATGTAGAGGGAACTCACCTTTTTGGGATTTTTCATATCCCAAGGGACTCTAAAAATGGATCCAAGCAAAGTGGAAGCAATTATCAATTGCCCACCTCCAAAAAACCAAGGTGATGTAAAGAGTTTTCATGGTTTGGCCACATTTTAAAGGAAATTCATAAAGAACTTCAATCATATATGTGCTCCTATACTTGATACAATCAAAGCAGGCAAGAAAACTAAATTATTTTGGACTAATGAGGCAAACAATGCTTTTGAGTATTTGAATAATAGAGTGGCTCAATATCCTATCTTGACCTTGCCTAATTTTAGGAAGGTGTTCACTATTGAAACATATGCTAGTAATATAGCCATTGGTGTTGTCAAAAGTCAGGAAGGAAACCCAATTGATTTCTTCTCTAAAAAATTAAATGATGCTAAGAAAATATAATAAACTTATGACCTTAAAATGTATGCAGTATAATACCCCAAAATTAGCTCATTGCCATTATACCAATTTTGGTCTATTATGATCAATCCTAAGACCTATTCTAATAGGCAATTCTTATTCTGCTACTCGCTACTTGAATTAATTGTCAAATGCTTAAAACCCTAATCTGCATTAATCAAACTCTTTATTTAATTCCTATGGTATTGACTCATATTAGTCACATTAAACCTATTGATTAAGATTTAATTTAATTATTAATTATTTATACTTTAATTAAATTAAATCTTCACCTAAGGCTAATGTACTAAGGAATTAAAAATATTTAATTTAATAATTATGCTCACTTTAATTAATTGAATGTGATTATTCAATTAAATGAAAAAGTCGTTTATGAGGTCATATCTCACTTTATTAAATTAAATAATATCTTCAAAATCTTCTCTTCAGTTCCAAAATGGAAACTCTGAGTGAACTATCTTTCGAATTGGAATTAATCTAGTTAACTTGTTCTCACACTCATGAAAAGCTCAGTTAACTCTCCTTTCTTAAAGAAGTTTCCATTTTAACTGAATCTTTGCTTCAATCCTGACCGTTGATTCGAGTTGATCTCAGTCGTTGATGGATTCTAGGAATTCTCTTTAATAGACTCTTAATTCCTCATTACAAAGGTTGAATTCTCATGCTATTGAATTTTTGTTGGATTGCATACTCACTTTCATAGCTTTATATGTGATTTTGCTTAATATCTTAGTATCATTTAGATTAAACAATGCATACATGTAGCTTAATTTCTTGTATTCCTTTTTAGATTAATTCTTGCAATTCATATAGATTAATTTGCATAATCATATAGTTGCATTCAAAACCCTTCATTCTAGATGGTCTGATTACCTGTACCTCAAATCATAGAGCATAAGTAGGTAAAATCCACTTAGATAGAAGGCAACAAATTGCCTTGCAGGACTCCTCTTGGGTGAATAATCTCATGTTCATTCCAGGATGGATCCGTATACAAAGACCATGTTTAAGTGTGTGTGTGTGTGTGTGTTAAATAGAGGCCACATATTAATGCATACATTTTTGGCACCAAAAGAAGAACTCGCTACTCCCCTTGTTGACTATGGGTACCCTCAAGGACTACTTTTGAAAGAAACTCAAGCCAATAGATACTGGGCTACAAGTCTTTTCACTACCTTCATAGATCATACTTCTTCATATCCTCCTATCCCTATGAAGTCCACTCCAAGTAATTTTCATTTTGAACTTCAAGAGCCTATTATGCAGACTCTAGAAATAGATTCGAATACAGATTCAGATACTCCCTCATCTTTAGAATTGGTTTCATGTCAAGAGGATTACTTACATGATGAAGAAACAAGTGTTGATCAAGACCAAGATTAATTTGTCCCCTTTCAAATCTTCCAAGATCTCGTGCCTCCATCTCAAGAGTCGTATAGTCCTCCATCTCCCATGTCATGCACCTCTACTAAGAAAGATCAAGATATTCCTTCCACCATCCCTAAGGAGACTATCAAAGACCAAGAGAAGGATACTTTTCCTATACTAGCTAAGATTCCTTTTGAAGAAAGTGTTCCCTCACTCTCTTGTTCTACCTCACTACATTCACTTCAAAACTATTCTCAAGCTTTAAATACTCCTATCAAAGGTATTTCTCCTATAATAGTTACTCATAAATATATTGATGGATTTGGTCATATTGCTCACTCTAAAGATGTTGATATCCATACTCATGGTTCATTCACATCTTCTAAATCTATCCTTGGTCCCTACCCATCTAAGCTAAAACCTTCAAGTCTTCCATCCATATTGGGATCTTATGTTCCTCTATCTCCTACTTCCACTCTTATCTCATTACACATTCCTCCTACCCTACCCCAAGATCAACAAAGACACACATACTTGAACTCTTCACATCCACATTTCCATCTAAACTAGTCATATTGGCCTCATTCATCCATAAATTCTGAGTCCTTTGGAAGCAATTTGTATGATCAACTCAAACACAAGTGCATGAATCCATCCTCAAAAGTTCACTATGTCTCCTCTAATCGACATGTGAATGTCAAGAAGGAAAATACACAAAAGAGACTACAAAGGTCCACTATTTAAAGAGCTCAACCAAAGAAAGTATGGGTTCTTAAATTTTTTATCAAAGAAATGCATTCCAAAGCATCTAATGAAAAATCAAAAGCTATATGGATTCCCAAGTCTCTTTTGAAGGACTTGAATATTGAAAACAAATCAAAGGTGACATTGAAGCTTCCAAAGGCTTCCACTCCATCTTCTTCCCAACATCTTCCTAAAAAGGTTTGAAAACCTTCTACTCCACCCCTCTTCAAAATGGCTTTTCCACCTCATACATCTAAACCTCATACTATTTCATCCATATTTCCTCCATCGTTCCACTACCCTTCAAGGTGTGTGTCAATGTTGATCTTGCCCACTTTTTGTTCTACCCTTGCACATCCCTTTCAATACCCTATCAACTCCACCTTCTATCCTCCACCTTTTATCCTTCCCTTGAATTTATCTCATCCATAGCCTAAAACCTTATCCTCCATATATCTTTTCTACTATCTCCCCTCCATTACCTTATCAGCATCTTTGAGTGTACCTTGCTATGGCCTTGGCTTATCATTACTTATCTTTCTTATAGGCATGCTATATATCTTGAGAAAGGCTTGAATTCTTTTGTAATGTCCCTTTTCTGATTTTGTATGATATTTCCAACCTTTAATCAGATCTTTAAGATCAAACAACTAATATCACAAAGATCCTCCAAATTTCTCAAGAAACCCCAAATCGGGTATGCCAGAAATGGTGCCAAAAGCTTCACAGCTTCACCAATTATTAATAAATCTAAAAGTGGACATTTTTACAGAAATTTCAGTAGCATAATAGCCTAAAAAATGAAATTTCCAGATCCGTATATCCTTTACACAACATTTCTCAAATGTAGGACAAAAACTATGCTCATCGGGCTCCCGAAATTAACACAAAAATGCTCGGAAACACCACAAAAACACTAATAATCTATCTCAGAAGTTTAATAAAGTCCCAATACATATATTCACCTCTATCTTAACACCTTAAAGTCTGAAATACAGCAGCAACCCAAACTGATATGAAATACTTAACTGAAAACACCAAACTCATACAAAAAACACACTCGAAAACCCACAAATCTGCACTGTTCAGCACAAAGGCAAACTCTGTATGAGCATGCACATGGAATGGCTTCAAACTCCCATCCTTAGCCTTCTTGGAAACCTGAAAACTCCTATTCTTGGGTCTCTCTGGAAACCTGCAAACTCTCGTTCTTGGGTCTCCTTCTCCACAGGTTTGGCAGCCTCTGAAGAATAACAAAGAATGAGCAAAAATCAAGTTCTGGAATCAGCCCAAAATGCCTCCAAACCCCTTAAAAGAGGGCATAACTGTAACTCATGTCCAAGAGAGGTTAATGAAACATATTTTAATAATAATTTTCATTTATTAGTCCAACTATTTCCAAAGATTAACCCCCTTTTTCTGAAACTTCACTTTCTTGGGCCTGCCTGCCTTAGCAAAGATTATTATTTTTTTAATTATTTGAAAAGGGGACATGACAAGTCCTCCCCTCCCAAACATTGCTTGTCCTCAAGAAATGGCTGAACAATAAACCAATCAATCCACCTAGATCCCAAATGTAGTCATGAACTATACTACTGCCAAATAACATAGGCTCCTGCAATATCCTCTGCAATATGACCAAGAGGAATCCATAATCAAACTGACAATTACAGCTCAACCAAACTCCAAAATCACCACTACCACAATCAAAAACCCATGAGACACAAACTCTTATAACATTAGAACCCAAGTAAAGTGGACAAATCAAACTGCCAACACAATGAATACCATCAACGCATCCCACTAGCCTATACAAAATGTACAATCCAACTCTACAACAATGGTGAATGCTCTCAAATGAAACTATACCAAGTATGGAGAATCCACACACTGTACAACTCCTACAGTCAACACAACTCTGTAGATCATTGGCCACTGTCTCATAACCATAACTCCCATGCACCCCTGATGGTGAAAAGCCATCACAAGATAAACAACAAGAAATGGAACCCAAACCAAATTTTCCTGCCATAAACTCCTCAACACAAGGATCAATTGCTAACTGATGTACATACCCTGCAATATAATGTTGATTAAAAAAACCAACCTCAGTCAACAACTCACCATGAACAAGTGATACAACCCACTGTGACTGATTACTAGCTAAGTCAGGAGATATCATAGCCAAAGGAGTAGAATCAATAACAACACCTGTTGAAGCATCACTCCAAAACTCCTAATCTAAGTCATGTATTATCAAGCTATCAACTGCAGGACCTATCGCCATGTCATGCCCATCACAACTCCCATCCTGAGGCATCAAACTATTCCATAACTGATGATAAGCACTAGGAACCAAAGTACATCTCTGTATCATAATCTCATCAATATGGTCATCAAAGGTAAATTGATGAGCGTACCTCATAGTGTAATGCCGATAGAATGCGCCAATCTCAGTCAGTGGCTTAGACTGTAATCCAGATGAAACTAACTGTAATTGATCATTAACCATGTTGGAACTGACTACTACCTCTGAAGATATCACCAAGGGAGTAGTATTACTAGTAGGAACCATGCCAACTGTTGACTCACCAACATCACACATGATCTTTGATACATCTCTAGTCTCTATGCCATTAGTACTAGAGGCCACCACCATGTCAGGCATACAACAATCTGCTACAACACCCATCTCAACTAAACCTGACTCTAGTGGGAATGAACTTGATATGCCAATGTTAGTATCAAGGATGGATGCATCCCCATCTCCACAGTCTCTGACAATCTCGGCCATGGACATCCTCGGATCACCAAACACCACAACTTGTGACTGTATAAAATTAGGTAAAGACTGTAGCTGCTCTAACTCCATGGTCACCTTAGCCAAATGAAACTGTGACTCCTTGAAAGCCAACTGTGTACTCTCAAGAATCTCAGAAGTCACCTCAAGCTACTCAGTAAGCTCACTCACCTTATCTTCCTTGGCCAACAATGCATCATATGTTGTACTGCCCCACTCCATAAGATAATCTCTGTCAGCTACCAACTGTATATAATTCTGTGTCAAAATCTGAATAGCCTCCCATAAAGAGTGGATCTCTGTCAAGGAAAGATAACTGCCTTCCTGCTCATCACTAGTAGGAGAACCCCATCCATAAATTGCTAACAACTGACGAGCAGCATCAAAATGCTGGCAAGTGATAGCAATGTCTCAGTCACTAACTCTTAACTGATTAGACACATGATGGCACTGGCTTGACTGTCTCATACAAACCTCCTCTGATGTATTGTCTAAAGGAGTATCCTCAAAGTCACTAGTCTCTAGAGTATTACAATCCATACCTGGTGAATCAAATCTAAAGCTCATATCAACATACGGAGTATCAAAAACATTAGCACTACTCTCCAACTCCTCTGTACCCAAGGAAACTAAGTCTTCAAAACTGCCCACTACATCCTTCTGGATGTCATCAATGCCAATATGATCCTGGGACTCATCTGTACACACTGCCAAATATGAAATATCATCAACACATTTCAGCAAGTATGGTCGACTGGATATATGAACAAAGCCCAACACCGATGTATAAAAACTAATACCAACATCGGATAAGCTCCTGGCACAAGAAAAGACAACACCGTGCAATCTGCTAATCAAATCCATGATAGCACCCAAACAATCACTGCTACCAAAAAGTGTTAAAGATTTACAGTCAACTGAATCTCAAATGCCAATATAACAATCTCGAGTCCATATCCATAAACTAGAATCAACTGGTAACTGAAGAAAAATCCTCACTTGAGTAATATGACCAATACCAACTAACTCCACATACCTGTCATGATGAGATAATGTAGTCACAATACTGTCTTCACTCACCTTCAGCTGGCGGAATAAATCATGTGAAGTACTACTAGCCTCAACCTCATGTGACGAAGCATCTAACTGTGCCTGGTACTCTCTCTCAGAAAAGTCATGAATGCTCAATGTCTGCTCATCTCCACCAGGTATCTCACCATCATGCACAACAACATCCTCATAATCATCATCCTTGAGGTCAAATCTATCTATCACTATTTGACTAAAATCATCAAATGTAGTTACCTGATCATGACCTTGAGTAGTCATTCCATGATACCACCAATCAGAGGCTGCATCTTCCAAGTGTAGACTTGAAATTTGAACAACATCACTCTCCTTCATGGGGTTAAGTGTGAAGAAGGTCTGTAATTTTTGTAGCCATGCTCTAACTGAAATTTTATTTGTTCCATCAAAAGTAGGGGCTATAAACTTGCTTATTTTATTTTTGAGCTCTCTTCCACTTATGTCATGCTCCCTTCTATACTCTTTCTTGGGCATCAAAGTGTTCATCATATCCACATATTCTCTAAAAGGAACCAAACTATGAAAGTCATCATCTAAGCCATTATAAGTAGCTCTTAATGTAATCAAGTTACCTGTAACATCTTTCACAGGATTAATGGCTGGATTTGGTACTGGTGGCTCATTTGCAGGCAAGAAAATAGTTTTGGTTGATTTAGATGGTGTGGATTTCAGATTTCTTGGCTCTTGTGAAGTGCTCCCTTTCTCATTAATAGATGCAACTCCTTTTAGTTTTTCTGTCAATATTCGCAAAGCCTCTCTAGTTTCTGCCAAACTATCCACTGTTTGCTTCTGAGTATTTTGGATGTCTTGGAAGAATTTCTTTGCCATCTCATCAAGATCAGCCATACTTTTCCCTTCCTTGGATTTTGTACTTTTACTTTCAACTAGAGATTTGATCAAAAGTTCTTTATTTTTCTCACTGCAAATATCTTTTTTTCTCTTTCACTTAGTTGCATGCAACCATAAATTTTGACATGCAGCTGATTAGAAGCAACATGCAACCACCAAATTCACCAAGAACTAACATGCAAATGATTAGAAGTAGAATGCAACCATAAATTTTGACATGCAAGATTTGAGTAGTTATCAAACTGACATGCAAGATCTGGGTAGTTGTCAAAACTAACATGCAAGATCTGGGTAGTTGTCAAAACTGACATGCAAGATTTGGGTAGTTGTCAAAACTGACATGCAAACTTCTACAACCACCAAATTCACCAAGAACTAACATTCAAATGATTAGAAGTATAATGCAACCATAAATTTTGATAGGCAGCTGATTAGAAGCAACATGCAACCATAAATTATGACATGCAAGACCTGGGTAGTTGTCAAAACTGACATGCAAGATCTGGGTAGTCGTCAAAATTGACATGAAAACTTCTACAAACCCTCAGGCTGGCAAGATCATGGCTCTGATACCATTGTAATGTCCCTTTTCTGATTTTGTATGATATTTCCAACCTTTAATCAGATCTTTAAGATCAAACAACTAATATCACAAAGATCCTCCAAATTTCTCAAGAAACCCCAAATCGGGTATGCCAGAAATGGTGCCAAAAGCTTCACCAATTATTAATAAATCTAAAAGTGGACATTTTTACAGAAATTTCAGTAGCATAACAGCCTACAAAATGAAATTTCCAGATCCGTATATCCTTTACACAACATTTCTCAAATGTAGGACAAAAACTATGCTCATCGGGCTCCCGAAATTAACACAAAAATGCCCGGAAACACCACAAAAACACTAATAATCTATCTCAGAAGTTTAATCAAGTCTCAATACATATATTCAGCTCTATTTGAACACCTTAAAGTCTTAAATACAGCAGCAACCCAAACTAATATGAAATACTTAACTGAAAACACCAAACTCATACAAAAAACACACCCGAAAACCCACAAATCTGCACTGTTCAGCACAAAGGCAAACTCTGTATGAGCATGCACATGGAATGGCTTCAAACTCCCATCCTTAGCTTTCTTGGAAACCTGAAAACTCCCGTTCTTGGGTCTCCTTCTCCACAGGTTTGGCAGCCTCTGAAGAATAACAAAGAATGAGCAAAAATCAAGTTCTGGAATCAACGCAAAATGCCTCCAAACCCCTTAAAAGAGGGCATAACTGTAACTCATGTCCAAGAGAGGTTAATGAAACATATTTTAATAATAATTTTCATTTATTAGTCCAACGGTTTCCAAAGATTAACCCCCTTTTTCTGAAACTTCACTTTCTTGGGCCTGCCTGCTTTAGCAAAGATTATTATTTTTTAATTATTTGAAAAGGGGACATGACATCTTTCCAAAAACTCTAAAAATCCAAAAACAAAGAAAAAAAGAAAAAAGGAAAAATGTGCCTTGGTGAAAACCTAGAAATAGGCACCTTGGTAGCAAAAGTAAAGAAAAATAAATCCGTCCTATGGTGAAAACCACTTCTTGTGGCACCTTGGACAAGTACCATGATGAAAACTTGGTAAATAGGCATCATGCATAGTTCTTCCATCCACAAGTTCCTATCATGATCTTGCTTATCCTTTAGATGTCCTCATTCCTTAAGTCATTCACTCATAACCTCCATAACAAACTTTTCTATCCTATTCAATTAACCCTTTGGTCTTGATCAACGAAAGAAAGAAGAAAACTCAGTTCTTAGCAATCTCTTGACATGGTCATTTTCTTGGATTACTTACATGATACCCTTCATTACACCATGAGCTTACATTGTTATATCCTTTTCCCTAGCTTGAGTAATCTTGTGAAGGCTTTCCTTGAGGGTAACATTCATCGCTTCATACTCCTTGCCTATCCATCTCCACTTATCCACCAGCTTGCTACAACTTCTTGTCCTACACCTTGCTAGACACTGGAGCAAAATCAAGATAATCCTGCTTAAGAGCTAGTAATCTTTGAAAAAATCCTAAAAATTAGAAAAAGTCCTAAAAAAAAAAAATTGTTACCCTGGTGAAAACCTAGCAATAGGCACCTTGGTAACACCTAAAAAAATTCAAAAAAATCAAAAATACAAAAAAATTCAAAAAGAGAAAAATACAAAAAAATTGAAAAACAAAAAAAATGCCATTGATGAAAACCTAGAAACAGACATCATGGTAGCAAAAAAAGGAAAATCCTGCCAAGAAGGTGAAAACTTGGTAAATAGGTGCCTCTTGTTTCCAATTCTCCATCTCACACTGCATCTTCTGGCTTTCTATATAGTTGTGTTTCTGATTTTCCTACTTTCCACTCATGTATCCATGGATTGAGTCTTCTTACAGCTTGGGGGCATCCGCCTTCAAGTGTCACTCCTTTCGAGATTCTCCTCATAGAATCTCTTTCGTGACAGTCACCGATCATTTTGGCTGTGTTTGCCTACTATCGCTAGTGTCAATCCTTTTGAGATTCTCCTCATAGAATCTCTTTCACAACAATCATCGGTCATTGTGGTTGTGTCTTCCTACTATCGCTAGTGTCACTCCTTTCGAGATTCTCCTCATAGAATCTCTTTCGCGATAGTCACTATCATTCTAGCTATGTCTGCCTATTGTCGCTAGTGTCACTCTTTTCAAGATTCTCCTCATAGAATCTCTTTTGCAACAGTCACTAGTTGTTTCAACTGTGTCTGCCTACTATTGCTTGGGTCACGTCTCTAGATTCCTTTATGGAAGATCTCTTTTGCATCAATCACCAGTCATCCTGGCTATGTCTATCTATTGTAGCTCAGTCCTCCTAGGTTCTTCACCTCAAAGATCCCTCTTTGACCTCAGTCACCAGTCATTCTGACTACATCTACCTACTATTGTCACCCTACTAAAGAGATTTATTTCAAACATGTTTTGGACACTAATACTTGACATCAATCCTATAATACAAAAATGAATGCAAAATGACATATTTGTTTGGATATGCTGAGCATTTTTTCTTTGTTTTCTTTGTTTTTTCTTTACCATGTCTCCTCAAGCCACTCAATGATGTCATTTTTGACTAGAGAAGTAATGACTAGGGGTGTGATCTTTTCTTTTCTTTCTATTTGTGGTTTAGTTCCAATTAGTTGACATATTCCTATAAGAGGGGTGTCCACTATAAGAGCCTCCATCTTGTATTGGATGGCCAGGCGTACCTCAACTCCTTTTAACAAATATGTTAATAATGTTGGTTCTTCTCCTTGTTTGTTAGAGTGAACTCTTCATGCTATTGTACATACTAATACTCATCCTTCTAAGTGAATGTACGGTTCACTACGAGTATACCTAGCACATTTTTGACTCAAGTTACGAATGCAAAGGTCATTACAGACAGAATACTTACTGATTGCTTAGAATAAGAGGGATCTCCTATGTTTCTAGTGTGTCTACCATACAAGAAACATTCTGGTCATCCTCGCATTTATGCTTTGATGCTTATGTTAACTTGCTATATTAAAAGGGACAAATTTTCTTGTCATTCTGGCTTCTTGTGCCTCGAATGCTTACATTTAATCTCAACAAACTTATAACATATGTCCTATTCATATTCTCATGATTGCAATGTCAGTGGGAATTGTATGAAATATGGGGATTTTTCCTATGCTCAGTGATGATAAATGGTCGAGGCTTGGTAATAAAACCTAGGGTTTCATTTAACATAGTCTTGCATTCCATATTTCACTTGCATAAGCACATGATTCAATTGTAACTATGTTCCCATCCTTTGTGATGAGGAATTTTTGGCTTCTTCAAAGAATCATGTTCTTCAAAACTACACAAATGATTGATTAATCACTCTCTTGGCTACTTTGGCTGCTCTAAATTTATTTTCGGGATCAAATTCGAAATCTGACACACCTAAGTCACTAAAAAATGCATTTAAAATTTTTGGGACCAATGCGATTGAATGCTTGTGCAATCCAAATTTTTCTCATACTTTGCAATTCTTAGAATCTTGTCAACTCAAAATTCTTCAAATTTTGTAAATTAATTCCTTAAAAAGTCAACTTTGGTCAACTATTGGTCAAACTTGGTCTTTTGGACCTCGAAATCACTTTGGATTGACTTCCAATATTCTTCAGATCATTCTAATCTCTTCATATTTATTCAGACCATTCTGATCTCTTCATATTTTCTTCTAATCATTCTTATCCTTTCTACACTCTACTACATCTCAAATTTCTTTTATATCTCTTTGTATACTGCTTTACATCATATTTCTAGTGTGTCATCTTTCAATTTCGCTCCCGAGGGGGCAGGACGATTCCATCATTTAACTTGAATTTAAAATCAATCTTAATCTTCATCACTTGGAGCATCTTGTTCCTATCTTATGTCCTTGTCACTTGGGGCATCTCATCACTCAGGACATCTTGCTCCCTTCTATCTGGCATCTTTGCTATCTATCTTATCTTTTCATCAACTAATCAATCTTATAACAACTCTTCTCAAAGTTTGATGGGCATGTACTAGGACAGTCTAAACTTTGACTCTTGAGGATCAAGCCTCATTCTGGGGATGATTCTATGACTTATAATTCAATCTTGCTATCTTTTATTAATCTCAGGTATCTATATGTTCTATCTAGATCTTTAAAGGTTAAGCTTCATTTTGGAGATGATCTTTTAAATGTTATCAATCTCAAGTATCTAGGTGTTCTATCTGGATCCTTAAAGGTTAAGCTTCATTCTAGAGATAATCTTTTAAATGCTTATCAATCTTAGGTATCTAGATGTTCTATCTAGATCCTTAAAGATTAAGCTCCATTTTGGAGATAGTCTTTTAAATGCTTATCAATCTCAGGTATCTAGATGTTCTATCTAGATCCTTAAAGATTAAGCTATGTTCTAGAGATAATCTTTTAAATGCTATCACTCTCAAGTATCTAGGTGTTCTATCTAGATCCTTAAAGATTTTTCTATGTTCTGGAGATAATCTTTTAAATGCTTATCACTCTCAGGTATCTAGGTGTTCTATTTGGATCCTTAAAGGTTAAGCTCTTTTCTGGAGATGATCTTTTAAATGCTATCAATCTCGGGTATCTAGATGTTATGTCTAGATCCTTAAAAGTTAAGCTCTATTTTGGAGATAATCTTTTAAATGCTTATCAATCTTAGGTATCTAGATATTCTATCTAAATCCTTAAAGGTTAAGCTTCATTCTGGAGATAATATTTTAAATGCTTATCAAGCTTAGGTATCTAGACATTCTATCTGGATCCTTAAAGGTTAAGCTCCATTCTGGGGATAATCTTTTAAATGCTTATCAATCTTAGGTATCTAGACATTCTGTATGGGTCCTTAAAGGTTAAGCTCCATTCTGGAGATGATCTTTTAAATGCTATTAGGTGTTCTATTTGGATCCTTAAAGATTAAGCTTCATTCTGGAGATAGTTTTTTAAATGCTTATCAATCTTAGGTATCTTGATGTTCTATCTGGATCCTTAAAGATTAAGCTCTATTCTAGACATAATCTTTTAAATGCTATCAATCTCAGGTATCTAGGTGTTCTATTTTGATCCTTAAAGATTAAACTATATTCTGGATATGATCTTTTAAATGCTTATCAATCTCAAGTATCTAGGTGTTCTATCTGGATCCTTAAAGATTAAGCTCTCTTCTAGAGATGATCTTTTAAATGCTTATCACTCTTAGGTATCTAGGTGTTCTATCTAGATCCTTAAAGATTAAGCTTCATTCTGGAGATAGTCTTTTTAATGCTTATCACTCTCAAGTATCTAGGTGTTCTATTTGGATCCTTAAAGATTAAGCTCCATTTTGGAGATAGTCTTTTAAATGCTTATCAATCTCAGGTATCTAGGTGTTCTATCTGGATCCTAAAGGATTAAGCTCCATTCTGGAGATAGTCTTTTAAATGCTTATCAATTTTAGGTATCTAGGTGTTCTATTTGGATCTTTAAAGATTAAGCTCCATTCTAGGGATAATATTTTAAATGCTTATCAGATCTCAAGTATCTAGGTGTTTTATCTAGATCCTTAAAGGTTAAACTTTGTTCTGAAGGAAACCTTTAAAATACTTATCAATTTAGGTATCTAGGTGTTCTTCTTGGATTCCTTAGGATCAAGCTCCATTCTAGAGATGGTTCTTAAAAGCTTATCAATTGGTCTCTGTATCATCAACTTCAGAACCAATCTCATCTACACATCATGCTTTTTGATTTTTCTTTGAATTGAACGTGTTACTCACACATTCATTCAAAGAGGGGCAAAATGTAATACCCCAAAAATGGCTCATTTCCATTATACCAATTTTGGTCTATTATGATCAATCCTAAGACCTATTCTAATAGGCAATTCTTATTCTGCTACTTGCTACTTGACTTAATTGTCAAATTCTTAAAACCCTAATCTGCATTAATCACACTCTTTATTTAATTCCTATAGTATTGACTCATATTAAACACATTAAACCTATTGATTAAGATTTAATTTAATTATTAAGTATTTATACTTTAATTAAATTAAATCATCACCTAAGGCTAATGTACTAAAGAATTAGAAATATTTAATTTAATAATTATGCTCACTTTAATTAATTGAATGTGATCATTCAATTAAATGAAAAAGGCATTTATGAGGTCATATCTCATTTTATTAAATTAAATAATATCTTCAAAATCTTCTCTTCAGTTCTAAAATGGAAACTCTGAGTGAACTATCTCTCGAATTGGAATTAATCTAGTTAACTTGTTCTCACACTCATGAAAAGCTCAGTTAGCTCTCCTTTCTTAAGGAAGTTTCCATTTTAACTGAATCTTTGCTTCAATCCTGACCATTGATCCGAGTTGATCTTAGCCTTTGATGGATTCTAGGAATTCTATTTAAGAGACTCCTAATTCCTCATTATAGAGGTTTAATTCTCATGCTATTGAATTGATGTCAGATTGCATACTCACTTTCACAACTTTATATGTGCTTTTGCTTAATATCTTAGTATCATTTAGATTAAACAATGCATACATGTAGCTTAATTTATTCTATTCCTTTTTAAATTAATGCTTGCAATACATATAGATTAATTTGCATAATCATATAGTTTCATTCAAAACCCTTCATTCTAGATGGTCTAATTACCTATACCTCAAATCTGAGAGCATAAGTAGGTAAAATTCACTTAGATAGAAGGCAACAGGTCATCTTGTAGGACTCCTCTTGGGTGAACAATCTCATGTTCATTCCAGGATGGATCCACATACAAAGACCATGTTGAAGTGTGTCTATTAAATAGAGGAAACATATTCATGCACACATGCAGTAGTAAAGGTTCTCAAAAAATGGAGAAGTTACCTTTTTCCAAAGGAATTTGTTGTTTATACTAACAACCATGCTCTAATATTTTTGAATTCTCAGGAAAAATTACATGTGAAGCATATCAATTGGATGGAGCAACTATAGGCATGCACTTTCACATTGAAGCACAAGAAAGGTCAATCAAACAAAGTGGTTGATGCTCTCAATAGAAGGGTCATCCTAATTGAAGAATTCCAATTATAGAGCATTGGGATTAATGCCCTCAAACATCTCTATGTAGGAGATTCAGACTTAGGAGATTCAGACTTTGGAGAAGCATTTAAGGTTTGTTCTAAATTAATAGGAAAATATCACACTGATTTTTCTTATTACATTATTAAAAATGATCTTTTATTAAAAGGTTCTCAATTTTATATAACAAGATGTTCTATGAGATTGAACATCATCAAGGAGAAGCACTCTGGTGGCATGGGAGGCAACTTTGTCATTGATAAAACATCTTAACAGATTAAGAGGAGTTTTTATTGGCCTAAAATGTCTAATGACATAAAGAAATTTGTGGAAGGTTTCACTATATGTTAGCAAGCTAAGGGTGTATCCACAAATCAGGGGTTACACCAGCCTTTGTCAATACCTACTAGACCTTGGGAGTCCATTTCAATGGATTTTGTAATGGGACTTCCTAGAACCAAATACGAATTTGACATCGTGTTTTTTGTTTAGACAAGTTCAACAAAATGGTGCATTTTGTCCCATGCAAAAGTACTATTGATGCCTCACAAATTACTCACCTTTTCTTCAAATAAATTGTAAGTATTCATGGTTTACAAAAGACCATTATTTCAAACAGGGATGTAAAGTTCCAAAGACATTTTTGGTATACACTTCACAAGAAATTCGGCACAAATTTGACATACATATCAACTTATCACCCTCAAACTGATGGCCAATCAGAAGTGGTGAATAGGTCACTTGGGAATCTTCTTAGGTGCCTTACTAAAAAGTATAATCAGATTTGGGATGTTATATTCCCTCAAGAAAAATTTACTTTTAATGATTCCTTGAATAGGGCCACTGGCAATACATTGTTCAAAATAGTGTATGGTCTACATCCTAGAGGTACATTGGATCTAATAGATCTACCATCAGAATTTAAAGTCAGTGCTCAGGGAGAAGACTTGGCAAAAATCATCAACAAAGTCCAAGAAGAGGTATAGCAATATAAAGAACATCCATATAAAATGAGAAGAGAAGTTCATTTCCATATAGGAGATAAAGTTTAGTTGTATCTCAGAAAAGAAAGGTTACCAAATGGCAGATATTCTAAGCTACACACGAAGAAGGTTGGCCCATGCATAGTTTTGCAAAAAAATGGGAGAAAAATCTTATGAAATATCCTTACCCCCTACATTTTATATTTCCCCAATCTTTAATATAGCTGACCTAACTCTCTACAAAGGTGATATAGGTTGTGGCATTGCAGGTACCTCTATATGTTCAGAACATCTTGATACATCAAATTTTGTTAAAAATATCCCTCCTAGAAAACTAGTGACATTGGAGAAAATCATGGAATCTAACGTCCTTAGGAAGACCAAAACTAAAACCTATATGCAGTACCTTATCAAATGGAAAGGATTACCTGACATTGATGCTACCTAGATGAGTGAAGAACAGATCCTTCAACATGGCACTACTTTTGATCAACTTGAATCAAGTGGGAACTTGAGCTCTAAATTTCATGGGGAGTATGATGTAGGGGCACCCTAATAAAACAAATGTTAGGACTCTTTTGAAGTCTTTTAAATCAGTAGGTTTTGATTAGGAATGTTGGCTATTCATGTTGACCCACTTGTGAGACCTAGTTCCAAGATGGGCATTTCATAAGCCCTTGGTCAATTATGGTCAAAGGTTTCACTTAGCCTATAATATTGGGATAGTTTATTTTTCATGTTTTTACATGTTTTGGTCCATGTTGTATTTTTTAAAACCACTTTTGGTTACCTTAGGAAAAGTTGCACTAAAACTTGCAAAGTTGCTAAAAAGTTGTCAAGCAACATTTAGCAACTTTTTGCAAAACTTGTATTTTTAATTCCCAATGACCATATTTGGTTTGAATGGTTGTTATAAACATTATTAAATCCTACATATTCCTTTCAGGTGGGTGGTATGCATAGAGGGTGTAATTTTATTTGCAAATAAATAAAATACCAAGTTTTTTGCAAAATATGATGTTGTAACTCATTGTATAGATGCATTCTAAAACACAAATATAGATTGGTGACATTGTTGGATATTCTTGTAAATTAAATTTCAAATGTAGTTGGAATGAGATCCTAACTTGTTTCCTAACTTTAGATATCTTAGTTTTACTAATTGTTGCCACAATTTCTTGTATCTACCAGGGTTTCTAACATTTTCACTCATATCTTGAGATTTCACCATGGGAATTTAATGGACCTGGGTGGAATCCAATTAGGAACAATTTACTTTAATATTATTTTGGTCTCATGTGAAAAGATGCAGACAGCAAGGAGAAACTTGATGCCCTAGGCATGCAAGATCCATGTGCATACTAGAAATGTGCAACAACAACTCCCACAACTTGATATAGAAAAGGATTCAAGACCTAGGATCTCTTTTATAATCCTTTTGTGTAATCCCCCTCATGTTCTAATTGTTGGATTAGGGTTTTGATCAGAGGCTAGAGTACTTCCTTTGTAAATGGTGGCCTAATTAGCTAATCCTCCAAGGCGAGATTGTAAGTTTTACTAGTTTCATTCTCATCTTGGGATCCCAAGGCTTCAATATGTTATGTAAACCATAAAGGGTATTTGAATCAGTGATTCATTTCTTGGGTTGTTTGGAGTTTTTTGAAACTAAGTCAAGTTTTCAAAATTCAAGAGCTACAAGCCTTGTCTTGAGTTTGTGAAGCAACTATTGCATAGATGTTGCATAGTTTAATTCTAATAATTTTTTCATATTATTTTGGACCTAAATATACTAAGAGTATTTCTTAGAGTCAACTCTAGTCCTTAAGTGAGTATGGGGAGTAAATGTGTCAAAAGTGCCCTTTAGTGCCCTATAAGAGCAACTAGTGATTAGTTGTCTTTATGGTAAGTCTTCCTTGTGATTAATATTTCTAAGGAGTGGTTTGGGTTGAGATAACCATAACCATCTTGTTAAGAACTTTTGATAGGTTTTTGGGGGTAGATTGGATTTGTAAGGACACTTATTGTATTCATACCTTCAGTGAAGAGATTCTAGGAACCTTGTTTTAACCCACTACTGGTTCCATTGCATCAATCTCCCTTATGATGAAATGAGACCCTAGGTATACCTTAGGTCACTCAACAAGATGAAAAACCCAAAACAAGGACAAAACCCTAATCGAGTTGCAATCCACAAGTCCAATTCCACTCAAGCCACTAGTACATTTGGGTTCATTTTTTGACCTTTATTGGTCAAATTTTTTACCCAATTTTCAACCAACTTTCGACCAACTTCGACCAACTCGTTGGTTGA
Organism: Cupressus sempervirens; assembly: GCA_028749045.1. Taxonomy (NCBI): domain Eukaryota; kingdom Viridiplantae; phylum Streptophyta; class Pinopsida; order Cupressales; family Cupressaceae; genus Cupressus; species Cupressus sempervirens. Next base: position 674,218,047 of record CM053788.1, on the reverse strand, counting down.
TATTTTTTTGGTCAAAATTTTGACCAACTCACTGGTTGGTCAAAAACCTACCAAAGCCATTGTGTGTGTTCAAATAGGAATTGGTCAAAATTTTGACCAACAAAGGTGAAAAAAAAAATTAGGCGTTGGTGGAAATTTCAACCAATGAAGGTGGAAATTTTGACCAAAAAAGGTGGATAAAAAATTTAGACATTGGTGGAAATTTTGACCAAAAAAGGTGGACAAAAATTTAAGTGTTGGTGGAAATTTCGACCAATGAAGGTGGAAATTTTGACCAACAAAGGTAGAAAAAAATTTAGGCATTGGTGGAAATTTCAACCAATGAAGGTGGAAATTTCGACCAACAAAGGTAGAAAAAAATTTAGTTGTTGGTGGAAATTTTGACCAAGAAAGGTAGAAAAAAATTTAGGCGTTGGTGGAAATTTCGACCAATGAAGGTGGAAATTTTGACCAACAAAGGTAGAAAAAAGTTTAAGCGTTGGTGGAAATTTCCACCAACAAAGGTAGAAAAAGCCCAGGAGTTGGTGGAAATTTTGACCAATGAAGGTGGAAATTTTGACCAATGAAGGTGGAAATTTCCACCAACAGCTAGGTGTAATTTTTTTTTAGGCATTCTATAAAAAAATTCACATGTCTTGCTTATGATATGACATTTTACATGCATCCTACACTCTCTTATCCAGCTAATGATGGATTACGCAAATTGATCTGAAACCATGATTCTAAAAAACACACAATCAAATCCAAAATGAACTTGCACTACAAATGGATTGTGGAAATCTAATATTGTTAATTTTGCATGCACGTCTACTAGGATAAATGTATGTTTAAGTTGTGATTGTCCTGGTAGACATGCATGCAATTTACCAATATCAGATTTCCACAATCCATTTGTAGTGCAAGTTCATTTTGGATTTGATTGTGTGTTTTTAGCATCATGGTTTTAGAGGACTCTACGTAATCCATCATTAGTTGGATGAAAGAGAGTGCAAGATGCATTCAAAATGTCATATCATACGCAAGGCATGTGAATTATTTTATAGAATGCCTGAAAAACATCGATAGTAACTAATATGAAGAATATATAATTAGTTATATGATTGAGACAAATCATGTACTAGTGAGTTGGTCGAAATTTCAACCAAAAAAATTTTGACCAATGGGTTGGTCAAATTTGGTCAAAAATTGGGTCAAAAATTCAACCAATAAAGGTCAAAAAATGAACCCAAATGTACTAGTGCAAGTATGCTCGCCAAGTTGACTCTGCCTCATCAAGGTTAGTTGTTAGGTCCGCTCATCGAGCTTGCTCACCAAGTCAGCTCACCATGTCGTGTCTCTAAGTGGCCTCGCTAAGTCGGCCTGCCAACTTGCCCCACCAAGTTGCCACTTTAAGCCCACTCACCATGTTAGATCGCCAAGCTAGCTCCCCAAGTCAGCTTGCCAAGCTGACAATTGAAGTACGCTCACCAAGTTGACTCTCTAAGTTCACTCACCAAGTCTGCCCCCTAAGCCAACTCTCCAGGTCAGCTCACCAAGTCACCCCCACTTGCCCCACCAACTCGCCACTTTAAGTCAACTCGCCATGTCAGCTCTCGAGGTCGACTCCCCTAATCTGAACTCCTTATATAGAAATAAATTTTATAGTCAAAATCTACAAATCACGTGTATTTGTTCATTGACATTTTTGCATTTTAAAGTTAATACTAGCACCACATTTGACTGAAGATAACCACCAAATGTTTGTTGAATGAACATAGTCACATGTGCTATTGGAAGAATGGATTCCTCTCCACCAGCTTCATCAAGGCATATCGACTACATAGTATCAACTACAAATCTAAAAGGAAAAAGAAAAACAAGATATCAATCTATGTGTGCACGCGCACATGCGAGCATGCATGCGTGTGCTATGTAAGTATGTTTAAGCACATCAATGGAGATTAATTTTTGTGTGCACATAATTTGTAGCATATCCTTAAATACTCATTTCTATGAGCATTTCTATATTGATATATGTCGGTATGATTTAAAAATTGAAAGACTCTAAGCACTTTGCAATTCATGTTACCTCAAAAACTCATGAGCATCTTCCTATTTTCCATATCCAAGGTGATTGCCAATGTTTTTAATTCTAGAAAGTATTCTAATTGGTGATAAGGCACCATCTCCTCCTCTCACCCTTGAGACAAGAAACTCAAGCTCACACATGAAGCACCAGTCTTTCTTCTGACCTGAGTAGACCCAACAAATAGTATAGGTTATTGTTTTTGCAAGCCGCAACTAATATTGCAATGCCTGTGTCTAAGGATAAATCTACTGAGAAATGATAACTTACATTTTTGAGAATGCGATCCATGGAGTAGATAGGCTACAAGAGGTTTTTTGTATATCAGGCACTGAAGCACCACGTTAACAAAGCAACTACCAATAGACCAGTGGAAAGGCAAAGATCATGAATAACAATCTACCCAAAAACTAATTCTTTATGTTTAAAAATTACAAGAATTCACAAACAAGATGTACCCTAACCGCTCCTCGAATTGAACCCACAATTTAACCTATTATACTTATATTTCAATGTAAATGACACAAGATTATAAATCAGCTCATGAAGATATTATCATTCTACCATTCTGAACTTTGAGATTGGTTTTTCTAACAATCATTTGGATTGCCATAGACCATAAAACAAGAGGGAAAAGCATGTGCTCTCAAATAGAATAAAATGTTGGCACATACCTGTCTTCCACATTCCAATTCCAATGGAAAAAGTCACCAACATAGATATTATACTGAGTTATTGATAATAGATTCTAATGCATACATTCAAATGGAAAATATGAAAATAAACAAGTGGAACAGCCTCAGTTATTTACCTTTGGGAACACCCAGTTTAGGGAAAACTCTAGTGCATGTTCTTGCTTTGTTTCCTATGTACCTTTCTATGCAATAGTGTTCTCTCTCACATGTGGGGGTAGGGGAGACAAGGAGGCTCTTTTGTTGTCTCCTTGGCTATGCAATAGTTCTGCAACACCCTACCCCCCTCTCTCTCTATGCAATAGTTCAAAGGTATAATCCACATTTGAAATGTGGAAAGTTACCAAATTTATTCTAGTTTACTCTCTTTTGTTCTTTTTCATGTAACAGGAGACCCTGTAGTAATGGATTTGTGTTTCCCTAGCACATGATCTAATTCATCATTCAATGCAAGACCCTAACCAAGAAACTCCTTGTCCCTGCATTAAATTTGAAATAAAGGTGAACCAACTAGATAATGGTCTAATAAAACATGCTTTATTGCTAGTGAGAAGCATTAAAAACTAGTTCACTTTGCATTTGTAACCTTGGGCAGAGTCTTAGCAACATGCTCGCATTGAACCTTTGATGTAAAGGAGAAGTACACAAGCTCACAACCCTCAGGAAGGCTTTCTTAGATAAGAAGTTTCTGAGTAGACACAAATCCTCATTAATAATGCTACTATGATTTTCTTATTTAAATCCAAAAAAAGTTGTATTATCTTGGGCAGAGGAGACTACTGTTGTTTGTGGTTAAGGATCCTTTAGGTCAATAGAATCACATGCAAACTGGATGTGACATTGCAGTAAGAAAATTGTAATAAGAGCTAGGAGCTTGCCTAGTGATCAAGGCTTGAGACTGGACACTGCATGAAGTATTTGTAAGCATTTGAGTCTAAAGCATCACCAGCTCAAAATCAAACTGAAAAGGAAACTTGGCAAATAAAACTAAATAAAAATAGTATTCTTGAGTAAGCATCAACATTGTATTAACAGTACCATTACAATGCACTATACTTGGTACACATATATTGTTGGCTGAGTATAAAGAACATTGGTGGTGAATTCAAGTCCAAGCTGCAAAAGCAAAGACATTTACATAAAAACTAAGCAACCCTATCTGGCAAGAAAAGATATATAGAGATTTTTGACTGAAATTACAAATTGATGCTAAAAAACTTAAACCATAAGAATTGTTCTATAGAATAATAAAGAAGAAAGATGAAGAATCAAAGACCTGAAGGATACAATTTTGATGCAACTTTAGAAAGTCGTTCGAAAGACATCATATGCTCAGGCTAAAGGAGCTTAGAGATTCATTACTACACTCGAAATGGGCTCATCTTCAATCTTCTGAAGACTGAAGATGAGCCCATTCCCGAGTGTAGTAATGAATCTCATATAATGCAACAAAGAAATAACATCAACGAGAGTAACCATGTCATCTCTTAGCATTCTCAGTATTTCCATTGGCACATAAAGAACTGGGCTACACTTCACAATGCCAAAACCTTGAGCATAATTCACTGTGGGAAGAAGCAAGTTATGTTTCCTTGGTAGGTGTTAGCTAGCAATCATTTCATATAACATCTTATAAAAGAATTCCTAAAGCTAACCACATTTTGAAATGAGATAACAATTGATATATATCATTTCAAACTCAATTTATTCTTATTTGTGCATAACAAAATTGTATAAAATGCCAAGCAACCCCACTACTTTAATATCAACATTTTCTCAGCAAAAACCCAGAAAAGCTTACCTCTCATTCCTTATTCATGATTCTAATGACGCAAAGTAGTCTTGTTGTTGGCAGATATAAACTAAAGTCTAAAGGATGCAATGTTAGAGTAGCTTCAGAAAGATCATCCAAAGGACATGATATGCTCATGCTGAAGGAGCTTTGAGGTTCATTACTACAGTCTAGAATGGGCTCATATTCAATCTTTTGAAGATTGAAGATGAACCCATTCTTGAGTGTAGTAATGAATCTATAACCTTGACACCCATCTCTTTGCAAACATGCACACAGGCTTCAGAATACTAATGACACAATTCATTTGTCCATACTATTGGAGCAAAAATACTACTATAGAATCCAAAAAAGTTAGGCCAAATAGGTAGATTACAGAATCATGAAATTGTGAACCATTACACACACACAAGAAGAATATTACCTTGAAGCACTACTAATCAAATATTCATTAACAGGTGGGCAACTTAAAAAAATAAAGCATGTCAACTCTGAGAGGTCCTGATTTGTTTACCCCAAACTCAAATTAGATAATTATCATCATAAAAATTGAAATATCTGTATCTTTCAAACGAAATTGAAGAAATCTAAACATAGAATACTGATGAAAATTTTACTTGGAGATAGGTTTCCATTCTCTTAATGTTCTCAATGTATTCAAGAAGTGGTACATGAGGACCTAATCCTGATGGGTGAGGATCCAAAGAATCATTTCCACCAAAATATACAATGATTAAAAAGGCCTGTTGAACTGCATCTTGGGTGAGCCAAAGCAATAAATATATTAGACTGAGAATATCCAACATTTGCATATAGAGCAGCTGCAACACCAATCTCATAAAACCTATAAGGCAAGTATGAATCTCATAATCATAGGTAGTGTTACTATTTACAGCCATTGAATAAATATGCTGAGAACATACAGTATTTATAAATATATCAAACTCCACGAAATACTGTGCAATAAAAAGCAATAATAAAATAACTGTGCTAGAGGTGCACAGTTACATGACAAATCCATTTTTACTTATGAACAAAAAGGAACAAATAATAAACAACCCAACATATGTAGTTTTTCTGCAGCATGGTGTTAGTCCTTTCCCATTATCTTTTTTCCAACAGTTTCAACAAATGCGTGCAGTTGTGATTAATCTAGGCAAGACCTGCCATAAATTGCCTAATGGAGATCACACAAATATGATATATAATTTGATAGCTGTAACATATGATCCATGAGAGAAATTTAGCTTAAAAGATGCACTTTCTAAGACTTCTATAAACTCAAGTTTGAGGATCCATGTAGTATCCATGGAAATATGTTTTTAAAACTACTGTATTGCAACTGGAACAAATTCAAAATTTAGAAAGGAACTTGAAGAACATACTAACCACTCATCTTCATCATGTTGTCTAGATGAATAGCTTTAGTAGCCATATGTTGAGATAAATGACTTTAATTGGCTAAATAATTGAAGATTTGCACCTCGACAAGTACCCCACATTTTCCCTACACTATCAGTCTACTATGAAACAAAGACGTACTTCTTGTGGGGTGTATATGTGAAGCCCAATAGTCTTTAATTTATTATGTACAATTTATTATTGTTTCCCTCCAATTTAACAGCTGAAGTAAAAAGCTAGACTGAATATAATAACACTGACACATCAAAGATACATAAATTGATTACAAAATTACCTTATTTGGATGCACAAACACACAACTTAAAAATTGGAAATGTGAACTTACTTCAAGTATTGTTAGCCATCGAAGCCACCAAGAGCATACAAAGCTCCACCCAAACTGCTCCTGCTAAAGCAAATCACTGCCAAAGTAGAGATCCAAACAAATAAAACACAAAACATTTATATTAGCAATAAGTACAAACAGATTTAGTAAATAGGAAAAAACCACAGTCAAGGGAAAACAAAATTAAAGTAATGAAATAAATCCTCGAGAGATCACTAGGCCAAGGAAGGAGAGGGATACACACTCAACTATGCCAAAGAGGAACTTTGAGTAGAGCAATGCAAGCTTGCCCGGGAGAATTAGATCGATCATTCATTCCAACATAGAGTTTGAGTAAGCTAGTTCACATTAACAATGAAACATTTGTTAATTGATCATGATTTGTTTACATTGGTAGTCCAACATGGAGTTTGTGTATGTTTTAATTCACACCAACAATGAAACATTTATTAATTGATCATGATTTCTTTATCTCTTACAAAAGTTTGAATTATAAATTGGAGATTATATAATATTTTTGAACCATCTAACATTGATTTATTACATAAAGTATTTATTTTTTCCGAAAAATAAGTTTGTAAGACCTTTATTTGTCAAATCAGATGCAATGTCCTTATTGAAAACTATGTCTCTAAGTACTTTATTTGTAAAATAAAAAGCAATGTCCTTATTTCTTTATAATGCCTATACCACCTTGATTAAGAATTTGAAATTTTTTTTTTTTCACTGTAAGATGAATTTGTGGATTTGACTGAGTATACATTAACAAACTTGAATTAAAATTTGACTACTCTACAACTTTCAGAGCAAGTGAAAAGGTGAAAATGTTCATGAGGCTAACATTACACATATTGGAAGGTCCATTTAAGTGCTTATGTCATGGAATTTGTCATTAAAATAAGTACCTTCGACCGTTTGTATAACATTTTTATCCACAATATAAAAATGGTCATTTTTTATCATACGATAAAGTTGTGGATTTAACACACATGACCTTAAATTTGGCTCCTATACTTCTTTCAGTGCATGATGAAAAGGTGAAAATATTCATGGACCTCACATTGAACATGTTGGAAGGTCCTTGTCAAAAATGGGTGCATTCCTCACAATAGTATTTCTCTCAAAGAAGTTTGTTGGCTTCAGTTCAAAAGCAGAAGAGACTATTGGCATGATTGGGTAGTCCTCTTGGAAAGGAAGATGATGGAAGCCCATTGTGTACCATAGTACAATGTCCTTTTTCTCAATTGGGTGGTCCCTGAAACACAAAATCATAAAGAGCTTCATATAAAGATTGGGTCCCTTTTATAAATTGAGTCTGATAAGTTTGGTTATTAAAACTTAATAGAAATTTGGGGAAAGTGATTCTTACATTTTAGATTTGAGTAAGTTCAACTTATAGAAACTAATTCAATGCAATTCAATCTATAGAAATACATTAATCTATTTGTGTCCATGAAAAACTCACTGTAAATGTATGAATTCCATGGTATTCAAACTTACCTATCAGACCATGCAGCCAGAGTATCATCAGCTTGGCTTTGATAAGAATACAACCCACTAGCCCACTCCTCACTACAGTTGTATGGATTTATCCATATCTAATACATGAAAAAGTGTTTAGTGCCATCAAATGAGGTAGATTCAGACTTAATGTTTAGTTTTGATTCTAAATAAACTTCAATAGAAACAATGGACATAAATAGGCATGGCCAACTACAGTGCACAATTTTCTTTTGGCCACATATACCAACATTAATTTCAAAAACAAATATAAGAGATGAAATTCAAAGTGTGATTGTGTTCATCCCATAGTGTTTTGGTTTTATGAAGGTGATATTGTTGTGACTATAAAGGCTCAAACTCCTATTGGCTCATTATGATCATAGTTTTGTACCTTTAACAATCTAATGTGCTAGTAGGTTTGAGCATCAATATTGATAATTGGGAATGAGCTTCATTGTTTGTGGCCTCACTGATTTATAGATCTAGGTTAAAAGCATTTCATGTTTCATGTATTGGAAGAGTGTCATGCCAACATCACTGGTCACCTTCAATGCTCTAATGTGCTTGTAGGTTTGAGCATCGGTATTGATAATTGGGGATGAGGTCCCTTGTTTGTGACCTCACTGATTCATAGCTTAGATCAAAAACCTTTCATGTAAGGGAAGGGTTCCATTCTATCATCACTAATTACTGAAAAAGTTCACCAACATTTAAAAGAAAAATGAAATTCAAAGTCTGGTACAGACCTGGTTATTAGTGAAGGAACCTCGGAGTTGAGGAGGATCATTGTGATCAAGCAAGCTTGCGGCTATGCCCCTAGGGACAATTTTTTATCCTACTAGATTTCCTATCTTTGTCTTCCTCAATGGATTGATCATATGAAACTTGGATGGATGATAGAGGTTCAGCTTAATTTGAGCATCCTTCTCTATTTTGGCAATGTGTATCTCTGTTGTCTAGAAACTTTTCCTTGGAGTTGATCCATCCTTCATCCTATGCTTCACCATCTTCACCTAAACAAAGGAGTTTTCTCTACCATCAATATCCATGTCCAAGTAAAATTTCAATAAATGTTCATGGATAACACCAATTATGTAAAGAATCTACAAATACCAAGAGAAAGAGAAAACCATAGGAATTTCCTGCAAATAGTTTATAGACAACATACATATCTAGAATAGCAATCAACTCATTCATATGTGAAGGCAAAAATAATTAAACAACACAAAGAGAGTGAGGAGATAAGAACAAGGCAATTTCATTGATTTTGAGGCATTGAACCAGTTTCACTAGATCAAAAATAGCAACAAGAATCAAAGGAATTTCTCCTTTGTATTTAACTTTCAAAATGAGAAGGAACCTCTTGAAAATGAGGAATATGGAGCTTTTATTCCCCTTAAGACTGGTGAGGAGGCTTAAAATTGACAACATATTCTTGAAGAATGTGTGTATTCATGTGAGTGCTCCAAATAATGTAATGTTTTGGAATGGCGATATCGTTAATGTCAGAATCAAACTTTTCACAACTCAGATGAAACTGAAGAGAACCAAGAGGAACTTCCTCAACATTCCCCAAAATAACTCGACACAACACAGCATACTATTCCTCGTTAATGTCTAGGTCTAAAAATGGAACGCTATAAAGAATAAGCCATAATAGTAAGTCAAACATTCCTTCTTAAATAAAGAATATGTGTATTAAAGGAAAGAATATTTTGGAATTAAAACATTTTTAAAAATCCCCACCAAGACATCATCTTTGAACATAATCTTTCATACATCAGGTAGGAGCAATCTTCAGGAGCAAGATAAACACCAACACCATATGCCAGACCACCATTCATTAATCTATTATTGCAAAAACCATGTATTATAATTGACGATATACTTGTGAACATACAACTTCAAGTATCAATAGATAAGTCCGTAACTGAAAAATTTAGAACCATGTACTTCATAATTACCATAAAAAAATAAGTAGACTCCAGCAAAAATACTAAGAGCATTTTACTCTTGGGATATGATATGAAATAAGTACATCAGTAACATCCTAAAAACTTCTCAAACTTAAACATTAAAATGGATCACAAATCTCAAGACTCATAAACCCAAGGATGCAGACTGCTCTTCCAGTCAAACACACCCTCTAGAAACCATAGGGCAATTTCTTTCTTTGCACTTTCCACTACATCACTACCATGGATAACATTCTTGCAAGCATTTCATATTATTAGAACAATAGGATTCAATTTTTTAAAAAAATCCAAAAAAGAGTTTCCCAAATTGTTATAAACATTGAACTTGAATCATTTCCTACATCAACTAGACATCTACAATTATACTTTTATGAACTTTTATGAAATAAAATCAAACACTTCCACTGGAAGTCAACATTAACAATAACAGAAAAATAGATCACAAATTGCACTATTAGTTACACATAGACATCAAAAAATATGTCAAACATCTCTCAATTTTAAATATATTACTAATTTAATCACAACTAATTTTGCTCATTGTAAATAACGCAAACTACATCATTAAAATTCATTATAGGTTTGAACACTTACAAACATCAAAAATTTAGAACAACCCATTACTATAAGGTATAACATAAACAGAACAAAGGGGTCATTCTAGTGGTATGATAGTCTAGCCAAAAGGGTATGGGACAGTGATGCTTTGATAGTCTAAATTATAACTTTAATTCATTGACTGTAGATAGCAGCATCAATTGGTATTCCCCATGAACTGTCATACAACAACCTAAAGATTTAGCGCTTCTACATATTGGTGGTGATGACTTTGAAAAAGCAATCAAATCTAGGCAGGCCAACAGATTATGCAACATCTAATTACCTAATTGAACCCACAAATCCATCTAGTTATATTAAAATCTGGGTAGGTTGTAGTTTTATATCTATAAGGGAGAGTTATATATATCTTGAGCCCTCCTCTTGTACCCCTATCCATCATCACCTCCCAAAAGAGGTTTATGATGTTAAGAAAAATGAATTTGTGAAAACAATCATTGGCCTACATTTCACAGAGGAGAGACATGAAAGGAGGAAGAGATTGTGAATGAAGCAAAATGACAAAAGAACAAAAAATGGAAAGTTGATGTGCAAAAAGAATCCCAATAACAATGATAGAATAAAGAAGTTCGTGAAGGAAAATTCAGAAGTCTCGTATGGTCAAAAAAAAATGGGCACAAAAAAGACAATTATATCAAAGAATTCAAACCCTCAAAGATCACAAATAGAAATCATATATTAAGGAGAAAATATTGAATGGAGAGCTAAAGTGCCCATAATGCATCTTAGGACAAGTTGTCATCATTTGAGGACTGAAACAGGTAGGTACCTAGGGAAGAAGGAAAGGAGACAATATTTTGCAACATAGGAGCGGTAGAGATAGAGTGGCATTTATCATGGAGTGCCCAACATACAATGACATCCGCTCCATGTTTTGGGAGATTTTAGAAGGTGCAATTCAGGTACTTTTGAAAAAATAGTGAGACATGACAAAAAACTTAGTGATCAAAATTAAATGTCCATGAACACACTTAAAGAAGCATACAGCAAACATGTATGTATTTTTAATCTCCTAAAGTGTAGTCATTCCTTGGCTAGTATATATGTAATGTTTGATAGTATTCCTTAGCTTGTTTGTATTGCAATCATTGTATTCATTTGCAATAGTAAAGTGAGTTTCAATATAACTAAAATCCATTGTTGAGCGGCCATTCTATGCTATGAAACTCTAGTTAAATCTGTACTACAATATTGCCTTTAGCTTACAGTAGTCGAGGGCATATCATCTATTTGTTAAAATGCTTGATTAATGAAACCATTTTTATAATGAAGTATAGGGAGAGTGTTTTAGTGGCATGACCTTAGTGGCGTTGCTTAAGCTGTTTGTTTGCAAGAAAACTATTTGATAAAATTTCCACTAGTCGAAGTACTCAATATCTAATTTATTCAGGTGGAGAATATTACAGTGGTGTTAAGTTATTTTCCTTGACATTGAGATCCAAGTATTTCTTGAAAGTCTGTTATTAGTCAGCACAGTAAGGTTACAGTGGCAACAGTAATTGATATTTGGGTTGCCACATCAACTGTTTGTTGAAATTCCTCTAGGCAGAAAATCTAAAATATTGTGTCAATTCCAGAAAAGATCATTACAATTACCCTTTATTGTTTGTTGATTTGGACAGATCAAGCACTTTCTTATGAACTTAAGGAATAACACTAGAGATCATTTTAGGTTTATATAGTTGGGACTCTTCAATATCTACCAGTTTTGAAAAATTTAGGTGGATACTTTTTGTCCACTGATTTAGAACAATAAAGTGTGATACATAGATATGACCCCATTCAATATTTTTACATTGGCAATTCTCTTCTCTTTTGTTAACCAATCCCTTCTCTCAATAATTGTGGCATCTAGGGCTTGACATCTATTATTAAGTTATTATGGTGTTCCTTAGTGCAGCTCTATTTGAGCATAGGTTGTCTATATCTACAATTTGATATTAGACAGTAATGACTAATTGCATATGTCCATTGCACCTCTAAAATGATTTGACATTCATAATAGTTTGAGGAAATTCATGGTGTGTTCTGTTTATCGATTCAGCTCTATGAGATCTAAGTTTAACTAAGAATAGATTATGTGTTAAATACTAGAATATGGCTATTATTTATCCCATGTATTATTCTGTGCATATGTAGTTGCAGATAGCTGACAATATTGTTTTATTTGACAAAATTATACTATAACCATTATGGTTGCTACTTCAATTGCTTCATGGCTAGTGCTCATTTGAGGAATGTTTATGGCATTACTGAATAGATCTTTAATCTATTTGATAAAAATTGCAATGGAGTCATTGAATTTGGAGAATTTGTTCATGGTCTCAGCATTTTCCATCCAGATGCATCCCAAGAGGTCAAGATTAACTGTAAGTATAGAAAGATGTCTCCTTTTCTATGTCATTCATCCCTTACTCCATACTTTCATATGTTGCACCATTTCAAAAATGAAAAAGCAACTTATGTTTATAAAATTGACAAGACAATTTTCTCTGGGATTTCACATGCAGTTGCTTTTAAACTTTTCAATGTGAGGCAAACGGGTTATATTGAGCATGAAGAAGTATGATCTTTTTGGTGACAATTTTTAAGTTCATGTATGAACTTTGGAGATTCAAACTCTCCAAATGTAAATTATCAAACTAACTAGGGATTTGTGATAGCTTCAAAAAGAGGCCCCCAACTTTCTTTTATAAAAGCTTGCAAATCTTTGCAAATTGCATTAATTTTCTTGGTGAATATTTTATTTTATTTTTTAAAACAATTTTTTTTTTTATGAATATTTTCATATTTCAATACAAATTTGTACAAAATTCTTGCAAATCTCAAAAAATAGTAGGTAAGTGCATTTATTATCATGGTGAATTCTTCATTCAGAAAAACTAAATTTCTTGGAGAAACAAATTATTCACTTGGGATAGCCATAAAATCAAGTGTTAAAAATATTGTGGGTCCATCATATTGCATATGATTGGTTGACATGGTTTTTCCATAAATTATTTTGTTTTTCTCCAATGTCAAATCAAGGACCTAGGGGCAGCAAACCTTGTGGGGATTGACTACTCTCTCATGGGGTTCAATGGAAAAAGCCTTGGCAAGCCCATATGGAAAAGTCAAAGTCCCTCAATAATGAACACAAACCAACTATTCAGAAAGCATTGGAGTGCATGCTAATTGAAAATGTTAGTTCAAAGCCATCTAGAGATGTTTATATGATGACATTTAAAGAAATAAATGAATCTATACATTTGATGATGCAAATAGAAGTGACCTCTCGATATATTAAACGTGTATAAATCAGCAAAGGCACTTGCACATACAATGCAATTCAAAAATTCTTCAAACATCAAAACTTTGAAAAGAATGAAGTTTTTTCCTCAAACCAAACCACCTGAATGATGATAGCAAAGCATAACTGAAATTACATCAATGTGATAGGCACAAGGGCAAATGAAAATCATTAAAAATCTGATGTAAAACTAATCAACAACAACAGCCTTAAATAAACATCAATTAAAATAAAAACTATGAGACTATCTACAACTCTGACTGTATGGCTTCACTAAATCACCTACAATTTTGAATACATTAACAAAAACACCTGCAAGACGAAAGTACTGCCAATTGTTCAAGTATTAGCTAATTGTGAAGTCTTCTTAAAAAAGCACTGCCAATTGTTCAGGAAAATGTCCTAGTTGTTGATGGAGTGAAAAGGGTTTGTTAAAATTTAGGAGAACAGGGTAGCATCTTTCAATTTAGCAAAAAAAATGAAGACAATGGCAGATCACAAAAGTAATTTTTTACTCAAAGCATTCAATGATGCATTCAATGGTGAACAACTAGGAGACTTGCAAAAAGTAAAAGAAATAGGAAATTAAGTCTATGTAATGGGACTACAATTGGAGTTTGAAATTTCCTAATGGTGTTCTCTCCAAGCTGGAGAATTAGATTCATATTTGTCCAAAGTGGGCTAGTCAGACTTGAAGCTTCTAAATTAGGCTTTGCAGCCCTCAATGCTCTCTCTTAGGTTCTGTACAAGTTTTTGGAATACTAGTGTGAAGTAAGATTTGCAGTTGCTTCTTGTTACAATGAGATTGTAAGAATAAAAGCTCATGTAGCCCCCTATATTGATGACATACTAAGAAAGGCTCTACAAGTGAAAGTGTAGTACCCTTATGGGTTACATGATACTAAAGCCCTAACTTTTGGTGAGAGGGCTAAGATTTTAGAAACTATGGCAAGAACTAGATCCTTTATCATTATGTTGAAACTCAAGAGTGAAAAAAGTATTCTTAAAATGTTTCAATGCTTGTTGAAAAAAATTAAAAAGCATCGTTCAGACAAGGTGAGAGTTTGTATGCAAATCATTATGTCCTTAATCTTAAATGACAATGATAAGCTTCTATTAGACTTGTTGGCCATTTTCCAGAAGGAACAGGCTATATCACCTATAGCTCATAGGGTTTCCAAAAGATTGATTGACCATAAAATTGAAACATTCCAAAAGCACACAACCAAAAATGAGCTAATTTCAATTCCATTTGGCTCAATTCCATTGCTACAAGAGCTGGATTGAACCAACCATTACCAGAAATAACATCCACCATAGCTTGAAGAAATAAAATCCTCACTAGAAAGGAAACTAAATGGATCCCATGAACCTCTTGTGGTACAAACTTAACTTTAAAGGTGAGGTGAGTAGTGGTAAAGAGGTTTTTGGAGGATTAATCTACAATGGTAGGAGTTGCCTTCTAGATGTGTATGTCGGTCCTTTCAGGGACCATACTGTCAATAAAGTGGAGGGTATGGCCCTCTTATGAGGGTTGAAATTTTCCCTTGAGTTGGGATGCACAAAATTGGAAATTGAGGAGGACTCTAAAATCATTATTGATGTGGTTAAAGGTTGTTCTAGGGTAGGGTGAAATGTGAATACTATCCTCAATGACATCCTTAACCTTCTTTATAATTTTGATACGGAGAAAGTAAAAAATGCCTATAAGAAGGGGAATTCATTGGTAGATTCTATGGTTGTTTTTGGTCTATTGTCTATCAGCTTGAAGTGTTGGAGGGCAATCAATCTTGTTCCCAAGACTACCCAAAACCTCATAAGGTAGGAGTAGGATGTTGCCAATATTGGTGATTGTGATATTTAAAATTTATAGATAAGGATATCTTAAACCTAACATGATGGGGTCTTGACTCCTTGGAGTCATATTTTTTAATATAAATGTTATCATGGATTACTCGTTCAAGATGGATGTTGATTAGGATTTTGTTTCCATGGGTTGGTAGAGTTGGACTTACACTCATAACCTTGTTCAACATACTACTCATGATGGTTTCACCATATGCATGTGACCTCACCTTTTTTATTGGTGTTCTCCAATAGATTTGGGTGGGACTACTATATACCTTTTTATTGTGAGTAATCTTTCACCTCTGAATTTTAATCTTTATACTATGCTAATGAGTTGTAATTGGAATAAAATACTCCTTCAGATTAATTATAAAATACTCCTTTCTAGTCAATGACTTCACTTACAAAATAATATCTTTTAAGTATTTGTATAACTCAACCTTTAACCTTAATTATTAACCAACAATGTTATTGTTCAAAGACTTCACTATTCTTGCTATGAAATTTGATTCTTGATATTGAGTATACAAGATGACATTGACAGATTTCTCAATTGTATGATACAATATGGTCTTAAACTCCTTACGTTCACTTCCTTGACTTGACATTATAATTCTATATTCAACATATGGTTTGCAAGTGTACATGGTAGATATAATCTTGTAATGTTCCTTATCCTAGTTATATTCTATTTGGGATTCACTTCTCCATATGCTTCTCTCAATATAATTAATATCCTTATATTTATCCTCTTTAAATCACCTTGTTTGATTAAATCACTTTTTCTAAAATATAGGTAATCCACAATTGGTGTTTCCACTGTGAGTAGATATTATTACCTCTCTTTTTTTCAAGTATAGGTTTTCTTTGTTAAAGAATGATATAATGATTCTTCTTGTAACTATTTGTTATCTATAAATAATGCTCTGAGTTCATAATACTCAACTCTCTATTCTAATATTAATATCTGATGTAAATAAATGCCCCATGACTATCATTCTGTATTCTTTGGCCCCTATAGAATGTATGGTATTTATATCTCTGTAGTATTCTACCTTAAATTCCTACTGAATGGACAATATCTTACTATGTTGTAGCTGATGATAATGTCAATACTGATTTGGAAGATTAATTGATGACTCTATTAGATTGTTAAATCGATCTTCAAAGATGATTTCTATGTTTGTCTCCTTACCATCTGTGCTAGATACTCTGTACCAATGGTTTGATGAGCCTCCTCCATTATTTGTAGACTCAATAAACCCATAATTTTGGAAGAAGACATTTACAGTAACATAATGAGTTAACTACGAAATTACTGAGTTCATATTATATTAGCATTGGCTATTTGGCTCTTTCACTGGCGTGGCCCACTAAAAATTTGAACGAGTCCTTCCTGACCAGTTCCCTATTCTCTCTTCTTTAAGAGCATTGTGTTTGATGTTGTTGAAGCCAAGGTCCAAGGAAAAAACTGATTATCCTCCATCAAGAGCCTATGTTCAAACTTTATGAGCTTCATTGCACCCTATGTCCCCCTCTAACCACCAATGTTCTCTCCATCACCGACCAAAAACCTAAACTTTCTCCCTCAATATGTTGCCCTTTAGAGTCTAAAATTTAAAACCCTATAGCTACTCCCAATGTGAGCTATGTTTCTTCTAGTGACTCCTATATCCTGGATATCTCAAGTGCTAAAAATTGAAGAGAGGCCTTGTAAGCCCAAAAAACATGCCTGGACAAAAAATCCAAGAAAATGGTCCTTGACCTTAACTATGATAGTGATGAGGACACTCAACAAAAAAAAAAATGTTGCTTGAGTAGGTTGGCTAAGGAAAGGGGTAAAAAAAGATATTAAAGACTTGGCTAAAAAAGAGGAGACATTGTGGAAAGTGAAAGCAAAAATTTTGTTAAGAGTGAATCAGATGACTCTTCCTATAAGGAAAACCAAAGCCCCATGAGGGACCCTTCCCTAAACCCTTCTATTAATCCCCCTCCCCTCACCAGCCCATGTAGAATACCTTATACTTCAAACCCCCTACAACCCCCCACAATGTCTCCCCTGTTGAACCTAAGCAATGTTGCAGTTGATAGTTTTAGCAAAGGAAAGACTAGTGGTCACTTCATGAAATGTTGCAACTCTTCTTCTTCTCACTTATACAACCCAAGCATCATGCACCAACCTTGGCACAAGGTTATCAACCAACCCCAACCTTCCTAACATCCAAGGGAATCCAAACAAACATCAACACACCCAAAACAAATTAGGTATATGGCAGACCTACTGTTAGCAATCATAAGGTAAATTGCAGCACTTGACTCTTATACCATACACACAACCAAGAATGCAATTGGATCCTCCAAGACTCCCAAGCACCAAGGATAGTTTGGAACAACTCCTATATGACCAAAACAAGTTGTAACAAAGGTTGGAAACCATACCAACCACTTACCAAGCAAACTATTGCAACCAACCAAACAAGGACTTAGGTTTCTTAGCATTGTTTTCCACCAATAACTCCAAATGTTTACAAAGGACTAGAAAAAAAAAAGACAAATTAAAACACCCTTTTCAAAGTGCAAAAAGAGTTCAAAGTTTCAAAACCTAACTCCACTCCAGGATACCCTAACCTTAATCTTGCACACAGGCCTAATTAGCAACTTTAGGCTTGGTCCACAATGAAAAGGTTAAAAATATGGGTGCATGGATCAATTCTTCAACTTCAGTGTGTCCTCTTGGTCAAATTTAAGATGCCTTTCCTCCACACCAAGTCCCAAATTCCTTTTATCACTCTTAACTCATCAAATTGCAAAAACAATGTCTAATACATGGGTCTTATTAGACCTAGGGCTTGCTCTTAAAAATGCTTGTTGCAATCTCCTGCCTCCAGGCTTTTGATATTTGATAATACAATGCCCTAGTTTGCTCCATACCAAATTGGAGAAAATTCCAATGGTGGGAATTCAAACTAGAGCCATTCCTTTGTCCAAAACCCTTGTTTTGAGGGTTTTACAGGCAGCAAGGAAGAAAAATATATAACTTGCAAATGAAATCGGATCTCTCCTTGAAACCAATGCCAAAACTTCATAAAATTCAACCTCCAACTTTTCAATGCAAAACAACCACCGTACAACCTTCAGGAGTCTGTACACTACGGAAAATAAGTCAAAAAGGCCAAAAAATAGCAGATTTATTAGTTTAAAAGCAAATACAATGGTTAATAAACCAATACCCTATGATCAAAATTTTGAAGGAACAATAACATGCAATTAGACTTCTTGATGTATAAATTGGGTCTTAAAAAAATCAATTTCCTTTGGGGAAAGTACTTATTTGGTTTTGAATACTAATGTCATGGAGTTTGTTTCAAATCATATAGTGTCTTTTCAAGTGACATACCATGTGTTCCTTTTCTTTTCTAACAAAATTGGGTTTTTAGATCTTCATTTAGGAATGCACTTCATAGCTATTTGGTGGATATTCCAACTATGATTGGAAACAAGCGCTATCAACATTCTAATCATAATTATCTTTGCAACTAGAGAAAAGATTCCTCAATCTTCAATTTGTTGCTCTTTAGCTACTAATCTTGCTTTGTTCTTGTCAATTAAAACATTATTTTTAAACTTGATCTTAATACTTTTTATAATCAATGGCTTTCTTTCCAATTTCTATCTCTCGACTCAACACATTTTTTCATTTTTCTTTCCTTCTTGCTTCATCATAAATACTTGGTTCACAAGCACTTATGATGTTCTTCTTGCTAAGATTATGAAGTGGACAATGACTTTCAATCTAGATAATCAATTTCTTCTCTTCCTTCTATAGATTCAATGGGACTTTCAAAGCTTGGCTCAACTTTTTTGGGTAAGTGTGATGATATGTAGTGCACTATCCATTTTCTCTTCAATGAAAGGATTAGCACCTCTAATTTTCAAATGGCGATCAACCAGAACTAGCTAACAATCTAACCTTAAAAATACATTTTATGCCAAATTCCAATCACAGTTAAAGACATTTAGCTATTGGAAAATGGAAAGATTATGTCTTATTTTAGATATGCAATAAAATGGGCAAGAAATGTGGAAGAATGCTAAGTTTTTATCCACCAAAACATGAGTAAAATTGTATAAACTGAATGTATTTTTAAAAATAATGTCAATTCCCTTCAAAAGAAATATATTGCATGCAACTTACTTGATGAAGATGTTTCATGTTCAGCAACTCTTTAATCACAGGATCCACAATATTTGGAAGCTTTGACCTGTCTGTCAGCTGTGGCTTGGCCTGTAGCAACAAAAAATTCATTAGTATATGCATCTCAACATTTAAAAAATACATCAAGCAATTTAGGTCAGTTCCAATCTGTAAATTAACTGACATTTTTTTCTTCTTTAACATATTCAACAATCAAGTACAAGGTTTTTTAGTTTGGACTCTTCCCTAATGAGCATTCCCTTACAATCAAATTTACTTACTTTGGCATTGTAGTTTGCATCAAGGAGAACATTTGATGATTTCATAATGAACACATTTGAGTCCATGGTTGAGGTAAGAAATATGCAAGTTTTTCGTAATGAACACAGCAAACAAAATTTATCCATGAAAAAAGAATAATTATATTGGCTAAAAAGAAAAAGATTAATAATTGTTTAACCATATAGCCTTGTTAATAGCTCTCAGGAACTAATAAATAGTAATTACCTAAATTTCTTACTTCTTTGACCGGCATCTCTTCTGGCAATGTCGTGACTCCTCTACCTCTATATAAATTTTACACTTTGACCTTTGATGATTTGGTAAGAAATTAAATCATATCCACCATTTAAACAATATAGAACTTTCCTGCAATACTGAACCATGTATCTTCCACACTATTGAAAATGTTGTCAAAATGGTAAAACTAGCCACCTTACAGCTCCTAGTTTTCAATACTAGAAGGTGACATGCAAACAAGGTAAAACAAAACAATACTAGTGCTTGAATAATATGAAGTGCAATAAGACTTTTGAGTATTTGGGTCATCTCAACTATCATATCCTCCATGTTAGGCAGTGTAAATTAATCTTCTAATACTGACAAAATGGTCGATAAATAGTCGCTCAACACCCAATTTAGTCAACTACACAGCCATTCACTTTACCATCCACCATGAATGCTGCATCAAACTTTGACCAACAATACACTTCACATTTATTATGTATTTCTATATATTGGATGAATTAGTAATGTAATCTCAGAGCTCTTTTATAGATTTTCTCATTTGTGCCTTGTTTTCCATCATGGAATCAGAGCCGATGGTTTTGGTGATATTGGTGGATGTCACTTTGTCTAAAATTGCTTACAGTTGTGGATACTCTGTTAAGGATGGTGCTAAAAGGAGGTAGCCATCGAGCAATCTAAAAGTTTCTTAGTCAAAGGAAACCATTGTTTCAAGTCAGTGCTGAAGCTATTGATTATATATCTTGTTGTATGTGCAGATCACCACTTTCTAAAATAAGGAGAAATAAGAAATTAGAAATAGTTGTCAAAGTTTAAATCTATTGACATGCAGAATGGTGCTGCCACTAGTTGAGCATTATAAGCTATTATCAATAATTGGCTTGTTGATCACTTTAATGTCATAAACATTTGGGGTGTTCCAATCAAAAGGCTCTAGAAGAATACTTCCCATTTTCTTTTTATTGAAGTGTGAATCCAAGATCAGTCTGTCATCAATGTATTTCTTTGAGAAAGTCCTCAACCTAAACAGCTTCATGTTTTCTGTTCTAATTTGGCAATGCCTCCATAAGAATGCATCAAAGTCATCTTGACAAGCTGCTTATAAATCCTCAAGGCAAGGGAGGTGACCACCATAGCTAGTGGTAAATGTCTTGTTTAACTTACCTCTTGGTGTCAAAATTGGGCCTCAACAAGTAGAACTTTCTCAGTTTAAGGATTTCCAATTTGGTACTTGCATCTTTAGCAGTTGCCAGAGTGCACTTGTATCCTCTACATGATAATGAGAACCCCACAACTTTTACCTTTTCTATGGAAAATACATTATGTACATCCAGGATTTACTTGTAGAACTCGAGCATGATGATTTGATCACTATAATGTTGAGGTAGTAGATAGGGATGTCATTAGAACCCATACACATGGATATAGGTGTGTCACCAACTCTTTATGAACCACATCCCCCATGGCTTGATAAAGGTTTTCTCCTTCTTGGACAATTAAAATATGGGGTCCCCTTGTAGGCATATTATTGTGTTGTATAGGAATGTACCATTAGCCTTGCAAAATATTGCAAAACATATTTCAAAATGGAGCCCCCATGTGGTCTTTAGTCTCCAATGCTTCATATTGTAAACACAAATCTATCATCCAAACTACTTAAGATGTCATATAAAAATTGTGAGTCTGCTACAACTCTTTTAGTTTTCAACCAATATTTTCAAAGATCATTTGTGCCTAGTCAAAAAAGGTAGTAGATTCAATAATGTTGAGATTAGATAATACATCCTTGGGGAATATTCTTTCACATTTAATTCCATAAATATGCGACATAAAATAATGATGATCCCTTGGACAAGTAATATGACTTTTTTCCTAGAGATAGTGGGTGAGGAGGATTATCCACTATGTGTTCACTTATCACTTGCATTCATGCTCCATGGATTGATACTCGCTAAGGGTAAAGACCTTATTGTTCAAAGTCATGTACTTTCTTCTAGGAGTCTGAAAGACTATGGTTGTGTTGATAGAATCAAAGGCAACAATGATAGTATTGTCTGGTAGAGAACAAAATCATGTAGCTGGTGAGTAATTTTTGTCCAAGGTGTTGTTGATTTTTGGACAGTGAATGGACGTAGAAAAGAAGCATTTCTAAACTATCCTAGACTAAGAAGGTTGGTATAGTATTCCTATTGAGAAATATTTCCTTTGTGTACATCTTCTTTGATTTCCTCTTAAGTTGCATTCTTTGATGTCTATGTCCATTAGAAACCAAACCAAGTTCTCTATCTTCAACACTTGGAGCACATCAGCCTTTATATATTTCATTGTTAGCACTACCTTTTCAAACTCTTTGTTCAAATTTTCTCTTCTTTCCCATGGATTTGATGATACTTGTGTTAGGTTTCCACTAGTTTGGATGATGAAGCTATGCTCTCGACTCTATCTTTTCCTACAAGATAATATTTTATTAGTATACAAAGCCAACCAAATCTTAGTAAAACCTAAATTGAATTATTACTTGTGTCCAAGCCTCAGAGTTTCTAATTACTCATTCACAAGTTACTTAACGAGGATTAAGGAAACTTGAAGCTTTGATATTGAAATCCATATTATGTTCTTAGGTAATTGATGTTGGAGTAGGATTAAAGAGGAAAATATTCCCCCAAAAGATAATCACTTGATGAACATTATAACAAGGGCTTGGGTATGGAAAAATAATTTCTTTAATACCAACTATGAGAAAAAGAGTTAGTGGTAGAATGAGATCATAGAACCTAATGATCTAATGTCTAGTTTTGAATAAAAGGTATCAAACCAAAACTAACAAGGGTACTTCTGATGTGCGACCTATTATTGGGCCAATGTTAAAGAGGGTTTCAAGGGAAACCCTCTTTTCAACTAAAATTTTGGACAATGCACTTAGGGGGGGAGGAGTACTTCAAACACCAAGGCAAGGATCATAAAAGGCCAAATTAGGGCATCAAAAGATAAGCTCCAAGGGAACTTCCTTCTACACATTTCTAACACAAAAATCGCTACCCTTTCAAAGATATGCCCCAAAGGTGTCTTAGATCTAAGAGGAAGAAACCCAAAAAAAAGACCAAATTTAGGCAAGGTAGAACACTCAACAACCTATGACTAGGATACACACTAAAGGAAAATTGCCTGAGTAAGGAAATGGGAGGACAATTTCACCTTGTAAAAAAGGTGTTATGTTCAATGCAGTTCTGCAAGCATTGGGCATCTGCGGAGCAATCTTCAAGGGGTTCATGTATTGAAAGCAAAATGTGAAGCATCTCCTTCAACTGGCCCTCTATAAATGGGTAGTATGGTGCGAGATTGACAAGAGCAAGGGACGCAAATGGCATTTTTTGATAGTAAAATGTGCAACGTAATTCAGTCTAATGACATTACACCAATGGCATTACTGATGGAAGGCTTTAGGTTTTCAATAAACCTCATGAAAGAAGAGCATGCCATATTTAGTGTAAATGCCTAAGTGTGAGACAACTCAAACCACTGGAAGAAACAAAATAATCAACCAAATGTATGAAAACATAAAAAATGTATGAGGTAAATACTAGTATAAGTGTAGAAAGTGCTAGATTCAAAGCCGAATGCGAGAGATGGAGTCTAGTGTTCCAGATGAGGAGCCAGTGGTGGGAAAGAAAGTAGCATTGGCATGGGTCGACCCAAGGTTCTATAGATTTAGCTACTTTACATGCTCAACGTCAATGAAATTGAAAACAATTTTGCATGTTAAAGTTAAGCCCATGTTGGTCAAAATTTTTAAAAACAATCAATTTTTTCTTCTACGATCTGACCAATCAAAACCTTATTAATTGATGGTCAAAATTTTTGGTCAAAAAATGACCTCAAATGTACTAGTGTATCAATGTTTGTTGCTCAAGCCAAGCACAAACATTATCAAAATCTTTAGCATTGAGGACAATATCAAGAGAGGGATTACCTTGTGGAACACCCTGGGAATGAATTTGTGCAAACATTTGTTCAACAGAGCCATTCTCACCAACAATAGTAGCTCCAACACCAACATCAACTACTAGGCCAGAGAAGGCTGAGGCCATAATAACCTAAAAATATTCCTGCAACAAATGTGATATGACAGGTGGAAAGAACAAAAGGATTCAGAGGAAAATTGTATGAATCTTGCATCTACACATTTAGAAATAAGCTCTTGATAAGAGCTATTTGAGTGTAAAACAAGGCCTAAAAATTCTCCTTCTTAGCCTCCTCTTACTATCTTATCATTGGTTGTGAAGGCATTGTAATCAGCTACCTCTGCATATCTTGATTCAACAATCCCTCACAAATATTTTCCTATAAAAAATTGATATCAATTTGATGCACCAATAGTTGCACTCATTACCATCAAATTTAAGGATGGACAGTGCTTTATAATTCAACAAAGAATGTAGGCTTCGTGTCTTGCTAGGTTGCCTTACAAGTCTAAACCCTCCAAAAAAAAAAAAATTCAACAAACAATGAAAACAAATCAAAAGAAATATCTGCTCTAATACCAACTGTACTAAAACAGAACCTATCCTTACCAAATTAAGTTCAAATAATCATAACTGTAGAAACATATGACAAATAGAATTTAAAAAAGCCTATGCAACTCATTAAATAACAATAGACATTCAAGAATATTCAAAAGAAAATATCAAACAGAGGTAGAGTAATCTATTTTCTATGGTGCACTGCAGATGTTATTCCAGCTTGCAAAACAATAGAAATGCCAGTTATCATGGTAAACAGAACAAGGCATGAATTGGATATGCCAAGTATGACTTGTTATGTTTGATTAATTATTACACAATGAGCATTTGAACTAGCAGTTCCTCTAAACTAATTTATTCAACTATTCTAAACTATTGATCAACCAATAAAGACTTAATATTTAATTCACAAAATGACCATTATAAATTGGCCACATATGTTGACTGTATACAAAAATTTTGTAACTCAGCTAGACCACTTTAAGATTCAATATAAGAGTTAATGCAATCAGGTAAAGAGTGCAATGTGCAGCAATTTTTGATAAAGAGATGAATCAAACTCGGTATACAATAAAGAGAAGTTGGAAGAAGTGTGAAGAGTGAAATTCCAATTTTGTGTGTTTCTCAAAATTAAAAAAATTATTTTACAGTGTGTTGATTAGCACATTTCTAACACAAAAATTGCTAACCTTTCAAAAACCCTTTCAAAGATATGCCCCAAAGGTGTCTTAGATCCAAGAGGAAGAAACCCAAAAACAAGACCAAATTTAGGCAAGGTAGAAAACTCAACAACCTATGACTAGGATACACACCAAAGGAAAATTGTCTGTGAGTGAGGAAATGGGAGGAAATTTTCACCTTGTTAAAAAGGTGTTTTGTTCAATGCAGTTCTGCAAGCATTGGACATCTGCGGAGCAATCTTCATGGGGTTCGTGTGTTGAAAGAAAAATGTGAGGCGTCTCCTTCAACTGGCCCTCTATAAATGGGCAGTATGGTGCGAGATTGACAAGAGTAGGGGACGCAAATGGCATTTTATCACAGTAAAATGTGCAACATAATTCAGTCTAATGACATTACACCAATGGCATTACCAGTGGAAGGCTTTAGGTTTTCAATAAACCTCATGAAAGAAGAGCATGCCATATTTAGTGTAAGCGCCTAAGCATGAGACAACTCAAACCACTAGAAGAAATGAAATAATCAACCAAATGTATGAAAACATAAAAAAATGTATCAGGTAAATACCAGTTTAAGTGCTAGATTCAGAGCCAGATGTGAGAGATGGAGTCTAGTGTGCACTGGCATGGGTCAACCCAAGGTTCTGTAGCTCCAGCTACTTTGCATGCTCAACGTCAATGAAATTGAAAAAAAAATTGCATGTTAAAGTTAAGCCCAGGTTGGTCAAAATTTTGACCAACACGAGAAAATTGAAATTGTTCCTTCTACAATCCGACCAATCAAAACCTCATTAATTGATGGTCAAAATTTTTGGTTGAAAAATGACCTCAAATGTACTAGTGAACCATGGTTATCGATGTAGTTAAGAGACAATCCCTTACTTTCAAAACAATATCTACTGGAAAATTAATAGATGGGCTTCATATTTGACCTGCTTTCACTTTTGAAAGTTACTAAAAAAAGAAAAGTAATCCATATATAATTATACAAAAAAATGAAGAGGCCCTAGATCATATGACTCTTCAAACAAAGTGTCACTATTCTAAGCGCTAAAAACAATACAAATTACATGTTTTTATAGATCATCTTTCTCGAACAACAAAACTAAATAACTATCAATAACATAAATACTATTCAAAAAAATTATCTCAAGTATACAAGATTATCAACCTAATCCTTGCACCCTTTTGCATGTACAATAAAGTATATGCAAAGCTCAGCTCACATGTGTTGCTATCAAGCTTTGAAGAGGTGACCTCATGCTTAAATCTATCATCCAAACTAGTATTATTTACTATTCAAATTTTGACAACAGTTTCATTTCATTGTAATGGGCTTGAAATATATGATTCAAATTTGTTAGGCACCATTCCCTTCAAATATTTCCTGCCAATGTAAATTAATAAAAAAAAATATCCTTATTACAATCAGCTTTCTTGGAGGTATTCACAAATCATCTCTGATATTCATAAATCACCATGGAGATCACAAGTCGGTCATTTTCCATGCCCAAATACATTCCGTATTTATAAAAAAAAATTTAAGTTTATTATAATATTTTTTAAAACTCCAGCGTGCAACACAATTTATAATTTTAGTTATGTAACCCTAACGTTCATCATAGTTTATATATATATATATATATATATATATATATATATATTTATTTATTTATTTATTTATTTATTTATTTATTTATATATATATTTTTATTTTTTTTTTTTTTTTTTTATTATTATTTTTTTAAAACTCCAACGTGCATCACAAAGTACCTTTAATAAGACCAAGAAAAAATTATAATGAAACGTGCAACAAATTACACCACAAAGAAATGGACACATGCAACACTTTCCCTTGCCTATAAATGTTGCATCTCTATTTTTAGTTTTTCAAGCAGCTACTAAATTGGCATTTTTAGCTTATAATTGTATTTGATTATTTAATATCTGTTCTATGTCTTTCAAAAGATTGCTCGAGGCTATTTTACCCACTTGCAAAGTGCTTGACAAGAATTTATATTCAATCTATTCCAGAATGAGATTCATAGACAAAATCCTCTTTCTTGTATGCCCACAACGATTTTTAAACAACTTTCAAAATTACAACAATTTTCTTGGTACTAATTTTTCTTGTGTGGGAGGAGGAGTACTTGATTAATTGACTAATTGTTTTTTTATTTTCAGATTATACACTTTGTGGACAAGGTGTTTGCATGGCATAAATTGCTAGTATTTCTTGGACTGGTGTATCTAGAGATAAGGAGAACATTGCACCAGTGTTATAATCTATTAAATGTGGGATCAACACCAGTGGGTGTTATATAATCTAGCAGATTATCCATATATAATAGCAGATGGAAAGTACAATGACCCATTTGATCAAGCAGTAGGAAATGAAGGCACTTTCCTTGGAAGAAACATCCTACCTTCTCCTTAGAAGGATGAGGTGATTATCAAAACTTCTCAATTATTGTTTAAATGACATTTTACCTTTTTAATTTTATCTAAATCCACATAGTCTCAAATTTCTTTGGCTGACAGATAGAGGCAGTATATTCCATTACAGTTAGGAGTGTATTCTATTTCAATTGCCTTGCACATGATTCTGACCTTATCTTCTCTTATGGTTTGATTCTTGTATTCAAGAAGACTTGAACCCTTTAGACTTGCTGACACCTTGTAACAGGTCTGGCAGCAACCCCTTACTCCACGAATAGTAGTTCCTAGAAAGAAAAAAGGCATGTCCCTTTTATGCTCCCAAGTCCCCCTTTCCTTAATAGGATTGGAACCCATGACCCAACTTTGATATAATTTGTTAGAACATAGTTTTCTATTGGGTATAAAGATTGACCTTTATAGGAGGTAGTTAGGATTCAACTGCATAGTTTTTTGAGTCAAATTCATTGACTTACGTTATATGAATAGTAGTTCACATAAACCTATCTTCTCATACGAAAATGAATCTAACACTTAGACCTCATTGGATGTAGGTGATGTTTATAGAGTTGAAGCATTGATACTTCCTGAGAGGTTACCATCTTAGTACTAGTTGAGCAAAACAAAGTTGCAAGTCTCTATTCTTATCTCTATGCTTTAATGGTGGAAGAATCACCAAGTAACTTTGTATCCTTATTAACCAAGTTCTTTGTTTTAACTTGGTTCTGGTGTTGACTGAGTTCTTTCCGTGTTTACCAAATCATTTGGTCTCAGTGCTGACCAAGCTTACTTAGTCACTGTATTAACCGAGCTCACTTGGTCCCTTTTCTGACTCTGTTAGCCAAGCTCACTCAGTTCCTCTATCAATCAAGCTCACTTGGTGTAGTTTATTGTTTCATTCCATTATTGTCGAGCTCTTTCCTTTGGAGACTGAGCCACTCAGGTTCCATTGTTGCAAAGAAACTCAACATTGCCTATCACTTGACTCCTTAAGGTGCCAAGTAACTTGGCACTCAATGTGTCACTTGACTATCAAGTAAAAAAAAATTGTGAAGTTTTTCAAGGATTGAGGCTCTACCCGACCACCACCTCCAACTATTCTTCTTCTTTTATCTTTGCTTTACCTCAAGCTACTTGTATTCATGAAGAAGTGTGTCATTCATATATATATATATATATAGAAGTTTTAACTTTACTTGAATTCTTTAATACTACATTTACTTATTTTTTCCATGCTTAATTCTCTCTTTAGTGTGTGCTATTTAAGAGTGTAGGTGTTTATCTGATGTCCAAGTAAAGTGCATATTTTTAGTATCATTTATTGAACATAAAAGGTTTTAATTCAAAGCATCCTACAATCAAAGAACACGTCACTCAATAATAAATATTTTATTTTATTAGGACTATTCTGTATGAAGTTATTCATTACATGCACTTGAGTTTCTAGTTTTCAATGAAATCTTCCAAAGATCCTTCTCCAGAATATACTTTAACCATCAGTTATAAATGGAAGTCCAATTTTGTTTTTTAAATGGTTTGAATGTAGTCCAAAAATTAGAAATGCCATAGATAATTAGAAAATGTGTAGAGAATGCAGCAGATTACACAAAATTACCTTTGAACATTATACTTCTATTGTCTATCACTTTGCTAGTTGTCTAGAAAATGGTGTGCAACTCGATGAAAAACCATAATATCTATTGATATAATCAAACTCATTTTATCGACCAAGTCAACTGGCCCTAATTCTACTACCACTTCTACTATTTTTGCTAAAAAAGGAGCCACCTTTGGAGCTATTTTACTTGGATAAATAGTCCCATCTTTGTTCCTATCAAGGAAAGATACATGTTGCTGAAGAATAGTCATGTTATTGTGCTGGTGATCTTTGGATCCATTTTTACTGGCCGGATCCACCACAACCAATGCTCTTGCTAGATCTACATTAACAAAAATTTGAACTCATCACATCTAATACTTAAATCTTTGAACAAACATGTAATAAAAATCAAATCTTTAAACACAAGAACTGAGAATGCCATTAAAGCATACAACTATGAGTACCACAAAAGTAACAAAATATTTAGACATGAGAACTGAGTCTACCATTAAAGCATACAACTATGAGTACCACAAATGTAATAAAAATCAAATCTTTAAACACAAGAACTAATTCTTCCATTAGTAATGAGTACCAAAAAAGTAATAAAAATCAAATCTTTAAACACGGGAATTCAGTCAGCCTTTAAATTTCATACATAGTTTGGGCATATGAGCAAAATTCCTTCCCCAATGCACGAAAGAACCCCAGCAAAGCTACCCACGTGAATGAAGCCAAAACTGCCCGCGCGAATGAAGCCTCTGCAATTTTCAACATAAAATTGAAACATAAGTCATTTTTTTAATAATTTCATAATGTGATTTTCAAGTTGGTCGAAATTTTGACCATCTTAATTTCGCCCAACTTGGGAAAACTTACGTTGATCAAAATTTTGACCAAATCAAGCAATTCTTTTTAATTTTTGACCAACACAAGAATGAAAAAAAAACAAAAAAATCATAGCTTTGGACGAAAATTTTGGTAGAAAAACAAGTGCAAATGTACTAGAGAGTGCTTGGAAAAAGGCTATAAGGATTAACCCTTCAAATGCACAAAAAATGAGATATTTTGCAAAAAAAATAAACAAGCACCAAAAAAAATTATCATTCAAAGTACCTTTTTTAGTCAACTTGAAGATTTTGGATTCTTAAGTCCCTAGATTATTCGTACAACACAAGCACAATTTTAGACTTGTTTTGAGGGTTTCAAGGGTTTAAGTGTTGTTTGCTTCAAAACATTGTTTTGCAACCTCACCAAAACTTATCCTCCAGAGTAGGGTCAGCCAAAACCTTCCTCTTACTGACCACATTCTTATATTCGAGCATTTTCACTTCCAATCCTCTCCAAATGCTCATATGTTGATTTGTGATCCCTAACCAAAGATGAATGGCTTGCCTAGGCCATCACCTCACAAATTCTTGATGTGCTTCCCATGGTTGCTCTTTTTTTTTTTTACATTATGTACATGGATTTTAGTTCCAATTCCTAAGAGGTTGTATAACTAATATAGTGGGAAGTGGCCCTAAGACCCCATTCTACATTGACACCTCTACTCAAACCAATAAACTAGTAACTACCAAAATATTTATCTTCAAACCTTTCAACTTCATATCAAAACAAAAAAAAGTTGTACAGAGTTATAAAACAAAAAAACTAAACTTATAAAACACAAAAATATGCAAAGTTAATATGTTTTCATGCCAAAAACACTAAAACTACATAAATTGTCATTAGAATTATTGTTGCACAATTCATACATAAATAAATCCACTTTCTCCAACATATGGAAAAGGTTGGATTTGTTCCTTTATAGGTTCTTCCATTGTGATCATAACTATATCAAGTGGTTGAGGGGCCCTAACTTAGAAGTTGCTAGTTGTGCAAGAAAATTGACAAAAAGTTGTTAATGACAACTTTTGCAAGAATTGGCAATTTTTGCAATTTTAAAGATATGCTTCCTAAACTTTCTCTAATGGAAACCAATCCATGTGAAAATCCTTAAATGGGTACTAGACACCTACTAAGGACCTTAAAAAACTTACTTTCCCTATTTAACCTTCAAAACCCAAAATTGCTTTATTTAGCTAAATGAGCAATTTTAGCAACATTGCCATTTTGGGCTCTTGCAACATTTCTACTCACACCTTAGGACTAATTTTTTCCCCCTTATTAATCTAGTGATGTGGCTAGCATCACTACAAGCCAAAAAAATCAAAGAAGCCCTAGGTGTACCCTTAACCTACCTAGGTGCTCGTGCACCATACTCCCCCCATCAAAAAAACTAAGTCACACCTTATTACAACATGTCCAAGGGTAGGCTAACCTTCTTGAACTTTGACTCAGCAACCCAATTAGCCTCTAAATTTGGCTTTCACTTCCATTGAATGAGATGCTCCATATACACCTTGTAGATTTCTTTGCTCTTGAGTCTAACACTTTCTCTACTTCCAATTTGCTAATACTAGGTGTTGTAGCATGTTCTAGGTCATCTTGAACATTTGATCTAACTTGAGGTAATGTGCCTTTAAATTCCACCATGTCTTGGGCATTGAAAATAATGGATATGCCTAAATCTGAAGGTAATTCCACCTTATAGGCATTTTCTTCATACTTTGCCAAGATTTTGCAAGGCCCTACTCTTTTCATTTGTAGCTTGGTAGGAATACCTTTTTGAAGCCTTGCTTTATTCAAATGGACCATTGCATAGTCCCCAACAACAAACTGAATATTCTTTCTCTTTTCATCCACTTTGGCTTTGAGCTTTTGAGTCCTAGCTTGGATGGTTTGCTTGGCTTGCTCCTGAATTTCCTTCATGGTTTGAACAAAGTCTTCATCTTGACCACTCCTCTGATCCATATCACCAAGATATCTCATTCCACATACACCCCTTGGATTCATTCCATAAACTATCTCAAAAGAATTCTTTCCAGTGGTCCTATTCATGCTATCATTATAGCCATACTCTTCTTGTGAAATGATAACATCCCAAGTCTGACCATATTCCTTAGTTAGGCACCTTAGAAGGTTTCCTCAGGTCCTATTAACTACTTCAGTTTGACCATCAGTTTTGGGATGGTAAGTTGAACCAAATGACATGTTTGTACCCAAATTTTTCCACAAAGTTTTCTAAAAATGGATCACAAATTTAACATCCCTATTTGACACAATGATTAATGGAAGTCCATGAATCTATACAACCTCCTTGAAAAATAGATGGATCATATGACTTTCATCATTAGTTGTCCTACATGGAATGAAATGCCCAATTTTGCTAAATCTATCAACAACAACATAAATGTTATCATACCCTTGCTTGGTTTTTGGTAAAACTATAATAAAATCCATACTTACACAATCCCATGGCCTATTTGGAATTGGTAAAGGCTGATAAAGACCTACTTTACTCATTCCTCCTTTGGCTTTCTTGCATACCATGCACTGCTCCATATACTTGGTTACATCCCTTGCTAACTTTGGCCAATAATAGAACCTTTACACTAGCTCTATGGTTTTACTGACACCAAAATGTCCACTTAGGATGTCATTGTGTTTCTCCTGTATTCGGTTCTCTCTCATGGAACCCCTTGGTACACACAACTAGTTACCCTTGAATAGTAACCCATTTTGCAAAGTATATTCTAAAAATTTGCTATGAAAATGATTCTTAAAATCATTGCATACCTTGTAGGCTTCAGAAAAGTCCTCATCTTCTTTGTAAAGATTCTAAAAAATCTCTATTCCAATTCTTTGGAGTTGAATCTCTTGGACTGTCATCATCCTTCTAATTAGTGCATTTGCCAATTTGTTTAATTGCCTCTTTTTGTGCTTGATTCTGAACGTAAGGGCCTACAAGTACTCCTTCCACTTCATTTTTTTGTTTCTCAACTTCTCTTGAGTGTTGATGTAGTGAAGAGATTGATTATCTATAAGCACAACAAATTCCTTGGGCAACAAATAGTGTCTCCACTTCCTAAGACATTGAATTAAGGCATAGAGCTCTAAGTCATAGGATGAATACTTCTTGTTGGCCTCATTAAGTTTGTCACTATAAAAAGCTACTGGCCTACCTTCTTCACTCAAAACCCCACCAACTACTAAGCCACTTTCATCATATTCTAAGGTGAACAATTTCTCAAAACAAGGCAATTGTAGGATTGGTTGAGTAGCTACTTGTTTCTTCAACATTTCAAATGATTTTTCAACTTCTAAAGTCCACTTAAACTTAGACTTAACTCCTTCCTTTATAGTATCAAGAAAAGTGCACAAATACCACTAAATTTCCTAATGAATTTCCTATAGAATTGAGACAATCCATGGAAACTTCTTACCTCAGTATATGTGGTAGGTGTTGGCCAATCTAGTATAGTAGCAACCTTCTCCTTGTCCATCTTTAATGTGCCTTAAGACACCACAAATCCTAGGTACACAAGTTCTTGTTTGAAGAAGTCACACTTCTTAAGATTCATGGCTAGCTTCTCCTCATGAAGTCTTTTCAAGACTACCTCAACATGCTTGGCATGCTCTTCTCTAGTCTTCTTGAAGATAAGTACATATCATCTAGATAAAAAACTACAAATCTTCCTATGAAGTCCTTGGCCACTTCAGTCATGAGCCTCATGAATGTGCTAGGAGCATTAGAAAGACCAAATGGCATTACAAGCCATTCATAAAGACCATCAATAGTCTTAAATGTTTTTTTCCGTTCATCTCCCTCCTTTATCCTTATTTGGTGATAACCACTCTTCAAGTCCAACTTAGTGAAATATTTAGCCCCTCCAAGACAATCCATCAGGTCTTCAATCCTAGATATGTAAAATCTATTACTGATTGTAATCCTATTTATGGCTCTTGAGTCCATACATAATCTCCATTTTCCCCCTTTCTTAGATGCCAACACAACAAGGACTGCACATGGGCTTATGCCTTTTTGTATCAAACCTTGACCCATCAATTCTTGGACTTGACTTGCCACTTCTAGGTTTTAATTTAGAGTTAGCTTGTATGTTGCTTTATTATGCAAGGAAGCACCTAGAAAAAAGTCAATTTGATGACTTATAACCTCCTAGGAGGTAGGGTAGCTAGAGTACCATCACTCACTATGTCCTCGTACTTTTCAAGTAAAGTTTGGACTTCCACTGGTAAGGGTTGCTTGGCTGCATTTTCTTTTTCTTTAGACTTCAAAATTATTGTAAAACTTTGACATTCCTCATCCTTGAGGTCTTTCACAAACTCTTTTCCACTACAAAATAGTACACTAGGTACTTTGGGTTGAGATTCTTCCCTTTCCAATAAAGACTGAATTTTGAAGATCTTTCCTCCCTTTGTAAAAATTGTGGCATTTTCGTTACCATCATATACAACTTCCCTATCAAATTTCCAAGGCCTACTTAGAAAAAGATGGCAAGCATCCATAGGAAATACATCACATAACAACCTGTCTGTGTATCCTGCTGTGGAAAAATCCACCCAAGCTTGCTAATTCACCAAGATGTTATGTCCATTGTTAATCCAAGTAACCTTATAATGTTTTTCATGAGGTATCTTCTAAAATTTTAGTTTAGCATCAACCTTCTTTGATATTACATTATTAGTAGAACCTGAATCCACCACCACTTTGCATACTTTTCCTAGTATTTTGCATTTTATCCTAAACAATGCCCTTCTATGTTTAGGTTCATCAAGAGCTGGTTGTTTGATCAGAACTCTCCTAAACATGATATTCTCACCTTTTTCATATTCAATGTGGTGCACATCTAATTCTTTTCTACAATTGTCTTCTTGCACAATGCCATCCTTTCGTCTTGATTTGAGGAAGAAGGCTTCTCTGGGCATCTGTAGGTTGGATGGCCCAAGTGACCACAGTTATAAAGTTTCATACTTCCAAAGTATGATTTGGATCTATACAATCCTCTCCCCCTATTAGATCCCCCTTGGTTGCATCTTCCTCTATTATAACCACCTCTTAAGGAGTTGTCACTAGTTGGCTCTGTAGACTTGCTTTCACCTTGATTCTTCTGCTCACTTCCTCTACCCAGGTAGCCTCCCCTTTGTCGTCTTTGATTTTTTCCCTTGTCTCTATCCTTGAAGTTAGAATCTCCTTTTCTTTTTTTCTTTTCTTCCACCTTTAGAGCTAGTTAATGGCATCTTTGAACTATGGTAGGTGCCCACAAACTAAGCTCCTCTTGTATATTTCACTTCAAGCCACCTCGATATCTGGCCACCTTGATTGGCTACTCTTGTTGTTTAAATCTCAGACATAACCCTTTAAATTCCTTAGTATAAGAGGTTACATCTAGGTATTTTTTCTTTAGTCCTTTCCTTCTCTTTTTGAGTTGGATCTCAAATTCTTCAGGTAGGAAGTTCTCCTTCACTTTAGTGACCATAGCCTTCCAATTAGCTATAGGTGCCTTACCCATGCTGATTCTTTCATCTTGTAGGTATTTCCACCATTTCAATGCTAAAACTCTAAGCCTTGACTTAGCCACTTTAACCTTTTGTTCCTTTGATACCCCCTCACACTCAAAATGGTTCTCCATGCCATCTATCCAGTCCATGACTGTATCTATGTCCATATTTCCATTGAAAAGTGGTATACCTTCCAAAGATTTTTTTCCTAGGGCTTTGATAGCCTTCAAGAAGGACACTTCATACAAGATAGGGTCAGATTCATGGACTACATACTCCTTTGCTACCTCTTTACCCCTCGTATACTCCTCTTCTTCCTTCCTCCTGGTTGCTTCAGCAAATGCATCCAGTTTCACCTTCACCTCTGCTAGGGATTATTCAAGAACTCTATTCTTCTCACTTTGTTCATCAAATTCCTTGACTATTTTTGCATTATTTATTGTGTTGGTTCCACCTACTAACTCTCCAATAGCTATAGACATCCACCAATTCTTCCCAAATCTTTAACCTTCTCTGATACCACTTTTATGTGACAACCAATATTTCTCCCAAACCCTAAGCTCTTTAGGGTATTCATAGGTCTTTTTCCTGCCAAAATAGGGTTTCTAACACACCCTATTCCTCTAAGCATTCTATCAAGTAGATCCCACTCCTTCAACCGGTGCACATCATTTAGTTAGTATAAGCTTGCTCATGAACTCTCTACAACAAACATAACCCCATTGCTGATTGGATCTCCCTTATGATGAAATAGGAACCTAGGTATACCTTAGGTCATTCAATAAGATGCCAAACCCAAAACAAGGAGAAAACCCTAATCGAGTTGCAATCCACAAGACATTCATTTTTCTCAGATTGATGGAGGGTTGCCCATAAAATGATAAGGCTTATTTGACTGGCTTCATTGCATAAGTGTTGTGGCCCTACTCTACAGGCTCATCGAGTTTCCATAGGGG
Organism: Cupressus sempervirens; assembly: GCA_028749045.1. NCBI lineage: Eukaryota > Viridiplantae > Streptophyta > Pinopsida > Cupressales > Cupressaceae > Cupressus > Cupressus sempervirens. Next base: position 674,181,203 of record CM053788.1, on the reverse strand, counting down.
TTGGCTCAAAATTCTTCTACCTGTTACTAATGGATCTGCTACTTAGTCTTGATCCCTAACCCGGTTCTTACTCTCCAGCCTCCACCTTTACTTCTGATCGATCAAATGCCCCATAGAATAGATAGGGGCAGGTGGTGATGGGCTCTATTTCCTTTTCTTCCTTTGCTTCCGATGAAGCCCCATATATAGATAGGACCTCTACTAGGTAGTAAACTGGGGAATCTGCTTGGAAATAGGCTACAAGGATTATCCCTCAAAATGCACAAAAATTGAGATGTTTTGCAAAAACCCTTAACAAGTACCCAAAAAAATTATCATTCCAAGTACTCTTTTCATTGAACTTGAAGATTTTGGAATTCTCAAGTCCCCAAATTGTTCATACCACACAAGCACAATTTTAGCCTTATTTTGAGGGTTTCAAGGATTTGAGTGTTTTTTGCTTCAAAATCTTGTTTTGCAACCTCACCAAAACTTCTCCTCTAGATTAGAGTTAGAATACACCTTCCTCTTACTCACCACATGCTTGGATTGGAGTATTTTCACTTCCAATCCCCTCCAAATGCTTGTATGTTGATATGTGATCCCTAACCAAACATGAATTTTTTTCCTAGGGCATCACCTCAAAAATGCTTTTTGTGCTTCCCATGGTTGCTCCTTTGATGTACATTCTATACATGGAGTCTAGTTCCAAGTTCCAAGAGGCCGTACAATTCATATGGTGGGAAGTGTCCCTAAGACCCCATTTTGCACTGACACCTTTGCTCAAACCAGCAAACTAGTAACTACCAAAATATTTATCTTCAAACCTTTCAACTTGATATCGAAACAAAGAAAAGATGTACAGAATTACAAAACAAAAAAGAAAAACTTATCCAACATAAAAATATGCAAAGTTAATCCTTTTTCATTCCAAAAAAATCAAAAACACAAAAATTGTCATTAGAATTGTTCTTGTACAGTCCATATAGAAATAAATCCACTTTCTCCAACCTATAGAAAAGGTTGGACCCTATACTTTATAGGTGATCCCATAGTGATCATAATTGTATTAGGTGGTTGAGGGGCCCTAACTAAGAAGTTTCTTGTTGTGCAAGAAAATTGACAAAAAGTTGTCAATGACAACTTTTGCAAGAATTGGCAATTTTTGTAATTTTAAAGATATGCTTCCCAAATTTTCTCCAATGGAAACCAAACCATGAAAAAATCCTTAAATTGGTACTATAAACCTACTAAGGACCTTAAAACACTTATGTTCTCTATTAGCCCTCAAAACCCAAAATTGCTCTATTTAGCTAAATGATTAATTTTTGAGCAATTTTAGCAACATTGTCATTTTGGGCTCTTACAACCTTTCTACTCACACCTTAGGACCAAGTTGGTCCCCTTATTAATCTACTGATGTGGCTAGCATCACTACAAGCCAAAAACACCAAAGAAGCCATAGGTCTACCCTTAGCCTACCTAGGTGCTACTGCACCATCCACTCCCACTGTGTTGATGGAGATAATGATCCAACCACAAACACATATAAAGAAAACATCTATGGCTAACACTCATTCCAAATAGTAAAGAGAAATGAAACCAAGATCATTAGATAATGCAAGTACAATAGGTCCTAACAAAATACTCTATCATGCAGAGGGTAAATCATTAGAGGGTAAATCGCTTGGCATCGGGTAGCCCAAGCTAGTATCATGCAGACTCAACTCCCTAAAGAGGCTCTCACACTATGTCCTTAGACTAAAGTAAGATCTCAATCCTTTTATTATCTTAAATTTCTTACCCAGTAATTTATTTAGTTATCACTTAATTAAATCCTTCTTCACACCAACCTGGGAAATAGAAACTAAGGTTGTGGTAGAAGCCCCTCCATGTTGCTACCCTACTCTACCTATGTTCATCACATGATAAGTATCTATAGGCATGCATATTCTCAACCCAACCCTAATGAACATAACTCCACCAAATACAAGTGAGACTTTGGGCCTCGCAAGTCACCCGATAAATGCACGTGCATGTGCTCATGTGTGGGCATACCACCATCATGAAGATCATAAAACAAGGGTTGGATGAGAACACAAGAAAAAAAACACTCGACTGAATACAAGCTCAAGAGTACAGATGCAACACAAATCCCAATGCAACATAAAAGTGAAATAGTAGTCAAACTTACATCCTATGGATAATCCAATTCCACAACCAACAGCATGCCAAGAAAAGTCAAGAAAAATGGGTGGTATGTAAATTGAGACAAAAACATCAAAACTCGAAAACTTCAAAATTGAAATCCATTTGGTCTTGGGGCACAAAAGCCATGAATGTCCAATAAAATCTAGGTTTCAAGTCTATATGCAAAAATAGCTAGCATAACTGTGCAAAACCCTAAACCCTCATCCCAAAAATTAAGAAAATGTTCATTATTGACCAACCAGGTAGAACTAGCAATCAAAAATGGAGGGGAACACTAGTTCTCAACCTCCTAACATACAACTACTAGAAACAAATTTGAAACATAAAAATGGGAGAGCCCTCCCTAATAGCCAGAAAGGACAAAAATGGGAATCAACGCAATAAAATAAATAACCCATGAAAGTTGCCAAAAGTCAAGGCAATCCAAGGTCTCCTCGAGCTAGATCCAATGAGACTGATCTCAGGAAGATCCCATGCCTATAGCTCCTACAATAATCAGATACACAATCCTATAAAAGAGGATATGAAAATTTTCTCTCAAATTCTAATTTCCAAAAGTGAGGAGGAATATAACTCTTTTTTGGATACTTATTCACTTTTCAAGTGAATAATGGATTAGGGAAAATAACCAAGTCACCTAGTTAAACCCTAATTTGACCCAAATAAAAATAGGCTATTCTAAGTAATTGGAATTAATCTGTAGCAAAGCTGTCAAGAATTAAAATTAATTGAAATAAAGCCCAAAATTCTCTTAAACCAAAATCATAGAATTTCTTAATAACTTTTGTAATAAATGTGAACCTCTAAATGCATAGACACACTAACAGGTCTAATCACATAATGCAAATGAGTTTGGATTTAATAAATTATCAAAAGGTTTTAATTTAAACAATTAAACAAGATATGTTGACCATATAGGGATGACATTGGCTAAATATGAATAGTTGAATCACTAATTCCATGTGCCACTATTGGGGATATAAATCTTGCACACTAAAATGATCAAGCGCAATTGCATATAATATCATACTCGAAAAAATAAATGCATTAAATAACCTAATTTAACCATTTATTTAATTATACTAAATTAATCCATGTACATCACTCACATTCGCATAAAGCATCACAAAGCAAAATGAAGTAAATACCATAGCATAAAATTCAACATATAAACATAATCAAAGAATATGTCCAAATATCGGATAACCAGATATCATCATAAAAAATAATGTCATCTCAAAAAGGAATCATCATGCAGATATGATCAACTGAACAACATAGAAATCTATCATCTATGATACTGGAAATCAAAGTATAAAATATTACCATCAATTCATCTCAAATATAAAAATAACATGAGTAACAAGTATTTCTCATATCAAAATATAACAAGGTATAGACTACAAACACGACAGGAACTACATCCTACCCCACTAGGCATAAGCTTACTCCTAGAAGCCTACAAAAAGATACCAGTACAAATCTCTCAATCATGTAGCATCTTCCCAAGTCGTAGAAGTCCCATCACTCGGGGCCTACTAGACCCTTACCTTCTTTATGCCCTGGCTTCTTAAAGTCAGTCTCTAATGCTGAAGGATATGAATGGGCTCCAAAGAAATTTTCCCATCCTCCACCTATAAAGCATCCCAATCAAGAACATGGGTTACATCAATATATACTACCTAAAAATAGAAACATGGAAAATATCATGGATGTGTAATAGGCTAGGTGGTAACACTAGTCAATAAGAAATAGGACCGATCCTCTCAAGGATTTCAAATGGTTTGACAAAACATGGCACCAACTTAGATCCTTTTACATAATAGATGACACTCTTCCTCAGATGCACTCTCAAAAACACCTTGTCACTAACAAAAAAGTGATGATCCCACCTATGGGCATCTGCATACTTCTTCTGATTATCCTGAGTAGTAACAAAATGCTCTCTAATATTAACAACCTACTACTCCATATTCTAAAGCATCTCTTAACCTTGAAGTACTCAATCCTCTAAACAATCCCAACCAAAAGGGGTACAACATGGTCTACCATACAAGGCCTAAAAATGTGACATGCCAAGAAAACTATGATACTCATTGTTATAAGAAAAGTCAACAATGTATAAATAATCCTCTCACTTCACCTACCTGTCCATCACATACATCTAAAGTATGTCTTCCAAAACCTGGTTCACTCTCTTTGTCTGATCATCGGTCTCTAGGTGATAAGCTGAACTAAAAGTGAGTTGCACACCCAAAGCACGGTAGAGAGACATCCATAGTGCTGAAGTAAACACTAGATCTCTATCTGGTATAGTCTAACATGGAATCCCATGCAATTGAACAATGTCTTCCAAGAAAACATGTGTTATAGAAGAAGCTATGTAGAATGTCCTCGTGGGTCAAAAATGTTCTACCTTGTGTTGTCTTGCATTTTGTCACCATAAAATGTTGGTAACAGGATGAAAATTTTTCAAGCTAGTGTCATGTTTCTCTAAGCTTGAATTTTATATTCAAATGTTTAATGTTGATTGATCGACCCATTTCAATTCGTATATCAAATCATTTTACTAAAGGCCTTCATCAAGTCTTTTTCTTTTTTCTTTTTGTCGAGCCTTTGCTTGATTTTTGAAGCCTTCATCATCCTTTCTTTGCTTTTGAGTTTGCGATTGTTGGTTTTTAGTCCTTTGGTTTTGCTCATGTCATGTCTTTCACTTTTCCTTTTGATTTGGTCTAATCTAGAGCTGAATCAAAGTTGTCAGTCAAAAGTTATGCCCATTTTAGTGCCTCAAAAGTGGACCTTTTTGGTGCAACAACACGAATTAAAAATATGATGTTATATTTTTAATTTTACTTTCACTTTTTGATAAATATAACTTATATTCACTTTTTGTTATGTTTTTAAGTTACTTTAACTTTAAATTTTTAACTTAAAGTGACTATAGTGCACTTTATGTTATAATTTTAAATTGAGTTACTTTTTAATTTTTCACTTAAAGTGACTATATAACTATATAGTTCCAGTTTAATTTTTTATTTTTAAATCAAATGCTTATTTAAATGTTACTTTTAAAATGATGTTTATATGTTATATTTTTAAACATGATAGATAATATTGTTTATGACCCATTTAGTAACATTTTTTTAAATTTAAGTGAATTAAATGACTTTAAGTTATCAAAAGTGGACATTTTATATGTGAGTGCATATAAAAATCATTTTGTTGGACCTTTTTTATGTCATTACATCAAAAGTGGACATTTTACATGTGAGTACATATAAAATTCATTTTGGTGGACCTTTTTTATGTCATTACATCAAAAGGCTATCATATGTGGACCCTTTTGATGCCATTGCATCAAAACTTAAGCTTCCATGTCTTTACATCCAAAATGTGAGATGTAACTTAACACATGCATCCTCCTCCAAAAGGTTCAATTTTTCTTGTATGCACATTTTAAAACATTCTTTTGACTCCAAAAGGTACGATTTTATACTAAGGAATGGTTTAATATGTGCTTTGGCCTCCAAAAAGTATGATTTTGAAGAACTACATGTTTTTGCCCTCCAAGAAGCTGATTTTGATCATAAGTGGAGATTTTCTCAATGGATTTACATGAAATCTTTTCCATTTGAGGCATTTTTGATGGGCAATAAGTTTTCTTGCTTTTAAAATGGATTCAACAAACTAAAAAACATTTTTGGAAGCTCCAATCTAGGGCACGTTTTTGAAGAAATCAGCAAATAACTCCATTTTTTATCCATGTTTTTGCTCCAATCCAAATTGATTTGGCTTTATTTTTTGTTTACATTGCATTTTGATGCATGATTTAAGCTTTAAACACCAAATCAATTTTCTCATGCACTATGGTGAAAAATGTTTTGGCTAAAAACATTCCAGGCATGAACATATTGGAAACGTTGGATTTTGGAGCAATCTTAGGGCATGTTTTGGCATCTTTCGACAACTTTTCCTTGTTTTCTACCCTTTTCCATTTGAATTTGTAAAATGTTGAAAGATTCAAAAAAATTTGAAGAATTTTTCAACATTGGAGCATCTTTCTCCTTCATTTTTGGCATTTAATCTTCATGTAAGTGGACTCTTTCTTGCTATTTATTTTGTGCTTATCTTGCCAATTTTATGCACATAATTGCTTGATGATTGCCATGTGTTGAAATCTATGACATGGAAAGTGCATTTTTCCTTTAAAAATAAAGATTTTGTTCATTTTCATGTTTTTGGTTCTTCCCCAAGTTCCAATTTTGAATTTGAGTGTTGAAGTATTTTGCACCTTGGTATGTTTGAGTCACTTTTCAAAGGTATGTTTTTCTTTGTGTTTTTGTGTTTTGTGTTTGCTTGTTGGTTTTCCCTACTTTGGAGAAGTCACAAGTTCTTTCCCAAGAACATGTTGTTGGTTCACATCATGCAAAAGCATCATCATATTCCACATTTTGTTTCCATGTCACAACACCTCACCTCTAATTTGACAAATATGATTACATGTTTTCCATCTCATCCACCATCTACACATGCATGTAATCTCATTTTTCATTTCCATTTTCACTCATCTCACTTTTCACATCCACTCACATGACACAATTACACAAAAATCCTTACGTGGAATTGCATCCAAAAGGTCTGATTTTGATTAAAAGTCACTTTTTGAAAAGTCAAAAAGATGTTATTTTCATCTTTCATGTATTTTGACTTCACCTTTTCACAAAAGATGACTATAAAGTTCATTATCCCTCCTCCGTTTTCTATTCCCATCTCTCCGTATGCATTCGTGCCTTCATGACAAAATACATGTTTCCACATCTTTCCATGCATTTTATCTTATCCATCATCCACACTTACATACAGCTCATTCTCCATCCATATTCGAATGTCATCTCACTTTCCATTCCTCATTACAAGTTACATTTATGTGTAATCCATTTTCCATGCAATGACATTTTGAAAGCCCAAGTCACTTTTTAAAAGTCAAAAGTTCTCATTTACACGCATTCTCATGCACTAAGCTCTTAACTTCCAAAAAAAAAGAGGTAAAGGTGTTGATGGAAAGTTGTTCTGAATTTACATCCAAACACCATCGAGAAGGTTTTCAAAGTGTCAAAGACTCTAGTTTGTGCTGATCTACAAAAGATAATTCACGACAACTTGAGCAAGAAAATTTGGATCACGTCAAGTTTCCACCTGGAAACAAACAATTCATCAAAGTCAAAAGTTATCAAAAGATGCAACATCATGGTTATCAAGGTGAATGTAGCAGTACAAAATATAGGAACTCCCAATCCTATGATCATTCAAGATTGCATTGTCAAAGTACAAGGCCCTATAGAACAATCCCTAGGATTATTTCCTTCTTTCCATCTTCCTTCTTCTTCTTTCATATTTATAGTTGGAGAGGATTCATGGCATGAAAAAATGTAATTACATGTAATGTTAGTTACATGTAAATTAAAAGATGTAATGCAAGTTGCACATACAATTGCATGTAACCCTAAAATTCCTCTTCTCATTAGACCAGGTCAAAGTTGGTTGAGTTGCTCCCACTTTTTCCTCCATGTTTTTCTCAACTTTTGTGTCTATATAAAGGAGTGCCCCCTCTTTTTTTAAAACATCTTTTTCTGTATGCAAGAAAGCTCTACCACATTTGTGCAAGCATAACTTTGACTGTGTGGTATAAAGTTGGAAGAAAAGTGAATAAAAGAAGCAATTGGATTCAAAGCTTTGACTGGAAGAAACTGTGATAGAGAAAATTAGAATCTTTGACTATAATTTGTGCCTATTGTCTTGATTCATGTTATTATTATGTGTTCAATAAAAGAACATAGTGATTTAAGAAGTAATCGGAGTTGAAGCTTTGACTGGGAATGGTTGTGGAAATATATAGCTAAAAGCTTTGTTTGTAGCTTATACTTCTTTCTTAATTTGCAAAATAGTTAAGTTATTTTTACTTTTAGGAGTCTTTGTGCCCTAATTATAATTCTTTTCCATATATAAGTACTACTAGAATTAGAGCCAAATTGGTATATTTTTAGCTAGCCTTTGAGTTAGTGAAGTTGTATCGGTATCACTATTTCCATCTCTTGATAGAAGTGTATAGAAAATCACCCTGCCCATTACTCGCTCTATGAGTAAGTGGATTCTTTCTTGAAAGATAAGAAGAAAGGATATTGGTAACACCCATTTTATAAAATCTCTCAACTTCTTTCTCACCTTGAGTTGATCTAAGGAACAGTGAGAAGGGGGAGCCTTCCCTTCAAGATAGGAGAGACTCTATCTCACATGTTGTGGTTGGTCATCTTATTTTGTGACTGGATTTTTACCCATAACTATTAGTTGCAAAATATCCACCCAACAACTTGGACAACTTTTCCATTGTCACCATGATACAATTATTTCATTTTGATGACATAGGCAACCCTGTGATGAAATTAATAGATATAAAATCTCATTTCCACTCTAGAACGTTATGCAGTTGTAAAAGACCTGACAGATCTTGATGCTCTACCTTTATTCTTTGGCATTCAAGACATTGAACAACAAAATCAACAACATCGTGCCTCATCCCTACCCAAAAGTACAACTATTTTAGATCAACATTCATCTTCTTGATGCCAGAATGTGTATAATATGACGCACGATGTGCCTGCAACAAAATTAAGGTACAAAGATCACCAAGCACTGGTACATAGATATGCCCCAAATGTCATAATAGTCCATCAAACTCAAGAAAATGACATGAAAACCTCCCCTCAAGGATATGTCTAGACTCAATCTCTGCCCTCACCTAATGATACCAAGTGTCACGAGGCAAGGCCTCCAAGATACAACCTCGCAAATTCACTCCTAATGACAATGTTGATATCTCATGTCACCTCCTATTGAAGGCATCCATGACGATAGTTTATTTCCCTTTAATGTAGTGAACATAAAAGTCATACTCATACAAGAACTCCATCTAGCGACATTGTCGTGCATTCAAGTTTGGATGAGTAAAGATATACTACAAGCTACGATGATCACTATGCAACTCAAACTTGTGTTCGAAAAGGAAATGGACCACAACCACAAGTTCCAAATCATGAGTGGGGTAGTTGAGCTCATGGTCCTTGAGTTTTCTAGACTCAAATGCAATAATACAAACATCTTGCATCAACACCACACCCACACCTTTCAACGAAGCATCTATGCAAACCATAAAATCACCTACAAGATTAGGCACTACAAGGACAGGTGCACTAGTCAAACACTCCTTAAGGGAAATAAATGTTGCCTCACACTAGTTTGACCAAACATATTTCTTCCCTATCCACTAAAGAGAAGTGATGGGATGAGCTACATGTGAAAAATCCTCCATGAAGCAATGATAATAACCCATCAATCCATGAGACTACGAACCTCAAAAACATTAGTGGGTACTGACCAATCCATGATAGCTCAAATTTTCTCTGGATCCACCACAATACCATCACCAGTGATGATATGCCACAAATGCTTCATCTCTGACTAGAAGAATCTGCTTTTACCCAAGTTACCATACAACTGATGATCTCACAAGTATTGTAACACTTGGAATAAAAGGACCTCATGTTCCTCTATAGTCTAAGAATAGATCAATATGTCATCCAAGATTAAAATGACACACTGATTGAGGTATGTATGAAGTACTCCATTCATAAAAATCATAAACATTGATTGTTCATTGGTTAACCCAAAGCATACAACCGTGAACTCATAATTCCCATAATGTCTATGAAAAGATGTTTGATGAATGTCAACCTCATTTATATGAAGTTGATGGTGTCTTAACTTAAGATCAATCTTCAAGAACACTCATGTTCCCTTCATCTGATTGAACGATTCATCTATTCATGGCAAAGGATATTGGTTCTTCACTATCACCTTATTCAACTATCGGTAGTCAATGCATAAACACAATGATCCATCTTTCTTCTTCACAAAGATAAATGGTGCACCCCTCGCAGATACACTAGGATGAATATGACCCTTGGCCAACAATTCCTCCAACTACAATCTGAGATCACTCAACTCCTAAGTAGTCATGTGATAAGGAACTCATGAAATCAACTTTTCTCCTGGTATGAGATCGATTCAAAAATCAATGTCACGTTGTGGTAGCATACCTGGTATCTCATCAAGAAACACATCTGTATACTCACAAAGGAGTGGATGATCATCAAGTTTCATTGTATGGCTCTCAAATTCCTCAAGATCACTAATAGAGACTACAAACATCTAACATACCTTCTGCACACTCTACTTTATCTAATTGGCTAAGATCATCCGAAGTGAGACTGGTCTCTAGACCCCTAAAAGCTCCACCTGTCCACCCATTTCATCAACACATAGCACCAATATGCTAGCAATCTATATTTTCCTAATGGGTGGCTAACCAATCCATGCCTAATACAATGGCATACAATCCTAGAGGTATTATGTGAAGATCCACTCTGGTAGTGAAGGTACCCAACTCCAAAACACATCCATTAACCAAGGAATCCACAGTCACTTTGGATCCTATGACTAAGTCAACTTGCCACCTATCAAAATGATGTGCTGCTACTAGCCCACATCGTTGAATAAGACATGGTGAAATAAAAGAATCTGAAGCACCTAAGTCAAATAATACTAAAGATGAAATACCAAGCAACATACCTATACCCTCGACTATGATACCCTAGTGCTCAACATAACAGTTATCAACCACCACAAAGACTCAATGGATTCTACGTACATCTCCCATGGTAGGCTTTAGTCTAGTTACACCTCTACTAGGTCCTAATAATGTCTTAATAGGGCATCTCATTGATTTACTACCAATCTAACTACAAGAGTAACACTCACTTGCAAAGTTAGAACTCGGTCCAGGTCCACCCTAAGCAACACTAGAATATGGCACACTTCCCTTGCTAGAATTATGTGACCAATCTAAGAAGGGTGATCTTGTTGAGACTATTGGCCACGACTCTAGTCATCCCCTTTCTTCCCTAAGGCACCAGGCTTTTTCAACCCTTAGACCATCGATGATAGTTTTGTCACTTCTAGTGACCATGACCCCTTTGCAAGGGTCTTGACTAGGTTTGGCCCTTTCTAGAGGACTGAGTAAACTATGCATCTTGCCCTAAAGTTCATACACCTGATCTACCACTGAACCCCTTAGCCAAAATACTCTCTACAATTCATGTTTTTTTTGTAGCAAGGATAAGTGTCCTAGGTTGATGCATTTGAACCTCTTCAATGATGGTGTCCTTTAGACCTTAGACAAAATTTTGAGTAAGGAGTATCTCATCATGATTATAGAATGAGTACTACCTACGTTCAAAGAATATGATCTTGTACTAATCTACTGACATGTTCCCTTGTTTAATTTCATGGAACTCATCAGCATGAGCCTCCCTGAATTGAGGGGATAGGAATCTCTCCCTAAATCTCTCCTCAAAGATCTCCTAGGTGAGATCTACTATATTGATATGAATTTTATGCTCCTCTATATCCCACCAAATAGATGTGTGGTCTCTTAGTTGCATGACTACAAAATAGACCCTCAAATTGGTTGCATATGGATACATGGAAATGAACCATTCCATATCCGATAAACAAGTCTTAACCTTGAGGCCACCTCCCTTACAATCATAGAATCATAATTTAGACTATTGAAGAGATCTCATAATGTCCAAATGGATAGAATCCTCACCATCATATTCTTGACCTCCCTAATGGTGCCTTCTACCACCAGGTGGTGTGTGAGAATGTTCACGCTCACGCTCCTCTCTATAATCTAACATGTGGGAATCTCCATTATGATATCGATCTTCCTGGCCACAATCCTACTAGTGTTTCTATACATGAGGTCCCAACCGAGCAATAATCTTTTAAAGCAAAGGCATCAATGCCCCAATGCCACCTTGATCATTGTTACCTTATTCTTCCCCACCAACCTGACATTACTCCTCTCGATGTTCTTCTTCATTAATAATTCATCAATTATTACCCTGGCCACTAGGCCTACATGTAGAAGGCATCACTTTGGAAGCAATAGGATAAGGTTAAAATCATACGTAAAAATCGTAAGATTCACAAGCATGAACCAAACAAGATATCAAAATAGAAAACATAAGATAGCAATATACACACTAAAAATAATAGCATAGTGGAATCATAGCACAAAGATTCCAATGTCACAAAATGGGCTTTGATACTAGATGTAATGCCCCTACCCAAGATCCTTGAAACAAGGATAAACAAAAGCTAATATATTTTTTCTTAAACAAGTATGGATGCACACAACAATCAACATACAAAGATCACAAAGATCATAATGAAAGACTAAACAAACATCCAAACACCAACGAATTTCCAAGTGCCACTACTAACCAAAAATGAAAAAGCTACAGAGGTCACAAACCCATTTGAATCTGAAACATCCCAAATTTGAAAGGTCAAACACTAAGGTTCAAGAACTCCATAGAGGGATGCCAATCACCCCTCAAAACCATTCGATCAAGTCAAAAAGTGCATGTTGGTCACCCGAGCAGGTTTTTCGACAAACCCATGTGACATATCCAAATAGCCTAGGAAATACTTTACTAGTATCATACGAAATTCCTCTAATCAACATGTGATACTTTTGTTGGTGTTTTAAAAAGTGCTAAAACTACTAAGCAACAAAATGCTTAATACCAAAATGACAGTGCATACACAATCTAAAGACTAGCCTATTCTTATTAACAATTGCATATGTAAGGTATTTGGACCCAACTTCAACAAAACCATAGATGGCTTTCTACTCTTTTGGCTCTGCAAAACAAGGGTGGGTGTACCCAGGGATGGTTCAAAACTGAAACAAATGTATGAGGATTGTTCTTAGTTTCATTCTGATTCTCATTTCAAGATCCTTAAACGTATATATAATTCTTACTAACTTGATAAACACATCCCATAAATAGATATGGCCAAGAATTCTTCTATAGATCTGTAGATGTTTTCAACAACAATGGCTAACTAAAGCTAAAACATTCCATGCAGACAAGTGCTGGCCAACTTTGAAGATCTACAGGAAATAAAAGTAAAATTTGATTTGACGATGCATTTGAAAAACCATTTGTAAGATATTTCTCCTTCAGCTGAAATAACTTGATCAGTGCCTAATCCATTAGGGTTCAAAGTCTATAGCAAATTCTTAGATCTAATTTGTTGCCTTACAAAAAATTCTATCAGCAATTCTTATCAGAGCTTATCATTCAAAAATCCTTTTCAATACTTAAGGAATCTTATCACATTCATCAAAGCCTTTATTTAATCCATTGAATTAACAGCAATGATAAATGGATATACAACCTAATTAGATTGCATTCAATTGTAGAAGCTTTTACTCATACAACATCAAGGTAGCTAAGTATTTAAAAGGAGACAAAATTCAAAAAGAACTGATATGGGGACAGTTCATAATTTGTATTCATTTCCTTTGAAAATGGTATATCCTTTATAGTAGACTTGGAATGGCCTTTAGAAAGAAACACAAGTCATTCTATATTCATGTATTCTCAGAGAATTTGACAGCAAAATACATTACAAACTTGCTTTCAAAATTTGGACCAAAAACCAGACTAAGCACAATACTTAGAAGAAATAGAATTTGGACCCTTCTTTAGCCTTGGAATCTCACTTAAATAGTGTGAGATGCAACAAGCTTCAGGCTAAAGAAAGTGACAAGTGTCTTCTAAAGGATACTAACAAATGTCTATCACAAAAGACAAAAACAAATAACAGAAAAACTAATACATCAAACAATCCTTGGACGGTCCCTTTCTGTTATGCTTCTCAGTTGTTGAAACAAGAAGATAAGATCTGATTCTTCAATTATTCTTCATCCTCAGAGTAAATAGCCATGAGGTTTGAAAGTGATGTATCATCTTCAGTTACCTATAAATTTATTTCAACCTGGGCATTTTCCATGTCCTCATTATTAACTACGAGGGTGACTTTTACTTTTACATTTTCCTCCTCATCATCTTCTGACATTTGTTCCAGAAATTGATTTTTCCATTTATCAAAAGCATCATCATCTAGCCAATCAAAACTTAGAGCTTCTCTTTGTATCAATATTAAAAAATTTGCCCTTTCTTCTAAATCATCAAATTCTTTTCTCATAGCAGTATAAAATAACTGTATTTTTACTAGCTCTTGATTTGTCTTTGTCCAGAACCAGTGGCCAGTCTCACTCATGATGCTTACTATTCTTTTATTAAAAAACTCATCCAACTCCCTTTTCCACTTTTCCTTTTCCTTTATTGTATCAACAGATTCTAAAGCACAAGGAAATAAAGTGAATTCTTCAGCCATATATTGGGAAAAACAGAATGTTAATCTTCTCTGTAAAGAATCTCTTTCATCATCAAAATTTTCTAGCTTATTTAATAAATCAAAAATTTTCTCAACTTGATGATAAGGCATTTGGACTGTAGATATACATATGATTGTAACATCATTATTTCTCTCCCTCCATTTCTATGCAAGAAGAGTTAGTTTATCCTTATCTCTGTTCAACTCATCCATGAGGGTTGCAATTCTTGTCAACAGATCAAAAAAGGTTGACCATTATATTTTATCCCTCAAATATATCACCCCCTACTTTAATTTCTCTTCATATTGATTTCTCAATTCCATCTACAACTCATGCAATTTTGTTTTTTCCTCTTCAAAATCCTCTACAGTATAGAATTGGGACCTTTCAGGGGTGTCAGGTATTTCAATAATAGGGGTTGATCCAGATCAACCAATGGCTGTGAAGGGTATGCAATTGTAGGTGCACTGGATTCTCCCATTTTTCTTTTCCCAAGTATCCTCTCCATTTGAGACATTTTGTTTTCTAGTGATTGTATCTATATACCCCTTTCCTCATATGCTTTCAGAACTTCTTCAAACCTTGCATTGAGTTGGGCAAATTTATCTTCTTCTTGTCCAAATACAACACCACCCAATTTTAGCATTTATGAAGCCATTCCCATTACTTGTTTACTACTTACCTCACAAGCCCTGTATACTGTCAATGTACCAGTATGTTCTGCAGTGGGAAACTCATGCATCCTGGTACTTTCTCTCTTATTTATGGACCACAAAACAAGGACTTGGTGGTCATCACTAAATTTGACTCCTCTATGAGCCTGTAGTACTTCTTTAGCGGTTGTTAGTTGAATATCTTTTTTCTTTCTTACTGAATCAAAAACAATAGCATTTGCTATATCCCATTCTGGCAGAAGGAGGACTCCTGATTGTCTAACTATTTGCCTTCCAGCTTCAGGAGTGAACCGAGCAAAATCACTCAAAAACTTTGATTTTACCTATTCCTTGATAACCGGGTCAGATTTATTTGGTTGCTCAACCTTGATCTTCTCACAAGTTTTCTCAAAATTCTTTATATTTAATCTCCATAAAAATTGAGCAAAAGCCCTAGATCTTACAAAATTTTCATCATTAATAAATCTTTCAGAAGCCTGGGCAACAATTGGGTCAATTTCCTTACCTTGGTAATCAGCAATGGTCAGGTCCAAGGAAGGTGTAGCAGGTTCTTATGGCTCTCCAATATCCAGGTCTGTAGAGGTGACAATCACATCCCCTTCTCCTCCCATTCGTCTAAGTTGTTCCTTTAGAGATGCTTCATCATCTATATGGATTGGAGACTGGCGCTGGGAGTATTGTTCTTTTTGAGAAGAAGAAGGCCCCTGCTCTAATTTTCATCTTTTTGGAGAGCTGGCTGCAGAAGGACTTCTTGACCTTGGCTCCTTATTAGGGGGTAGCTGCTGTACACTTTGAACCATGACATAACCTACCCTTTTCTGCAATGTATATTGGCCAGGAGTTACCACATTTCTACCACTCATTCTTCTTTGTATTTTTGTTGCCTTGTCTGGGTGTGTCTTAATAAAAATATCTTTCTTTTCATTCATAGTTTGAATTATTATAGAAAAATTATTCATTAATGCCTGTATTTTATCTCCCCAGTATTTCTTATCTTTCAATGGGTCGTACTAGGGGTCAACAGCATTAATGAATTTTAGGTTTTTACTAAAAACTATCCATTTCTCTTTCCTTAATTCTTGCTCCTGTAATGTGAAAATATTTCTGATTATATCTTCCGGATAGTAAACCTGATGTACTATATGGGAAGCTCTCACGCTTTCTCTTAATAGATCATAGAATCATGCACTACAGTAACCATTGGAAAGAAAGTGCCCTTCCTGACCAATTCCCTCTCATCTATAGTACCTATCTGCCATAAGAGCTCGGCTATCCCTATCTTCAAAGGTACATGAAAAGGTTACACATGAGGTTTTCCTAAGAAACCATAAACTCTTATTACTGTTGAAACATTGTAGGGAATTATATCCCCCCAGTTGTGGCTGACAAGTAGCCCTTTAGCATGGTCCTTGGGTCTGACCAATTCTAATAATGCTTGTGGGATTCTAGGGCTATCTCCTCTTAAAAGCAGTCTAAGCTTTGATGCAAAATACCTGTCAAATCTTACATAACTAGCGTCAGTGGCTTCTGAAGTCATATCCACACTCCATAACTGCACTGGATTCCTTTCTCCATCCTTTGTGGTTTCTAACTCCATACCCTTGGAGAAGAAAGTATATCCTTTGTATAAACATACATGCATCATCAATGAATACCAACATAATGGTTTGTTTACTTTCCCCTTTGCTATTCCAACCAGACCGTTGTGAATCTCTTTTGCTAGGAAAGTGGCAAAATCCAAAATAGTACTCATTCCAAATTGAAGGGTTTGAGCAATTATAAGGACCACAGAACCTGGAATTTGATCACCCTCATCTATCCCCAAGATCTTGCAAAGAGAAAAATATAGTGTTTGAGCTCTCAAATTGAAATGTCTTCTTAACAATGGCTCTGGAGTACTGGCTGTGATCACAGGCAAATTACCAACCCTAGCAGCATGCTCCTGTAGTGGCACGATTCTCAAGTACACTCATTGTGCATCATATCTAGCTTGAAAATCATCCAGATCAATGATTTCATGCACAGCGTGGTTAGGGTTTAGGTTGAAAACCTCACTGAACAGCTCAGGGAAAACCCTAAAAAGGTTGACCCCTGAATGATTTTTTACCCACCCTGTGATAGGATCATACCTCTTTGCCAGGTCCATCAATAAATAACTATCAAAGAAGACACTGGGGACTACTAATTTTCCAATGTCAAATTCCCATACATTGCTCATAGGAGTGTCCAATTTTCGCTCTGAAAACCATTTCTTAAACAACTCTAAACCTCCCATGGAAACCTGGGCATCCCTTATCCAATTAGCTTTGTCATAAAATCCTTCTACCACAACCAATCTAGGGTTTTTTGGAGTGAGTCCCCTTCCCTTTGTTATTTCATGTACTGATAAGGGGAATTGTTCGAGAAAATCATCATGCACTGAACATTTTAGATAATCTTTTTGTCCAGTAAACTCTTTTCAGCGTAGCATTTTTAATGAAACTTTGGAAAATTCACAACAGCAGAATGCTTCAAATTTTACTCAGAAAGTCACAGAGCACTTACCCACCAGAAATTGCACTTCTGCACTATATGATGTATTCTGCAATTTTATTGGAATATTAATCGAGAAATTCTATGCCTTAGCTCTGCAATCTTGAATGCCCTTTTCTTTTTGTGCTTTAGTGATTCATTAATAGTGAAATCATGGGTTCTTTTTATGAATTAAAACTGCATGAACCAGGTCTGGATCACATTTACTCTCAATAACCGTTGCCTACAATTTGCACTCAAATTTGAATCCCATCTGTAGATTTTATCAGATCGTACGGTCCTGATTTAAAAATAACAAGCTTTACAGTCTTTCTTAGAAAAATGCTATGTTTCACCATTTCGCTTCCCCGCACTATTTAAAAACCTACATCTTCATAATGCGGGGATGCGCCAATCGTCGATCAGGACAAGATTGACGATCGAAATAATCCATTTTGTATTCATGAGCAGTAAGCTATACTGGCCAATAGGAAACTGCCATATTAGCTCATACTGTCTGACAGCACTTCACGCCAGTAGATACCGTATCTTCTTCTAAGAAAGCAAGTGTTTGATGTCATCACGAACATGCGTCACAAATGCGCTTCCCCACATTACATAAAAACTTGCATCTTTATTATGCGAGGATGTGCCAACCGTTGATCAAGATAGGATCAACAGTGATAAAACTTTCACCTTCATTAAGCAACCAAAAACCCTTCTGTGCATACCTGGCATTACAATCATCAGTCATTTGTAGTGTAGCATATTGAAATACAAATATCTGACCCTACTTTTCCATGCGTCATCAATGCGCTTCCCCGCATTACTTAAAAACCTACATCTTTATTATGCGGGGATGCATCAACCATCGATCAAGACAAGATCGACGGTGATACTGCTTGGTAAGTAATCTTCATAGCTCTGCCAACGAATCCACCAATGATATCACAAAAAAACAAAACATGCATAAAAGTACTGACAAAGCTGACATACAAGAGCTTTTGCAACGTACTGGATCTCATAAAACATCAGGGGCTACGTGTCGCAAATGCGCTTCTCCGCATTTCTTAAAGACCTACAACTCTATAATGCGGGGATATGCTGACCCTTGATCTCTGAAAGATCAAAGCTGACTGATCAACACTTCAACTTGGCATCCTTTCAAATGGAAAATCGCAATTAGAGGTACATGAAAGGTTTACCAAGGGCATTTTGACATAAATAAAACATTAGGATAAAAAGCCCCGCCAAAAATTGAAGAAAATACCTTTTTTCAAAAATTTGAAAATGAGGGGGTCACAAAACAAAGACATAACTAATTTTTCACCCAAATATTAGAAATTTTCTATACTATGAAAAATCACACCAACAGTGGCTCTATCTAGGGATGATAGACTACCTGAGTCTATGCAAGAATTCAGAAACTCTGGGAGAGCAGACCACATATTTGGTAAGATGAAAACTTCTTCAGAGAGCACAAAGCAACACACAAAAACAAGGAACCAGACTGCACAAGGATATTTACAAGGATTTACAGGAAAAAAAAATGACAGGAAACCCTAAAACTACTATTCATGGAAGAAAATAAGTATTTTTCAAGAAAAATACCTCTTCAAGAACTGTCCATGAACTGGCAATTTAAGAATATTGTCAAATATATCTTTGAGTATATAAGAATCTTCACCCCAAGTATTCTCAATGAGATATGGGCCTAACCAAATAGGATCAAATTTTCCATGTTTTCCTTTATCCTCAATTCTGGCATTCCACATCAGGACTAAATCTCCATTTTCAATTTTTTTTCTTACAGTTCTTTTGTCATAGAGTGTCTTGACTTGTAATTGCAACTTTTGGTTCCTTAAAGATGCTTCTCTTCTGGTTTCGGTCAGTCCTACCAATTCATCCATTCTTTCTTGCATTTCATCTGTAGTATCTTCATCATATAACTGGATGTAATTGTATAGTCCCATCTAGTTGTTCTGAGGCATTCTGGCTTGAATCCTGTACACTAAATCAAATGGAGCTACACCAATTGCTTTCTTTACAGTTACTCTGTCAGCCCATATTGCCAATTGTAACTTGGAATCCCATGCCTTTTTATTATAATCCAAGGTTCTCTTAATGACCTTCAACAGGCTCTTATTTGTGGACTCGGCTTGTCCATCCCCTTGTGGATGATATGGAGCAGATGATGACCTTGTCACTCCATATTTATCACAATACTTGATAAACTCCTCAGATCTAAAGCACGTAGCATTATGTGTTACAATTCTCTGTGGACATCCAAATCTAGAAATAATATTATTCAACAGGAAATTATTTACCACTTTACTTGTTGCATTTCTTGTGGGGATAGCCTCTACCCATTTTGTAAAGTAGTCAGTGGCAACCAGAATCCAAGAATAGCCAGTGCTAGACTTGGGGAAAACCTCTCCTATGAAGTCCAGACCCCATTGTTGAAAAGGTGCTTGAATCTTCACTGGCTTTAATGGAGTATTTCCTCAGAATTTCAGTTTTCCAACAAACCTCTGACAGGGGTCACATTTCCTAACCATAACTTGGGCATCTTTAAAAAGGGAAGGCTACCAAAATCCAGCTCTCATTATCTTAAGTGCAGTAGTTTTGGCCATGTAGTGTCCCCCACATACTCCAGCGTGCATTTCTTTCAAAACCTCAAAACCTCTTTTGCCTTTTCTTTATCAACACACTTCAACAGAACTCCCTCAAAATTTCTCCACCATAGGTTATTTTGGACAATTATATACCTGATGGCCTGCAATTTAGCATTCCTCTTTTCATTGTTAGGCAGATGGGGAGGAGCTTCCATATGTTGCAAATAATATATGTCATTGGTGTACCAATCGCATTGGTCCATGTCACATAAGTTAGTTCTGAGATCATCATGTACCAGATTTATTTGATTAGCCTCTAGATTAGTTTCAACCATGAGTTTGGCCAAACCTTGACCTCTTACTAACTTTTTTATTTGTATATCAATGTTAAATTCTTCGATTCTATTGATCCATCTACACCTCCTTCCTGATACTTCCTGTTGAGAGAATATATCCTTGACTGCAGCACTAGGTACAAAAGTGATAACAGTAGCACCTACCAAGTAACTTCTGAAGGCTTTTACAGCCTTTACCAAAGCATATGCTTGCTTTTCATTTATCTCATACTGAAGCTCAGCAAGCTGTAGTGACTTACTAAAAAAGGAAATAGGCTACTCATATCCTTCTTGCTTTTTCTGTAATAGGACTGCAACTACAGTATGGAATGATGCAAAAGAGAAAATATGCATGGGTTTTGCATAATCTGGGGTCCTCAACACTGGAGCATTCTTTATTGTAGTTTTTATATCCTAGAATGCTTGTGAAGGTTCACCATTCCAATCTATAATGGCTCCCTTCTTGAGCATCTTTGAGATGGGTCTACTGATTTCAGCAAAATTGGTAACAAATCTCCTCAGAAAACTGACTTGGCCAAAAAAGGACTGAATTCCTTTCACATTTTTTGGTTTGGGGACTTTGTCAATAGCTACTACCCTTTCAGGATCTATTTTTACCCCATCCTTAGACACTATGTATCCTAATAATCTTCCTTCTGTGACCCCGAAAGTGCATTTCTTTGGGTTTAAAGATACTCCATATTCCAGGGCTTTAATAAAGATTTTTTCCAAATGTTTGCAATGATCTTCAGCCTTATGAGAATATGTTGTAAGATCGTCCTAGTACACAACCATAAATTTGTCAATATACTCATGAAATGCTACATCCATGGCTCTTTGGAAGGTAGCTCCTGCATTAATCAAGCCAAAAGGCATCCTCACATACACATATGTTCCCCAAGGGGTTGTGAAGGCTGTCTTGAACTGTTCACTTTCTTTTACTAGAACTTGATTATATCTAGTGAAACCATCCATCATTGACATCAATTCAGAGCCAGTCACTTGTTGTAACATGGCTTCCATATTAGGTAAGCCATAATTTTCTTTCAGAGATGCAATGTTTAAATTTCTAAAATCAACACAAAGCCTAATATCTCCATTCTTCTTCCTGACTAGAACCAACTTTGAAACCCAGGTGGAATGCCTGATTGGTTTGATTATCCCACCATCTCTCAGTTTTGTCAGTTCTTCTTGCATTTTTGGGGCAAGGGTAGGATTGAGTGGTCTCTATTTTTGCCTAAAAGGCCTTACATTTTCCTTCAATGGTATGACATGCTAGAAAAGATCCTCCCTGTAAGCCTTAAGGTCATCATATGACCAAGGAAAAACATGTATGTATTTTCTAAGTAGGTTAATCAATGTTTTCTTGATTTCAACAGACAGATTTTGGACAATATAAACCCTTTTAGGAATTTCATCAGTACCCAAGTTTATTTCTTCTAACTCCTAGGGTTTGGGGTTGTTTACTCTTAATTTTACTCTGTCTTGGCTATCAAAAATATTTTCCAAGACTACTAACCCCTTCGGCATCTTATTTGTTTTCAATTGCATTATTTCTTGACCAAAAATGTTATGGTTTCAATCAGTCCACTGCAATCTATCTCTTGACCATGGTACTTGTCTTCATTTAACAAAAAATTTGTAATATCTTTGTCATCTTCAAAAACTTGCCAATTTTCAATGTTGTCAGGTATGGAAGGTTTGTTTTGCACCTCAATCTAGGAGATTTCTGCAAATGATATTTCTTTTGGCTTGATGGCTACATTTGCCAACAGATCAGCCACCTTATTTTGGGTCCTATCTCTCCATGAAATCCCAAATGCATCAAAGAATTCGATCTGATCCCAGACTACATTTCTATATTGTTTCAATCTCCTATTCTTGGATAAGTAGGTTCCTTTGATCTGAGAGATAATTAGTTCAGAATCCCCTATGACACATAATCTCTTAATTTTATGATGTATGGCAACTTTGAGTCCTAGCAAAAATGCTTCATACTTTGTAATATTATTAGTGCAGGCAAACTTCAAGGTGAATGAATACCTAAAAGTTTTATTTTCAAGGGACACAAAGACTACACCTGCCCCTGCACCCTCTTTAGAACTAGCCCCATCAAAGAACATTGTCCATAATTTTGGTGAATTCATGCAACATTCAACTTCATTTTCGATGATAGCAGGTAAATTTTCAACTTCCTAAATAATTAATTCAACCCTAAAAGCATTAATCCCAGTATCTAGGAAACAAGTGGTATCTTTGTCAATTTCTTCACCTAAGATGTGGTTAACCCTTGGTTCCCTATTTACCCTGATAGCTTTGTCCCCTATATGAAAATTGGCATAAGTAAGATCACATTGTAGGCTTCCCCCCATGGCAGCACTCCATTTTCTGGAGAGTAACATTCTGTAGTGTGGAGGTATATCTACCATAAGGACAGACATGGTTAATTCTACTTCAGGATATGTAGCCAGTTTAAATGGTAAGGCATTTATAGTACCTATGACTGGGACTTCCCTAGTATCCATCCCTCTGCATCTACCCTGCTTGGTATCCACCTTCAGTCCTAAGGCTTCCATTACTTTGAAAGGCATTATAGTGTTGGAAGCTCCTGAGTCTATCATGCAATTTTTTAAGGTCCTCCCCTTTATGATTAGACTGAGAAAAAAAGGATCAATATCTTCTATGAATGCCACTGAGGAATCATCTAGAAACATTTGAGGAATCTCGGATATGATATCGCTGTCCTCTATTACTAATGGGGTCTGTTGGGACACAGCTTGGTCTACAATAACCTTATTATTTGCTATTCCACCCAACCATGACAAAGCCTTATTCTTATGCTCTTCAATTCTAAAAAGTTCAGACAAGGGCACTTTTACAGTAATTTGAGATAACATGGATATCATATCAACAAGTTCAACCATAGTAGGTTTTACAATAGTACCTGGAATCAGAGTCTTTTGAGTAGTATGCACCACATTTTGTTTGATAACATTCGGTTCTAACTTCTTTAGTTGTACAACTATTTTTGTTGCTTCACTTATCTGAAATTGAACCTTCTTCTTTGGTTCCCATTTCTTACCCTTGTTTTCCTTGATTTTAGGCACATCTATATTGACTTTCTTGTCTTGATCATTCATCTTATGAGTAATGTCTTTGATGAATACACTAGATGGCCTTCTTGCATCATTATTTATTGCTCTATTTCTCAAATTGTAATTACTATGGACTTGTGAAATCATTTCGACTGTAATTCTATCAATTTCCTCCTTGGAGGGCATTCTTAAACTTGTGAGACCTACATCAAAAAATGTACTGCATACCTTATCTATATCATACCCTTCATCATCTGAAAACACTTGCTAATGATGTAGCTGGTAAGCAATTCTTTGGCTAGTAATATCATTTTTAGGATCTTTTGAATCAAAATCTATCAAATCATCACACATACTTACCATATTGCAGCTTATATCATCATGGTTTTTCTCTTCAGTTTCTTCTTCAGCTCATACTCCTTGAGCTTGGGCGAATGATTGAGCAACAGCACAATAATTAGCAAAATGAGGTGATTGGAATATAATGCACCATGGTACATCATCATTCATATTTATAGTGTTCCTTTGCAAGGGGTCTGGAGTACCCTTATCCTTCACATTTTGGGTCTGGTTGGGAACTGGTTTACCATCTTTCCACTGAGTGGTATAAGGGTAATTCTGCATCCTAGGCTGCCTATTGAAGTTGTTGTTATTCATAGGGGGTCTTTTAGCAACATTTGGCTTATTAAAACTAGTGGGATTCATCTTTTTGAGCATTTCTAAAACCTGGCCTATAGTAGGTTCTTCGAGCTTTTTTCCTATAGGAGTTTTGTCACCCTCCCTGTTATTATTGTTTTTAGGATTAAAAAGCTTAGGATCATCCCTCCTATCTAGTTTGCTAGATTCCTTTCTATTATTCTCTATATTTATTGCAACTCTATAGGCATCTCTTAAAGTTTTAGGATCTTTATCCCTCAATTGATAAGCCATTTTGCTATCAAAATCATTGAAATAGGTTGTGAGACAGACATCTTCATTTAACCTCATGAATTGAAAAAGTTTGTACATACCTTTTTGGAATCTCACATTGAAATCAAATGTGAACTCATTTGGATTCTTCTTGATATTGTTGAACTCGTTCAACATGAATCCTGCATTGGTATTGTCACCATATTGCTCTTTGAACAACTTCTCCAAATCACTCCATGAGGTAATACTGTCATTAGGCAACCTCCTAAACCAATCCCTTGCATCCTCTATTAGTGAATGCACAAACAATTTCCTTACCATGTCTTCATGTTCAACTTCATAATCATTCAACATGTCAATGAAAATCCTCAAATGTTCTTCACCAATAACAGCATTATTTCTAGAAAACTTAACCACTTTATCCCTTAAATCAAATGATATGGGATGGGGGGCACCAGGAATACCAGCAAATGATATCTGTCTATACTTTTCTAGGTATATAGGTTTCTTTTGGAAACCAGGAACATTTGAGGTACTAGTTATATTAGCTTGACTCAGGGGAGCAGCTTGCGACTGTTGTGGTGGGACAAATGGGACTTGGGTGCCAATAGTGGAAGATGAGGTAGGAGTATATTGGGGTATTCCCTGAGTTGAAAATGTGGGAGCACTAACTGGTGCAGGATTTGTAGGTGGGATAGACAAATTGGGCCATGAAGCCAATGCAGAATTAGACTTTATGAATTGGATTTTCCTTCTAGTTTCTGCAACTTGAGCTTCATTCTCAACCTTCTCAAGTTCTTTTGCAATATCTTCCCTCTCTTTTCGAGCCTTCTCAAGATCTAGATCTAATTTAGACATGGAGGGTTGTATAGGTTTTCTTGGTATAGCTTGAGGCTCATTTATTTGGATTCCTACAGCCTTTCCTTTTCTTTTATTTGGAGCTTTTGCAGTGGGCTCTACAGGATCAACTTGAACAGGTTTATAGGCTTGAACTTGAGCAATAACTAGTTCTTGCCTTTGATTTAGGCATTTCTCCTATTCTTGAACTTTAGCTCTTAGATTATCAACATCTCCAAAAACATCCTTATGGAGAGTTGTGGTATTCTCTTCTAATTTTTTATTTTGCTCTTTCAAAGTAGTCATTCTTCTTAGCAAAGCATCTCTTTCTATTATGGCATCTAAGGTGGCTTGCTCCTTCTCTTTTTCAAGACGAATGCATTTAGCTTCTTCCTTAGCAATCCATTTTTTCAAAAATTCTATTTCAGAGTGCACTTCTTTACGGTCTACAGAAGTTCCTTCAGAATCAGCAGGGTCATCCAGATCTATAAGGTTTGGTTCTACATATGGGGCTACTCTGGGATTAAAAGGATTGTCAGATGAACTCCTAAATCCTAGCCTATAATTCATATCTACTACAGGATCTGGTCTTAATGAAGCAATTCCCATAGTAGACACATCCTTGTCTTGAAAAACTCTCTCATCTAGTAATGGGGTACTGAAAATGCCTCCTAAGAGTCTTGTAGTTTCGAATTCAGAGCTAAGCGAAGAAGACTCTCTTCCTATTACTAGTTGATAATGGGAATTGATGGATGCATTACCTCTGGGTTTCCAAGTGGGATTTGGATCTGTCTTTTTCTTATTTTGGTTCTTCTTACCACCTTGGGGTAAATCAGTATACATTGATACATCGGGATTGGCTCTCATGTAATCTCTTGTGTTTTTTCTCTTGTCATCCATATTAACCTTTTGTTACAATAAGCACTAGCTTCAAAACCTTTACTGAGTCGCCACCCTATTTCGGGAAAATATATAATGACACTTTTAGCTGACCAAAGGAAAATAATACACAAGTAGGAACAAAAATATATGGCACAGACAGACCAATCACTGATGTCATAAGACTGCAACTCTTGCTTGTTAGATAAGACACTTGGATAGGCTAGATACGTCAATGTGTAGCAATGGTACTTGGGCTCTATCTTCTTTAAATTCTCAAGGTTTGACACTAAAAGATTCCCTTAAAACCACGGGAAAAACATAGATCACATGACACACACATACACAACAAGACCAAAGAAACTATAGTACTTTTCACAGAGGTGTTGGACAACTCCCCAGCAGAGTCACCATTTTGTTGGTGTTTTAAAAAGTGCCAAAACTACTAAGCGACAAAATGCTTAACACCAAAATGACAGTACACACAAAATCTAAAGACTAGCCTATTCTTATTAACAATTTCATATGTAAGGTATTTGGACCCAACTTCAACAAAATGACAGATGGTTTTCTACTCTTTTGGCTTTGCAAAACCAGGGTGGGTGTACCCAGGGATGGTTCAAAACTGAAACAAATGTATGAGGATTGTTCTTAGTTTCATTCTGATTCTCATTTCAAGATCCTTAAACCTATACATAATTCTTACTAACTTGATAAACACATCCCATAAATAGATATGGCCAAGAATTCTTCTATAGATCTGCAGATGTTTTCAACAACAATGGCTAACTGAAGCTAAAACATTCCATGCAGACAAGTGCTGGCCAACTTTGAAGATCTATAGGAAATAAAAGTAAAATTTGATTTGATGATGCATTTGAAAAACCATTTGTAAGATATTTCTCCTTCAGCTGAAATAACTTGATCAGTGCCTAATCCATTAGGGTTTAGAGTCTATAGCAAATTCTTAGATCTAATTTGTTGCCATACACCAAATTCTATCAGCAATTCTTATCAGAACTTATCATTCAAAAATCCTTTTCAATACTTAAAGAATCTTATCACATTCATCAAAGCCTTTATTTAATCCATTGAATTAACAGCAATGATAAATGGATATACAACCTAATTAGATTGCATTCAATTGCACAAGCTTTTACTCATACAACATCAAGGTAGCTAAGTATTTAAAAAGAGACAAAATTCATAAAGAATTGACATGGGGACAGTTCATAATTTGTATTCATTTCCTTTGAAAATGGTATATCCTTTACAGTAGACTTAGAATGGCCTTCAGAAAGAAACACAAGTCATTCTATATTCATGTATTCTCAGAGAATTTGACAGAAAAATACATTACAAACTTGCTTTCAAAATTTGGACCAAAAACCAGACTAAGCACAATACTTAGAAGAAATAGAATTTGGACCCTTCTTTAGCCTTGGAATCTCACTTAAATAGTGTGAGATGCAACAAGCTTCAGGCTAAAGAAAGTGACAAGTGTCTTCTAAAGGATATTGACAAATGTCTGTCACAAAAGACAAAAACAAATAATAGAAAAACTAATACATCAAACAATCCTTGGTGGGTCCCTTTCTGTTATGGTTCTCAGTTGTTGAAACAAGAAGATAAGATCTGATTCTTCAATTATTCTTCATCCTCAAAGTAAATAGCCATGAGGTTTGAAAGTGATGCATCATCTTCAGTTACCTATAAATTTATTTCAACCTAGGGATTTTCCATGTCCTCATTATTAACTATGAGGGTGACTTTTACTTTTACATTTTCCTCCTCATCATCTTCTGACATTTGTTCTAGAAACTAATTTTTCCATTTATTAAAAGCATCATCATCTGGCCAATCAAAAATTAGAGCTTCTCTTTGTATCAATATTAAAGAATTTCCACTTTCTTCTAAATCATCAAATTCTTTTCTCATAGCAGTATCAAATAACAGTATTTTTACTAGCTCTTCATTTGTCTTTGCCCAGAACCAGTGGCCAGTCTCACTCATGATGTCTACTATTCTTTTATTAAAAAACTCATCCAACTCCCTTTTCCACTTTTCCTTTTCCTTTATTAAATCAACAGATTCTAAAGAACAAGGAAATAAAGTGAATTCTTCAGCCATATATTGGGAAAAACAGAATGTTAATCTTCTCTATAAAGAATCTCTTTCATCATCAAAATTTTCTAGCTTATTTAATAAATCAAAAATCTTCTCAACTTGATGATAAGGCATTTGGACTGCAGATATACATATGATTGTAACATCATTATTTCTCTCCCTCCATTTCTGTGCAAGAAGAGTTAGTTTATCCTTATCTCTGTTCAACTCATCCATGAGGGTTGCAATTCTTGTCAACAGATCAAAAAGGTTTGACCATTGTATTTTATCCCTCAAATATATCACCCCCTACTTTAATTTCTCTTCATATTGATTTCTCAATTCCATCTGCAACTCATGCAATTTTGTTTTTTCCTCTTCAAAATCCTCTACGGTATAGAATTGGGGCCTTTCAGGGGTGTCAGGTATTTCAATAATAGGGGTTGATCCAGATCAACCAATGGCTGTGAAGGGTATGCAATTGTAGGTGCACTGGATTCTCCCATTTTTCTTTTCCCAAGTATCCTCTCCATTTGAGACATTTTGTTTTCTAGTGATTGTATCTATATACTCCTTTCCTCATATGCTTTCAAAACTTTTTCAAACCTTGCATTGAGTTGGGCAAATTTATCTTCTTCTTGTCCAGATACAACACCATCCAATTTTAGCATTTCTGAAGCCATTCCCATTACTTGTTTACTACTTACCTCACCAGCCCTGTATACTATCAATGTACCAGTATGTTCTACAGTGGGAAACTCATGCATCCTGGTACTTTCTCTCTTATTTATGGACCACAAAACAAGGGCTTGGTGATCATCACTAAATTTGACCCCTCTATGAGCCTGTAGTACTTCTTCAGCGGTTGTTAGTTGAACATCCTTTTGCTTTCTTGCTGAATCAAAAACAATAGCATTTGCTATATCCCATTCTGGCAGAAGGAGGACTCCTAATTTTCTAACTATTTGCCTTCCAGCTTCAGGAGTGAATTGGGAAAAATCACTCAAAAACTTTGATTTTACCTCTTCCTTGATAACCGGGTCAGATTTACTTGGTTGCTCAGCCTTGATCTTCTCACAGGTTTTCTCAAAATTCTTTATATTTAATCTCCATAAAAACTGAGCAAAAGCCCTAGATCTTACAAAATTTTCATCATTAATAAATCTTTCAGAAGCCTGGGCAACAATTGGATCAATTTCCTTACCTTGGTAATCAACAATGGTCAGGTCCAAGGAAGGTGTAGGAGGTTCTTGTGGCTCTCCAATATCCAAGTTTGTAGAGGTGACAATCACATCCCCTTCTCCTCACATTTGTCTAAGTTGTTCCTTTAGAGATGCTTCATCATCTATCTTGATTAGAGACTGGCTTGGGGAGTATTGTTCTTTTTGAGAAGAAGAAGGCCCCTTCTCTAATTTTCATCTTTTTGGAGAGTTGGCTACAGAAGGACTTCTTGACCTTGGCTCCTTATGAGGGGGTACCTGCTGCACACTTTGAACCATGACATAACCTGCCCTTTTCTGCAATGTATATTGGCCAGGATTTACCACATTTCTACCACTCATTCTTCTTTGTATTTCTGCTGCCTTGTCTCGGTGTGTCTTAATAAAAATATCTTTCTTTTTATTCATAGTCTGAATTATTATAGCAAAATTATTCATTAATGCCTGTATTTTATCTCCCCAGTATTTCTTATCTTTCAATGGGTCGTACTGGGGGTCAAAAGCATTAATGAATTCCAAGTTTTTACTGAAAAGTATCCATTTCTCTTTCCTTAATTCTTGCTCTTGCAATGTGAAAATATTTTTGATTATATCTTCTGGATAGTAAACCCAATGTACCATATGGAAAGCTCTCACCCTTTCTCTTAATAGATCATAGAATCCTTCAGGGTCAATGAATCTGGCATGAGATTCTGCCATGTTATATTTATTCAAAAACAAATTTAAATGCTTCCACCCCTTTTTAACAAAAAAAAAATCATGCACTACAGTAACCATTGGAAAGAAAGTGCCCTTCTTGACCAATTCCCTCTCATCTATAGTACCTATCTGCCATAAGAGCTCGACTATCCCTATCTTCAAAGGTACATGAAAAGGTAACACATGAGGTTTTCCTAAGAAACCATAAACTCTTATTACTGTTGAAACATTGTAGGGAATTATATCCCCCTAGTTGTGGCTGACAAGTAGCCCTTTAGCATGGTCCTTGGGTCTGACCAATTCTAATAATGCTTGTGGGATTCTAGGGCTATCTCCTCTTAAAAGCAGTCTAAGATTTGATGCAAAATACCTATCAAATCTTACATAACTAGCGTCAGTGGCTTCTGAAGTCATATCCACACTCCATAACTGCACTGGATTCCTTTCTCCATCCTTTGTGGTTTCTAACTCCATACCCTTGGAGAAGAAAGTATATCCTTTGTATAAACATACATGCATCATCAATGAATACCAACATAATGGTTTGTTTACTTTCCCCTTTGCTATTCCAACCAGACCGTTGTGAATCTCTTTTGCTAGGAAAGTGACAAAATCTAGAATAGTACTCACCCTGTGATAGGATCATACCTCTTTGCCAGGTCCATCAATAAATAACTATCAAAGAAGACACTGGGGACTACTAATTTTCCAATGTCAAATTCCCATACATTGCTCATAGGAGTGTCCAGTTTTCACTCTGAAAACCATTTCTTAAACAACTCCAAACCTCCCATGGAAACCTGGGCATCCCTTTTCCAATTAGCTTTGTCATAAAATCCTTCTGCCACAACCAATCTAGGGTTTTTTGGAGTGAGTCACCTTCCCTTTGTTATTTCATGCACTGATAAGGGGAATTGTTTGAGAAAATCATCATGCGTTGAACATTTTAGATAATCTTTTTGTCTAGTAAACTCTTTTCGGGGTGGCATTTTTAATGAAACTTTGGAAAATTCACAACAGCAGAGTGCTTCAAATTTTACTCAAAAAGTCACAGAGCACTCACCCGCCAAAAATTGCACTTCTGCACTATATGATGTCTTCTGCAATTTTATTGGAATATTAACCGAGAAATTCCATGCCTTAGCTCTGCAATCTTAAATGCCCTTTTCTTTCTATGCTTTGGTGATTCATTAATAGTGAAATTGTGGGTTATTTTTTATGAATTAAAACCACACGAACTAGGTCTGGATCACATTTACTCTCAGTAACCGTTGCCCACAATTTGCACTCAAATTTGAATCCCATCCGTAGATTTTATCAGATCGTACAATCCTAATTTAAAAATAACAAGCTTTACAGTCTTTCTTAGAAAAATGCTACATGACACCATTTTGCTTCCCTGCACTATTTAAAAACTTACATCTTCATAATGTGGAGATGCACCAACCGTCGATCAGGACAAGATCGACGATCGAAATAATCCATTTTGTATTCACGACTAGCAAGCTGTACTGACCAATAGGAAACTGCCATATTAGCTCATACTGTCTGACAGCACTTCACGCCAGTGGATACCGTATCTTCTTCTAAGAAAGCAAGTGTTTGACGTCATCACGGAGACACGTCACAAATGCACTTCCGCGTATTACGTAAAAACTTGCATCTTTATTATGTGGAGATGTGCCAACTGTTGATCAAGATAGGATCAACGGTGATAAGACTTTCACCTTCATTAAGCAACCAAAAACCCTTCTGTGCATACCTGGCATTACAGTCATCAGTTGTTTGCAGTGTAGCATACTAAAATACAAATATCTGACCCTACTTTGCATTGCGTCACCAATGCGCTTCCCCGCATTACTTAAAAACTTGCATCTTTATTATGCGGGGATGCATCAACCGTTGATCAAGACAAGATCGATGGTGATACTGCTTGGTAAGTAATCTTCATAGCTCTACCAACGAATCCATGAATGATATCACAGAAAAACAAAATGTGCATAAAAGTACTGACAAAGCTGACATACAAGAGCTTTTGTGGCATACTAGATCTCATAAAACATCAGGGGCTACGTGTTGCAAATGCGCTTCCCCGCATTGCTTAAAGACCTACAACTCTATAATGCGGGGATACGCTGACCCTTGATCTCTAAAAGATCAAAGGTGACTGAACAACACTTCAACTTGGCATCCTTTCAAATGGAAAATCACAATTAGAGGTACATGAAAGGTTTACCAAGGGCATTTTGACATAAATAAAACATTAGGATAAAAAGCCCCGCCAAAAATTGAAGAAAATACCTTTTTCCAAAAATTTGAAAACGAGGGCATCACAAAACAAAGACATAACTGATTTTTCACCCAAATACCAGAAATTTTCTATACTATGAAAAATCACACCAACAACTTTAAGGGTCTAGGTGATAGAGTTACTATGGTTGTGTTATAATCTACCAGTATCATATGACAAAACTCTAAGGCACATGTGATACTTTCCAGTATCATACAATAGAATTCCCTAAGGCATGTTATATTATCCAAGTATCGTATGATAGATCTCCTTTGGGCATGCAATACTTTCTACTATCACCCAATGCTGAAGAATTTGGAACCTCCACACCGAGGAGTACCAGATCCACAATTTGAGGCTTGGGCACTCGAACACAAGAGCGCAAGATGGAAATACAACTAACCATCTAAACCATAGACATTGCAATATACAAAAACAACTAAACTCTTGTGCAATTCCACCCAACCATAATAGCATCATGAGACCTTAAAGGCCCTAGCTGTCCCCCCTGAATAACATCCCAAATTTCCAACTAAATAGTCGAAGCTATCTTATGAGGGTATCACTACCACAATGTAATAATATCATAAGAACAAAAAAATCTAATATGCTAAACCAATAAAGTAATAGGTATTTCAACTAAGTGAATAGCATCATCTAATCATATATTAAACATCATAAATAAGGAATACATCAAATAAACTAACGTCATCTAAACATGATATCCAAGCATTTCAATTAAAGCATAAATCTCAAGGAAGCATACTCTAGAATCCTAAATATACCAAGTGAACATCAAGCATCAGTCACAACTAGAAATAGACTGTCTTTGTACATCAATCCCCAACATTGGTATAGGTAGCTATGCCTCCCAACCACATGAAACCCATAGGTCCACTTTTGATGTGCTGATAGAGATAATGATCTAACCACAAACACACATAAAGAAAATGTCCATGGCTAACACTCACGCCAGACAGTAAACCAAGATCATGACACAATGCAAGTACAATAGGTCCTAATCAAACACTCTAAGGGTCAACAATGTAGGGACTCTCTGGAGGCTAAATCACTTGGAATTAGGTAGCCCAAGCTAGTATCATGTGGACTCAACTCCCTAGGGAGGCTCTCACACTGTGTCCTCAAACTAAACTAATTTCTCATGTATCATTTTATTATCTTAAATTTATTACCTAGTAATTTATTTAGTTGTCACTTAATTAAAGCCTTCTTTACGCCAACTTGGGAAATAGTCATGAAGGTTGTGGTAGAAGCCCCTCCATGGTGCTACCCTACCCTACCCATGCTCATCACATGATGAGTACCCATAGGCATGCATATTCCCAACCCAAACCCTATGAAGATAGCTCCACTAAATACAACTAGGAGTTCAAGCCTTGCAAATCACCTAAAAAATACATGTGCATGTCCTCGTGTGTGGGCGTACCACCATCATGAAGATCATAAAACAAGGGTTGGATGAGAACACAAGGAAAAAAATACTCAATCGAATACAAGCTCAGGAGTATGGATTTGAAATGCATCCCAATGCAACATAAAAGTACAACAATGGTTAGACTGACATCTTATGGATAATCCAAGTCCATGACCAACATCATGCCAAGAAAACTTAAGAAAACTAGGTGGCATGCAAATCAACGTCAAAACCTCAAAACTCAAAAACTTCAAAATTAAAACCCATTTGGTCTTAGGGTACAAAAGCCATTGAATTCTGATAAAATCTACATTTGGAGTCTGTATGTAAAAATGACAAGCACAATGGTGCAAAACCCCAAACTCTCATCTCAAAAATTAGGAAAACATTCATACCTGACCAACCGGGCAAAATTACCAATTAGAAATAGAGGGGAACACTAGTTCTCAACCTCCTAACATAGAGCTACTAGACATGGAGCTAAAACATAAAAATTGGAGAGCCCTGCCTAATAGCCAAAAAGGGAAAAACTAGGAATCAGCACAATAAAATAAATAACCCATGGAAGTTGTCGAATGTCATGGAAATCTAAGGTCTCCCCAAGCTAGATCCAACAAGACCAATCCCGTAAAGATCCCACGCCCGTAGCTCCTAAAAAAAACACAATCCTATAGAAGAGGATATGGAAATTTGCTCTCAAATTCTAATTTCCAAAAGTGAAGTGAGGAATATAATTCCTTTTTGGGTACTTATTCACTTTTTGAGTGAATAATGGATTAGAGAAAATAACTAGGTCACCTAGTTAAACCCTAATTCAACTCAAACAAAAATAGGCTATTCCAAGTAATTGGAATTCATCTACAGCAATGCTGCTAGGAATTAAAATTAATTAAAATAAAGCCCAAAATTTCCTTAAACCAAAATCACATAATGTCTTAATAACTTTTGTGATAAATGTGAACCTCTAAATGCACAAACATGCTCACATGTCTAATCAAATAATGCAAATGAATCCAGATATAATAAATCACCAGAAGGTTTTAATTTAAACAATTAAACAAGATAGGTCAAAAATATAGGGATGACATTGGCTAAATATGAACAACTAAATCACTAACTCCATGTGTCACTGCCAGGGATATAAATCATGCACACTATAATACGTGATCAAGTGCAATTGCATATAATAACATAGCCAAAGCAATAAATGCATTAAATAACCTAATTTAACCATTTATTTAATTATACTAAATTAATCCATTTACATCACTCACGTTCTCATAAAGCATCACAAAGAAAAATGAAGTAAATACCATAGCATAAATCCAACATATAAACATAATCAGAGAATATGTCAAAATATCGGATAACTAGATATCATCATAAAACATATTGTCATCTCAAAAAGGCATCATCATTCAAATATGATCAACTGAACAACATAGTAAGCTATCATCTATGATATTGGAAATCAAAGTATAAAATCTGACCATCAAATCATCTCAAATGTAAAAATAACATGAGTAACAAGTATCTCTCAGATCAAAATATAACAAGGTACAGACTAGAAACACGGGAGGCACTACATTCGATCAGTAATAATTCTCACTAACCATAGAAAAAAAATTATCACAACTAAGTGTCCATCCTACCCCACACTATGCTTCTCCTTGATGAGATTCCCCCTCATAAAACTCCTTTAAATGCACAATTGATTCTCTCTAAAAAAGCATACCATTAGGCATGATGAAATGTAACCACTTGGTTCTATCTAGAGTAATGGGTTCTATATAATCATTTCAAGCTTCACCAAAATCAAAATCCTTTGGGTACAAATTCTTGAGTTCCTTGAACCCAACAGCCTCTATCTACATCCATGTCATCAAAATATATCTCCTACTAAGAGCATCTTCTACCTTGTTAGACTTCTCACACCCGAATTTCAAAATAAATGAGTAACTCTTTAAAATATCAATCCATTTCAAATATCACTTATTTAACTTTTCTTGATTGTTAGAATATATCAATTATTGATAGTCGTTACATAAAAGAAACTCCTAAGGAAAAAGATAATGTGTCCACTTCTTCAATGCCTAAACTATAGCATAAAACTCCTTATCATTAGTATAATATTTATTTTTGGCATCATTTAAACTCTCACTAAAATAAGCAATATGTTTACCTTCTTGGCTCAAAAAAAATCCAATGGCATTACTAATAGCATCACAATATACTTGAAAGATCTTATTAAAATCTAGAAATGCTAAAATAGGTTGGTCTATAACTTTTGTTTCAATAATTCAAAAATCTAGTCTACTCTTGTAGTGCACTTAAATCCTTCCTATCCCCTCTCATTGTTTTACTTAAGTGCCCACAAACACTGCTAAAACTTGTTATAACCCATGAAAAGCTCTTATCTTACTAACACTCCTTAGAATAGGCCATTAGCCTTTGCCTTCTCTAGGTCCATTTTGAGACTTCTACTAGAACTACAAACCTAAGATACACTAACTATTTCTTTAAAAAACTACACTTTTTTAGACTATTCAACAATTTCTCTTCCCTTTTCCTCTCAAAAACCCTATGAATATGCACTATATGCTCCTATGGTGATATGCAATAGTGGGTTAGACTTTATTGCTTAAACGAACATTGAATTGTGCATTTTTATAAATAAAAAATCCACTTTTGGATATACATGTTAAACAGTAACAACTTTGAAGATGAAGTAAATTAGTCTTTGGGATTTTCTATGTGGATTCTAAATATATTTTTTAAAAAAATTTGAAAAAATTTCGATTCAATTATTTTATCTCACAAAAATGGGCATGTTATTGAAAATCTAATTTTTAAAATGTGACATTTTTTTAAATGTATAATTATTTTTATAAAATAGATATCAATATGATCCTTTTTTAATTTAGTTTCTAACATCCATATCAAGATCATGGAATTGGTTTCATGTCTCTATCATTAGTATTTAATATTTTATTAGTGTTTGAAGTTGACCTAACTCTAATTTTGATATATACTCTTTTTGAAATGTGTAACTTGTGTATTTGTAGTGCTTGTCCTCGTTTACATCTTTCTAGTTACATTGTTGCTATCATTGCCGAACTCTGTTAGACTAGTTATATGTTGATGGTTAGTAGCATTGTTTTGAGACTATCAAATATTGTGCTATGGATTCAGTTGATATATGATGAGATTACTTAGACTCTACATTTCATGTATGCATGATGATTATTACATTATTCTCAGTATTGATGATGATTAGTTAGATGATTTTTTATCACATGTGTTTTCTTATGGATACTTACCCCATACTTGCATGTGTATGGTGTGCATGTTTGTTCTTTTTTGAATGACATTTCTGATGTGGTTAAGGAAGGGAGTCGTAGTCACCTGCTAGTCAGAATCTACACAATACACCACTTCCTGCCATTGTCTGTTTAGCTTAACATATATATATATATATATATATATATATATATATATATATATATATGTATATATATGTACATATGTACATGTACCTATGTACATTTGTACATATGTACATATGTACATATGTACATAGGTACATGTACATATGTACATATATATATATATATATATATATATACATATATAGATATACATATGTACATATGTATATATATATATATGTACATATGTATATATATATATATATATATGAACATATGTATATATATATATATGTTCATATATATATATATATATACATATGTACATATATATATATATATATATATACATATGTACATATGTATATCTATATATGTATATATATGTATATATGTACATATGTACATATATATATATATACATACATACATATATATGTATGTACATACATACATACATATATGTATGTACATACATACATACATATATGTATGTACATATATATGTATGTATGTACATACATACATACATATATGTATGTACATATATATGTATGTATGTACATACATATATGTATATATGTACATATATATATATATATATATATATATATATATATATATATATATATATATATATATATATGTATGTACATATATAGATGTATGTACATATATACATATATATGTACATTTACATATATACGTACGTACAGATATATATACGTACGTACGTACATATATATATATATATACGTACATACATACATATATATATGTATGTACGTACGTATATATATGTACATATATATATAGTATGTACATGCATGGTATTTTATGCAGGTTGTAGGTACCGAAAATTG
The DNA here is from genome assembly GCA_028749045.1 of Cupressus sempervirens. Taxonomy (NCBI): domain Eukaryota; kingdom Viridiplantae; phylum Streptophyta; class Pinopsida; order Cupressales; family Cupressaceae; genus Cupressus; species Cupressus sempervirens. The sequence goes on along the minus strand of CM053788.1, from coordinate 674,142,744 downwards.
ACTTCCCTGAATTGTGAGGATGAGTGTACCTTATCGCACTATCTCAATAGTAAGAGAGGGGAGATAAATTCTCAATTCCAAATCCTAAACCCTTAAACCAATTGTCCTAGCAAGGTAGGACAAGTATTTGAGATATTTTACCTTCCGAATGCATCAGATGATGTAATTCATGATTTTTAACCCCTTAGACTAATTTTGTGTGGATTGTTCTATGATAGGTTTTCATATTTTATTTTGGAGGTTTTGGTGAATTTTTTATTAATTAAGTCTAAAATTAAAAGATAAAATTAATGATTTAATTATTTTGGTAAAAAATTTGATATCTTGGTTTTAATTAATTAAATGGGTAATTAAATGAGCAAAAGAATTAAATAAAAGAAATTAAAATTAATAATAATAAAAATAATAATAAATTAATAAAATAATAATAATAATAATAATAAAAGAATTAAAATAAAATTTATAAGTCTACCTAGGAGTAAGCGCACCTTTGTTATGCGCGTATGTCTACAACACAGGAGTTAGCGTACAAATTAAGCACACGGTGTCTACAACCTTGTGACTCATCTAGAAGGTTGGAAAAAGCTCGTACTTAGTTGTTAATGCTTATCTCATCTTCTGGTTGTTTCAAAAGACATTCTAGGTGCTTCCTGAGAGTTCTTTATATTTAGGCACTCCTAGAAGCTCGGGGAGAGCATGTTTGGAGGACTCGGGAGCGTTGGAGAAGGAAGGAGCTTGCTCTGCAAATTTTGAGGAGAAGTGATTTAGCATCAGTTTCCAGGTAGACACTTGTGATTTTTGCATATGATATTTCGCTTCTTGCACTTCCTATCTTCTTTGTGTCTTTTGAATGCTTTCTAAGGATTTCATGTGTTGAATATCTTGGTTGTATGCATTCTTGTCATGGGTAGTTAAATTCTTATATGAGAAAATCCCACATGCGTAGATATGAGGAATCTATGGGACTAGGGTTTTAGATGTGTATGGACAAATCTATTATAAGAATTAATAGGTTAATTCTTTGGATCCCTTGGCAGAGTGTTACATTTGGTATTAGAGCTCGAGTTTCTACATTGGGAGCTCTGGGTATTTTGGAACAAAACAAGGAATTTGAACTATTTTGTGTATCTCTTTCAAACTTGAAACTAGGTGAACTAAAATAGAACTTAAATTGTTACTTGCATATGTATCACACTGCAACACTTAGCTTTCAAAATTGAAAATTCTACTTAAACCTAAACATAGGCAAAACTGAAATTGAACTTCAGTTTGGCATATCACCCAGAGACAGATGATCAGATGGAGAGGGTGAATTAGGTTTTGGAAGATATGTTAAGGATGTATGTGATGGATAGGTAGACACATTGGGAGAACTATCTCTACCTAGTGGAGTTTGCTTACAACAACAGGTATCACAGTTCTATTGGCATGGCACCATTTTAGGCTTTATATGGACATTCATGTTGTACACCCTTGAGTTGGGATAGTCTTGAGGATCGCATCCTATTGGGTCCTGAGATGCTTTGTGATATGGAACAACAGGTAGTGCATATCCATGAGCAGCTGACTACAGCACAGGATAGGCAGAAAAAGTATGTTGATGCACATAGGACAAAAAATTAGTTTTCTATGGGAGGCAAGGTTTTCTTGAGAGTGCATCCGTAGAAGAGTTCAATCTGATATAGAAAGGGTTTGAAGCTAGCACCTCACTTTGTGGGACCATTCAAGATTCTTGGGACCATTCAAGATTCTTGAGAGGATTGGCCCAGTTGCTTATCGCCTTGCTTTACTACCCAGCCTAGCTTGCATTCATGATGTTTTCCATGTTTTAGTACTTAATTAGTATATCCCTGATGTAGTACATGTTCTTGATTGGAAAGTGTTGCAGGTAGAGGATGGGCAGCTGGCTTTGGAGCTAGATTGTATCTTGGAGCAACGCGAGTTGACCCTCAGGGGTTGAACCATAGAGCAGGTAAGGGTCCAATGGGACCCTACTGATGACTCTTTAGCTACAAGGGAGGATGCAGCTAGATTATGGGAGTTATATCCCTAATTGTTTGTAGGCTTCTAGGAGTAAGCCTAATCCTAGGGGGGTGGATGTAGTGCCTGCCCTAGTTTACATCTTTCTAGTTACATTGTTGCTATCATTGCCGAACTCTGTTAGACTAGTTATATGTTGATGGTTAGTAGCATTTTTTTGAGACTATCAGATATTGTGCTATGGATTCAATTGATATATGATGAGATTACTTAGACTCTACATTTCATGTATGCATGATGATTATTACATTATTCTCAGTATTGATGATGATTAGTTAGATGGTTTTTTATCACATGTGTTTTCTTATGGATACTTACCCCATACTTGCATGTGTATGGTGTGCATGTTTGTTCTCTTTTGTATGGAATTTCTAATGTGGTTAAGGAAGGGAGTCGTAGTCACCTACTAGTTGGGATCTACAAAATGCACCACTTCCTGCCATTGCCTATTTAGCTTAGCATATATATATATTGTATGTACATGCATGGTATTTTATGTAGGTCGTAGGTACCAGGTATCAACTTCCCTGAATTGCTAGGATGAGTGTACCCTATCGCACTATCTCAATGGTAAGAGAGGGGAGATAAATTCTCAAGTCCAAATCCTAAACCCTTAAACCAATTGTCCTAGCAAGGTAGGATAAGTATCTAAGATATTTTACCTTCTGAATGCGTTGGATGACGTAATTTGTGATTTTTAACCCCTTAGACTGATTTTGTGTGGATTGTTCTATGATGGGTTTTCATATTTTATTTTGGAGGTCTTTGGTGATTTTTTTATTAATTAAGTCTAAAATTAAAAGGTAAAATTAATGATTTAATTATTTTGGAAAAAAAATTGATATCTTGGTTTTAATTAATTAAATGGGAAATTAATTGAGTAAAAGAATACTCCACTAGAGAGATTTTCACTATTTTTTAGAATTTTTGTTCCCTTGTTTACTTTTTTTTCATGAACATCTAATTCAAAGGTTTATTTTGGGTAGTAAACCTACATTTGATTCACATCAAAAAACATGTATATAATAAACTCAAAATTTATCAAATTTATAAGAATTCAAAAGATTATTCTAAGTACTTGTGTCATGAAAATGGACTTTTCTTCATTTTTCCATTTGAGCCCTCTAAGTGATTCCCAAAGCCATGATTCCTTCATAAATTTGTTGGCCTCTACCAACTAGGCCTAATCGGGAACTTTCTATCAAAAGTAAGTGATTTTGATTGAAATAAATTTGTATCAAAAGTATTTTATACAATTTATGTGATAAAAAAAGTGATTTAAATTTAAAATACCTAAAAAGGCCACTTTCAAAATCCCGCACCCTTCCCCCCCAACCAATTTTTTTTGGCCTCCCAATTTTTGAAGAAATTTCTTCCTCCAAAAAATTGTAACCCACTATTGTGGGTCCAACTTCCTCAAATGGCTTACTAAATATAAAAATATCATCCAAATAAAAAATGATAAATTTACCTAGAAATTCGTTAACTACCTCATTCATAATAAGTGGGAGATATTTTTTCCACAACAAGTCAAATTGAGATATTGCTATTAGGATTTAATTGTGTAGTTTATTGACTCAATCGTATTGACTCATGTTTCATGAGTAATGATTAATTTTAATTCATCTCCCAAGACAATAAGTGGAACACTTAGCACTCATTCAATCTAGGCAATGCTCTAGGACTTCCCAAGAGGTCATCCATCCTAGTACTACTCCAGCTTGAGCGCACTTAACTAGAAAGTTTCCTCCATGGTTAAACCCACACTACTTGCATCCTCATTTGCAAAATCTTCACCAAGTTTTGTGCCTCATGAACCAATCATTAAAAATTGGCTTAATCTCATCAATTGATAATTAGGAAATATTTTTCCATAGCAAGTCAAGTTATGATATTGCTATCAAGATTTAACTGTGCAATTTTTTTGAGTCAAACTCATTAACTCATATGTCATGATTAGTGATTTACATGAATCCATCTCTAATGACATAAATGGAATACTTATCACTTATTGGATCTATGTGATGCTCATAGACGTAAAACACTAAAACTTCCTAGGAGGTCACCTATCCCAGTACTACTCTAGCTTGAGTGTGCTTTACTACGAAGTTTCCCACATGGTTAAATCTAGTATTCTTGCAACCTCATTTCAAAAACCTTCATCAAGTTTTTTACCAAATAAACCATTCATTTGAAATCCCCTTAAGCTCATTAATTGGTAACTAAGAGATATTTTTTTACAAAAAATTAAATTATTGCTATTAAGATTTAACTATGTGGATTTTTGAGTCAAACTCATTTACTCATATTTTATGAGTAGTGATTCACGCAGATCCATCTTTGATGACAATAAATGAAACACTCATAACTTATTATATAAGCAATTTCCAACACCCAAGAAGGTTCTAGAAATTTTAATCTTAAACTTTGAGGGAAACCAACCTTAATATATTATTATTTATATTTTATTATAGTAGGATAGGCCCCAACAATTTTTGGAACTCAAAATAAATTTTGTGGGAATCTTGCATTCTTTGATTTCATGTATCACAACTTCTAGAGACCATAACTCATTGTCAATTTCTTTGATTGACTATTATGAACCCATTTCAGAAATTCTTTTAAGCATTCTATAGTATCTAATAGCTCATACAAGCTCTATTCATATGAGGGTTGACCCCTTTTCTAAGCCTCTAAAGCCTTCAAAACTAAGTTTTCATATTTTATACCCCACTGCCAATACCAAATTTTTCAATAGCTTCACAAATAGACTTGATCTTGAAAAGAAAATTTATTGGAAGATTGATATACCTAAAATGAACCTCTAGGAAATAAATCAAAATATTTTGAGCTTGAATTGTAAGGATACTTGCAACCAAAAATATCATTGTTTCCACATAACACATAATAGATATAAAACAAAAACACTTCAAATCCACATGCAATAGGATAGACAACATTCCCACACAATAAATGTGATACAATATGTACCCTAGTAAACCCTCATTAAGAGAAAAAACCCAGCCTCCAAAAGTATCCATCACCGTGTACTATTTAGCAAAACTAAAGGATTTGAGCAATACAAATCCACAAAACTCGAAGAACACCTGCATGCAAGAACTTGTCACGAAGAAGAAAAGGAAAAGAAGAGCCAAGGGTTTTGCTCTAAAAATATGCAAATTATATTATCAAACTGAAAGAATGAGAGCTATTTGCAAAATATCAATCCTTGTAGAAGGAGATCGAAAAACCTAAAAGGGAAACCCTAAGAGGTAAATGGTATTTAATAATTACTAATTAATTATTAAATAGAAATGCAAAGTGTATAAAGTGAAACCTTAAGAAGGGAGTAAAGGTAATTTAATAAATTAAATTAAATTAATGCTTTACTCAAACAATAACATCATTGCAATACAACCATGGAAGCCTTTAAATCCATAACCAGAACCAAGGAATCCATGTGAACAAATATGAATCCACACATCCTATACCTTACTTTGAACCTCCATAAATGCCCCCCTTGGCTAACCTATCTCTCACTAGCAACTACCCTTATGGTTTCTTTAATAAAAGACAACTCCTACAAGACCACCAAGTGGTATTACATAAACCATGTGCTACCAAACTCCCCATTGACCCACATTTAATATCAGACATTTAATTTATTTTTCTCCAATATTAAATAATTACATCAAATATTATCACTACAACTCATCAAGAATATTATATGGGGATCTTAAATGTTACACGTCTATCTAGTTGCAGCATGTATGTAATAAAATAAAATAATAGAATATAAATAATATTATACAGTGTGTATAACATACATAATATCAACATGAATGGCCAAATTAATAAAATAGCAAGCTTCCAAAAGTAGAAACTTTGTACTAAGATATCTCTTATTGAAAAGACAAAATAGAAATATTTTTGGTTGATGAAAAACTCCCCTTACCTTGAGGATGCTCTTACATCAAGTAGTAAGGAAGCATACTACTCGGATGAATATATAGTACTAGCATAAGGAAGGTGGAAAAAAGAGGCATGAGGAATTTCAACTTGGAGATGAATTCATGATTCATTTGAGAAAGGAGAGATTTCTAGTAGGAACATATAATAAGTTGATGATGAAGAAGTTGACCATGTAAGATACTAAAGAAGCATGATTCAAGAAATGTCTATGAAGTAGAATTTCCCAATAAACTAAATATACCACTCATATTTAAATTTTTAGATCTTTAGAGTATCACAAAGGAGGTGTTGAAAATGAGGTTACAAAATCACAGTGGAGTATTCCATCAACTACTTCAACTATAGAAGAAATTAAGGAAATTTTGGACAATCATGTCGGCAATAGTACAAGTAACATGACATATGAAGAATACTTGATCAAATGGAATGAAGAGTTATTCAAGGTTCATCATGCATGACAAGGGATGAGGTTAACTATCTTGATTTTACCTAAGATGTGATAGTGTCACTTCTCAAATTATCTCAGGTGTTTGATGTAGGAGTATCTTAGGTATAAGGGAAATCTTGCATTAATCAAAAACATTTATGGTTTATCTTATCAATAAGGGATTTCTTAGTATAGAGTTGTTGTTTTTGGAAGCTTAATACTTTTTTAAGTTGGTCATTTGAGCTTATAATGTTCTAATTTCTTCCTTGGAAGTTCACCTTGGATATTAGCCTGCCAGTACAACTTCATTGCAAGATTAAGTCTAGTTTTGAATATATTGATTTTTTGGGTATTAGAAGTAGGATATAGAAACTCTGAACTTGGTTTTGAAAGCTCTGGAGGCTCTAAAAAGGGTTCAAACCTAGGCTGACTAGATATTTCATGAATCAAATGATATAGAGTAGTTTATGACACTTATGAAATTAGGTCATAAAAGTCAATAAAAGAAACTGGCTACGAGCTATGGTCTCTAGAAGTTGTGCTACCTGGAATTGACGAAAATGATTTTCCTTCAAAATTTATTTTGAGTTTTCAAGTTTTTTGGTGGTGTACTCTAATGTAATAAAATATAAATAATTATATATTAGGGTTGTTTCGCCTCAAAGTTTCAAGTTAGAATTTCTAGAACCTTCTTGGGTGGTGGAAATTTGCCTATATAAAGAAGGTACACGTGGTTGTCTAAATAGTTCTAGAGTTGTATATATGTAGCTTTGGTTTGTAGAATATTGTAAGGAAAATTCCCATGTGGCTTTGTATGTCATATTTATGAATATTTTAATTCCATTTTACTGGAGATATTAAGAAGCCAATTTCTCGTTCTTCTAACTTATTATTTCTCTAATTTGTTATGTCTATTTGTGTTAATAAGGGGAGTACCCTCCATGAACTAATATAAGTGCCCATTATTTATTGCAATTAATTTTGTACCTTAAATATTTAATTTATTAAATTAAGCCACAAGAATATGACAACATAATTATAAGCTTAAATTGATTTATGGTAAGTTATAAATATTTTATTTAATGAGAGTATGCTAAACTGAGGGGGAGATCATTTTTTTACATGGCTTCAATGGATCCTAACTAACCTAATTTCTCACTAAGGGAAATAAGCTAAAAAGAAAAGGATACTTAGGGATAAAGTGTTGGTTCATTTTAGTTTGTGATTATGTGCAAAGAAACATTCTACCAAAAATATCTCCAATTAGTCCCACAATATTTAACAATCATACATCTAAGACTAGTAAGTAATCAAGTGACAATATAAAGAAATAAAAATTTGGAACTAATAGTTAAGTTTTTAAAGGAAGAAGAATAGTTAGAAAAGAAAGTTCAGATGTATTAGGTGGATTTTTCACAAATCAACAATTTTGAGATCAATTGCAATATAGTATTATCATCAATTGATAAGTATTCATATTTTATTGCAATTACTTTTGTATCTTAAACATTTAAGCTATTACATTAAGCCACAAGAATATGAAAACATGATTATAAGCTTAAGTTAATTTATGGTAAGTTATAAACATTTCATTTAATCAAAGTATGCCAAACTGAGGAGGGGAATCATTTTCTTACATGGCTTAAATAGATCCTAATTGACCTAATTTATCCCTAAAGGAAAAAACCTAAAAAGTAAAGGAGACTTCATAAAAAGTGTTGGTTCTTTTTAGTTTGTGATTATTGTATAAGGAAACATTCTACCCAAAATATCTCCAATTAGCCCAATATTAATTAATAACCATACATCTAAGGCTAGTAAACAATCAAGTAACAATATCAAGAATTGAAAATTCAAAACTAATAGTTAATTATTTAAATAAAGAAGAATAGTGAGAAAAGAGGGTTTGGATGTGTTAGGTGGATATTTTAAAACTGACAAGTTTGAGATCAATTTCAATATAGTATTTCCCCCTATTCATTTCTACTAAAAATGACTTGTGGTAAAATAACACCTAATATCATGTCCACTAAGCTAATTCAAGGGGATTTCTTCTTTTATAACATTTTTTTCCTATGAATCTTATTCTTTCATTTCAAAATGCATGATTCTTCACGTTATGACAATCTCTTAAATACAATTTAGAAATGTTAATAACAAGAAGCTCATGAAATCTCAAAGTCATCTCATAGCTTCTTATGTGATTTCAAGAATGAAATTTAAATAGATACCCAACTCAAAGTCTCCAACATATACTTCACCTTATATTCACAAATATAGAAAATAGAAGTAACACAAAGTTTATAGGTTATTTCCTTGCTTGAGCATACTACACTAGTTGAAAACATCATAAGAATATCATAACCTACAAGATCAAGTCCAAAAACCTAACTATAACTCTAAATCCACAATAAGAAGATCAAATTTTATAAAATAGTTTAAATCCCTCTTAGGTAGCATAATAACACTCACAATCAACTCTAGGTAATATTGTCATGTGATAAATTACTTCAACACAAATTCTCAAATTAACATACCTCATTTATTAACTAAAATTAATCAAAGTTTTAGAGTCTACACACAAATTGATTTATAAAATATCCTTATTTACAATAACCCCTCTTCTATTTATAGAATTATATTTATAAAAGAGAAACTATGAGGAAAATATGGGAGGATCCTAACTAATTATTGACTTATTCAACATTACACTCGTATTCTAATTTGGCATATAATGTGATTATATGTAATTAAAATTTTCAATTATATATGTGATGTGATCACACATAATTATAACTTTTTGAATTTATATACTATATAAAATAAAATAAAATATTATAAATTAAATTTTGATATTAATAATTTTACCTATAATAAGAATATGTATATAGTAAGAACAAATGTGTGTAGAAAATAAGATTATCGATGAAGGGTCACACCACCATTTCCAACTTGTAATAATAATATTCAACAACATAGAGATAAATAGAAGACAAAATGCTTTACAAAGCATATATTAATACTTGAAAATCCGTACAACATTAACAAAATGATATCATAGCTATGGCTTCTTAAAAAAGAAGCTTACAAATTTTTCAAGGTGAGAGAACTTCCAAATAAGAGCTTCCAAACTAATAACTTCGACATGAAGAGCTTCTACCACAAGAGCTTCCCAAATAAGATCTTACACACTTAGATCTTTTACCTCCAAAGCTTGCTTACAAATTCTCATATGCCTTGCTTATATAGGCACTTACCATCCAAGATATTACAAATACAACCATTGTGGGATAAAAGGTAAATGCGACTACCCTACAACAAATATTAAATACCCACCCAAATACAACTAAGTACCACCATGTGGACCAATTAGAGAATTACATTATCTTTGTTGATCACAACAAATATTAAATGCATGATTTGAAGAATTTTCTACAAACTTCTAAAATGCCACCTACACACACCAATAAATGAAATAACGCATTTTAAATATTTGTTTCTCTAATTTTCATTACTTTCTCTCTCCTCCACTTTTTTTTCCTTTTTTTAAATTATTTTAAAATCATGCCACTTTTTATTTTGTGATGCAAGATGCTCCTGCATCTAACACCCATGGTAGAATTTTTTGTGAATATGGATTCACAAAATGAAATCACCGCCACTAGTTTCTTTTCTTCTCTTCCAACACGTAGCTAGAACAAGTATTTTTTGTGGATATATTGCCTTCTATCTTATTTTCCAACATCTAGCTAGAACAAGTATCTATTACTAACAGTAATCCTTTGCAATCAACTTTGTCTAAGTGTGACTCTCATCCTCTTCCAATCTTGTAGGATTTAATGCACCTTTAATTAACTCTATAATACCATAAAAGTCTTATTTTTCATACCACACATCACTTTCAAGGTCCTCATATAAATCATCATTATCTTTCAAATCCATCTCAAATTTATACTCTCATGATTCATAGAAATTTACCTGTTTGACACCTTCATCTTTGATTTCTTCTTTCATGTCTTCAACAAGGCACGCAATCACTTCACCTATTTGACCTCTAACCAAGGCATTTTACTCTTCCTCTATTGTCAATCTTCAAATCATCTTCATCTACTTCGGGTTCACAAGTCTTGTCATTTTCATGCTCTTCCTCTTCTTTTTCATCTTTTTCAACTTTTTCAACTTCAAGTTCATAAATATTTTCATCTTCATGCTCTTCCTCTTCTATTGTACCACATGTGTGATACTCCAATATATTCTCTTTCTTTTCTACATTCAAATGATAATCAACATCTCTCTTTTGATGAATGACTCCTCTCTTTCGCAATTCTATTTTTATTTCAATCATTCACTTCTATAAATCCAAAAATATTTCTTCTTGCATTCTCTTTCTAAATTTCTCAAGTCTAGGAATCCTCAAAATACCTCCAATCACAAAAGTAATCTTCTTCTTTCTCTTCTCCATGCTCAAGTCTTAATAAGACAAACTTCTCCAACAGGTACCTCGTGCAAACTACCTCATAATAGGCAATTTGTTCGCACAATTATCTCAAATCATTATCCTTGTGCAAATTGCCTCGCAGTCGGTGATCTTCCTACACACTTAGGAACTCATTCTTTAACAAACTTTACCCAACCCAAGGTCCTAGTGCAAACTGCCTCATGTTTGGCAATCTCTTTTTGAGCTCAAGAACTCCTACTCTACTCTAATACCACTTTATGAAGGGTGACACCACCCTTACCACCTTGTAACAAAAACATTTAACAACATGGAGATAAAAAGAAGAAGAAATATTTTACAAAGCATATATTAATACTTGAAAATCCTTACAACATCAAAAAGATGATATCATAGCCATGGCTTCTTCAAAAAGAAGCTTACAAATTCTTCAAGATGAGATAACTCCCAAATAAGAGCTTCCAAACTAAGAGCTTCCCAAATAAGATCTTACACACTTAGATCTTTTACCTCCAAAGCTTGATTACAAATGCTCATATTCCTTGCCCATATAGGAACTTACCATCCAAGATATTAAAAACACAACCAATGTGGGATAAAAGGTAAATGCAACTACCCTACAACAAATATTAAATATCCACCCAAATACAACTAAGCACCAGCATGTGGGCCAGCCAATTAGAAAATTATACTACCTTTGTGGATCACAACAAATATTAAACGCATGATTTAATGAACTTTTCAAAAACTTCAAAAATGCCACCTACACACATCAATAAATGAAATAACACATTTTTTTCCTCCATTTTTTTGTCACTTTCTCTCTCCTCCACTTTTTTAAATTTATTTATTTTTAAATCATGCCCCTTTTATTTTGTAATGCAAGATGCTCCTGCATCAATTATGTATACATAATTTTATTTAATATATGTCATATTCTTATTTACATTAGAAAATGAGATTATATATAAATAATGATAAGGATATATAAAGATTTAAATATGAGTGAATAAGTAAACAAAAAGAACAAAAAAAAAAATAAGAAGGTAGTAATGAGAATGAAACTACAAAAGCAAACAAACAAATAACAATAGGTATGAATGAAATAAGATTATATAAAAAACAAAAGTTAAAAATAAAACATGAACAAAACAAGAAGATAATAAAGAAAAGAAAAAACCAAAAGACATAAAGTAAGATACAATGCAATAAGAAAGTCAAACAATCACCAACTAAATAAATTTAAGATCAAGTCTAAAAATCTAACTATAACTCTAATCTACAACCAAATTTTACAAAATTGAGTTTAAATCCCTCTTAGGTAGCATAAGAGTACTCATAGTCAACTCTAGGTAATATTGTCATGTGATAAATTATTTCAACACAAAGTCTCAAAGAAACTTCTCTTTTATTAACTGCAATTTGATTTACATCTAAACTTAAAGTTTTAGAGTGTGCACACAAATTGACAAAGTTTTGTTGTGTTTATAAAATATCCTTATTTACAATAACCCCACTTCTATTTATAGAAGAGATACTATGAGAAAAACATGGCGGGTCCTAACTAATTATTGTCTTGCTTCTAATTTGACTTGTAATGTGATTATATTTTATAGTCTCATGTGTAATGTGATTATATGAAATTAAAATTTGCAATTCTACATGTGATGTGATCACACATAATTACACCTTTTATGAATATATATATATATATATACACATCCTTATTATAAATTAAATCTTGATATCAATAATTTTAAATATAATAAGAATGTGTATATAATAAGAACATATGTGTTTAAAAAATAAGATTATGTATACATGATTTTATTTTAATAGATATGATATTCTTTTTTTTTGGTCAGTAATAATTTTTTTATTAATGTATTAAAAACTTACATAAGTACATATATAGGCTAAAAAATAGCCTTCTCGCATCTATTACACCTTATATCACCTTTATCTAAACACCAAATGTATTTACATTTTCAACTATTGCCCATTTTATTGGGCTTAAACATACTCCACATTACAACTTGAGATTTACAAGATTTTATATGAGAGCCCTTCTAAACTCATGTCTTCTACCCTTCATCAGTTCGATCCAAAAACTATTATCTGACTTCACTTTCATAGCCCAAAGGACCGCTTTTTCCTCAGTGAATCCGCCCTTTGACAATCTTTTGTGTTATATGTTCTAAATTTTGCCTACAAAAAATAGTCACTGTAGCTTCTTACTATTTTCTACAGACTATCATGTAATGACCCCATCTTTTTAGCATCTCATTGGAGTTCTTAGCCTTTACATTCTCTGAAGGCTAAGTGGAGAAATAAGGAGAAATTGATTAAATTAATTTCTTATAAAGTCATTAAATAAATTAAAATAAAAAGGTGATTTTATATTTAATTAATTTAATTTTCTAGAAGCACAATTAAAAATTGTATTGCAAGGGAGAAGCTTCTAGAGAGTGCATTTTCTAGAAATACAACTAATTATTGCATTGGAAAGAGGGAAGTTTCTAGATAATGCAATTAAATAATAGTTTATTTCCTTCTAGAAGGGTGAAGGAAAAGAATAAATAGAGTTGAGAGCTTCATTGTTTATCATCTGATTATTGTGAATTGTATTTGATATAAACTTGGGAGAAGAAACTAAAGTTTTCGATTTCAGTCAGTCATTGGAGAACATCAACTCTTCAGTGTTGCAACCATTTGAGGTGGTGAAATATCTACTGAATTTGGCATTCGAGAGAGCTTCATTCTGGAGTTCTAATTGTGCTTAAATTGGAGAATACATTTTGGCTGCTACAGTATGCATGCATGATACCACGCTATAGAATTAATGTTTGATTCATTTCCATTCTTGGGCATCACTATTATTAGGTTCTTCTTACAACTATCAATAGTTAGCACTGTAATTTTTAAGCATATGATTTTTTTGTGATAATTTAGAATCAAATTTTGGTATTATTGTAGTCATTATTGTAAGCCCATGAGAATGAATTCAATAAAGGATATACATGTTGCATACCATTTGTTTGATGAAATGTCCATCTAATAGCATATATGATCAACATAATAGTTGTATGTCAATTGTTTATCAAAATGATAGTTGGTTGTAGGTATGCATTTCATATCTAGTCTCCATGTATATGCACTGAAAATACCAAAGAACTGCACTTACATATTAGTTCATCGTAAGAGGCATTGTAATATCATTTGCAAACATTCTAAATTCCTTAGCATTGAGAGGCAGCATATAAGTGTTTGACAATATTCCTTGAGCTAAAATATGTCAATTTGGGCAAGGGATATTACATATTGGCCTTCCGCTTCATTCTTTGAATTTTGTTGTCATTCTTAACAAAAGGTTTACCTCTTCAAAAAACCCACTTAGAAAAATCCCCAAAATTTTGACCACACCTCTTTGGTTTTCATAGAAGTAAAATTACAATAGAACAAAAAGCAAAAATTTGTTTCCCTTTGAAATCTACCTTACTCCTTTGTTGGGAACACCACCTCCACCACCATTTGCTTCTTCCTATTCCCTTTAGTTCTTCAACGTCTTGGATGGGAGACCAAGAACCCTCTAACCTTCAATCCTTCCCTTTCCTTGAAACTGTGAATCTCCTCCATCAACCTAAGCCACTCCACTCTTATTTTTTCCTTGTAAGCTTCCTTATCCACCCCAATTGGCCACCAAATGAATCCATTTTTTCCCTGTGCTTCTCCTTCCTCTTCATCTACATAGCACTTTCTATAATTGAAACTTGCCCTGACTATGCCCATTTCAACAAGGAGTCAATTTTGACTGTCAAATATTTTGGGAATAATGCCTTCATCACCCATTCCACTTCAACTTTTGAGAATGCCAATTCTAGTCCCCATGCCATCACCATATCTACAATGTCCACATTAATTTTCCAATAGTGGGTTGAATTTTGGAACAATTCCCCCATTGTTCCCTTAACTGCCTCCAAAACACCTTGTAATGGACATTGAAGCAGCAATCCCAGTCGATGACTCTGAACCGAGAGAAAAAGAACCTTCTACTATCTAGTCATCCTAAAGGTGAACGTAGCTTCCATATCCACCTTCTAAATTTTGTTTTCAATCGCTTTCACCAAATATGCTCTTTACTTTTGAAGTTTCTAAAAATTTACCTTTTCAATTGTGTTTTTATAGCATTTTGATTTCCTCACTTAGCACTCTATTCCATTCACCACATCAAGTAATCATTTCATCCTTTTCTTTTTTCCTTGTATTTTCATTATGCAGGCATTTATTTCAAATCACCCATATCTTTTCTCCTTACTCCAATCTGACTATCCTTTTAAACATCATCCTACACTTGATCGTTTCACACACAATTTTTTATTTGGATTTTTTTCCCATCAATCATCACACACAACCCCCTCCCAATGGCTACACCATTCAAAACATTATGATCCCTCCACCAAACAATTTGTCACCCATTTTGAAAGTTGATTAGCTTCCCCATTTGCCTCTTGAGACACATGACACACTTTAAAATCCTCCAGCACTTTTAGCTCCTCATTAATAGCTATTAAAAAAATTCTAAGTGTCACAATAGAATTTTATTTTTCCTTATCGCTTGCACCACCACCATCGAATCTTCCTCCACAACAACTTAAACCCCACCCACCCCACCCCCCCACCTTCTTAGCACATCAAATTTCTATGAGCACTGCTTGGAATTCAGATTCATTATTGGTGTCATCCTACAATCTATTTGCCCCTATAGCTACAACGTCACCATTATGACCTCTCACTATGCAACCCACCCTTTATTTTCCCAGGTAACTCCTAGCAACACCATCAAAATTTAATTTTAATCATCCTTCCTCAGGAGCTTTTCATAGTGCATTTTTTCTTTGATCTTTCTTTGAATTACTCTTCCCTAAAGCTCCAACCTATCTGATTTTAATCCCTGGCCAATTCTTCTTGATCTCTTTATCTTCTCTCATAAACACACACCTTAACAAATCCTTCTTAAAAATTTTTGCACACCTCCCAAGATTATCTTATTTTTCTCCTTCCACACCTCCCATATTATAATTGATGGGCTAATCCTCCACACATTTGCACTCTTTCTCTTCTTGTCTTCATCGTGTCTGTTATATGTGTCTGAATATACTCCATGAACGAATCTTCAATCTTGAAATTGGATTCTAGATATGTATGTTAATTCGAAGAAAACATTAGGAAACCCTAGTTTTATTTATGAAGGAAATTCATCACAAACTGCCCTGTCGCTGTCTCTTACATAGACCCGAACTCAAACATTCATAACTTTTTATCTAGACCAAATTTATTCGATCGCTGTAGTCAAATTTGCCGCAACTTGGCCCTCTCCAACATATTTCAAATTCAACTTGATCCAACAATTCATTAGGGAGATACGGCCCCCGAACTGGGACTGTTTTATTCAATGACAGTCATTCCTCCATTTTCCATAACCAGGAGTTCTTTGTACTTAAACTTCACAAAAATAATCTATCAAAGCATGGAATGAGTTATAAACTAAACCAACATAGATCTAAGACATTTATAATCAAGATTTGGAAATTGATTTGGGTTTGGGTTTGAATAAAAGTAGAATCTTATTAATATGCATTAGTTTTATATAATTTATTATCTAATCTAATTAAATCAAATTTAATTAAGATTAGTTAATAGTAGAAGAAGTGTAATTAATTATTAGTCGATTTAAGTAAATGGATTTTTAAATGAGGGCAAAAGAAAAGAGATATTAATAAGTGTTTAGTAGAATTAAATAATTGAATTTTTAATGAGATTGATTTTACTTAAAATCAATGAAGATTATTTTAAATAAATTCTTGTCCTTGAAGTGTTTTAAGGAAATTGTAAACTAATTATTTAAAAGTTGATAAGTATTATTTTTATTATTTGAATAATGGGAGACGCTTCTTGGAATTATTAGTAATATTGATTTTTAGTGAAATAATGCAAATGATTTTATCTAAAAGTCAATGGGAACTAGTTCAATGATTTAAATAAGTAAATAATTATCTTATGATTATTTTAAAGAATTATTTTAAAATAATGGAAGGATAATTCTATGCTTTATTTAAAGATAAATGGGTTGACTTGGAGATTAAATAAAGAATCTTATACACTTGAAATGTACTTGAAACAAAATCGAAAACCTCATATTTGGTTTAACCATGTGATTGCGAAAGCAAACTAAAATATGTGTTTGTATCTTGTTTCTCTATGCTATATGTGTGTTGGGGTTTTGGTGGTCCTAGAGTGTTGACTAATTAGGATGTCTACCAGAGGCTTGGGATTTATGTGAATGTGATGGCATGTTGATATTATTTGGTCTCGATTCTTTTAAAACCCAACCATGGTAATGTGATGGTATGCTCTATGAGATGTTTGTATTTACTGATTGTTATTTCTTTCCAGTCTTCTTGTGTGAAGCTGAGGTGTATGTATTTGAGACACTTGACTTAACCATTTTTGAGTCATCGATCAGTTATACTTGGGTTACTTTCCAGTTGCCTTAATGGAACTAAAGTGTTTGTTTTGATCTTGATGATGCCATGTTGTGACATGTTTTGACTCGACCATTTTTGGAGTCTTCGATCAGTATTACTTTGAGATACTATACAGTTGTTCGATGAGGACCGATGGATATTGTGATTATCATTGATGCCTTCAGTTGCCAATAGAGAACTATTGTGTTTATGATTATCAATGGATCTTTTTAAGTTGCTAATGGAGATTTGATGTTCTTATTGTGGATTATCTTTTGGTATTTTTCCAGTCACTTGTATAGGACTAAGGTGATTTTTTGATTTATGATTCCATGAGCCTAGGGTAGGTTATCTACTTGTAGTGTCGAGAAGTGGCTTGCAATGGGGGCTAGGGCCCTAAGTGGCTGCTAGGGTAACCCATTGTAAGTTTTATTAATAAGTGAAAACATTTACACTAAATGGGGATTAAATGAACCTAATAAGATAATTGTATGTTCTCACCCATGCCTCGAGTGCTAGTACAGATTAGGATGGGAGTAGAGAGAACACTTGGTTGCGACCTTGCATTCTATAGTATGCCTCATCAGTACGAGAGGATACTAGTGGCCGCATAGGGATCATTAGGGGGCCGGGTCTATTGAGAGACTACCAGGGTAACTCTAGCATGATTCGTGCGATGACACTTTCTCGCTTGCATAGTAGGTTTTCTACATGTCTTTGTTGTGCCTCTGGGATTACATGTCATTTTGTGATCTGGAACCTTTGAGTTAGTATACTTTTAGGATTCTTGGACTTAGAGAGTTTTTGTGCTATGTGATTTGTTAACCTATTTGAGACTTGAGACTATCTCCTTAGCATGGTGGGAGTGGACCATTTAGGTTCCACGCAGTCGGGTGGTAGTGCTTTTTCACTCTTACCATTTGAGATCCGTCCATAGACACCGTGGCTAGAGCATTCTTGGTTGGTATTTATCTTCACTCTGTTCTTCGATCTTATGATGGATGTTATTTACTGGTATGTTTCTTTATATTAATGATTAGCCTGTGATAGATGATGTTATCTAATTTGTAGGATCATCTTATGCTTTATTCTTGCATGTTAGATTTCTTTATGCATATAATGTAGTATGTTTTAGGAGTGACATTCCTACTATGATAATATCGATGATCTCTTCGATGACTTGGGATGTTACGCGCAGAGGGATGGCTAGGGCCCACGATGGTCTAATGATGCTATTTATGGTTGGGAGGAACCATACATTTAGATAATTATGTGTAGTATTTATGATTTATGGCTATCTTTTACGATGGATGTTTATATCTTCTATGATGATGTATCATGTATGACATGTGGTTTCATTTACTTTATAGCATTTGCATCATGGATTAGAATAGGATGATGTACATCATTTTCACACATGTATATTCTTTTAAGCCTTTCATACCCTATGTCATGTACAGTGGATGATTGAGCATTCCGAATTTAATTGCCAAGAGGCATTCAGAACAAATGTGTAATATGGACATTGGACTTACTATTTATTCTTTCATGTGGATGTGGTAGTGGATAGACTTAGTATTAATTAGATCAAATGTGACTCAATGTCTTAGGATCCTTAAGGAATGTAATATGTTATGTATGCTTACAGTTGAATGTATGTTATTGTTTCTGCTACTATGTGTTAGATGTGAATGAGTTATCTTTTATATTTTTAAAAAAACATATATATATTTGGAAAACTTAGTAAAAATTTAGGTTAATTCTTTTGGATCCCTTGGCGGGGCGTTACATCTAGTATCAGAGCCCGAGTTTCAACATTGGGAGCTCTAGGTATATTGGAATGCCACTAGTTATAACTAGTTGAACAAAACAAAAACTTTGAACTATCATGTGTATCTCTTTCAAACTGAAACTTGAAACTAGGTGAGTTGAAACATGACTTAAATTGTTACTTGCATATTTTTCATATTCCAGCACTTAGGTTTCAAAATTGAAGTTATACTGAAACTTAAACGTGGGCAAAATTCAAAATTGAAACTTATTCTATTTTCAAAACGTGTGTCTTTTATCTATGCTTTAAGGTAGTATGCCTTTGATTATCTTTGCAAGCATTATGTTGATTCTTTGTTTATAATGTATTAAGGAATCTATTTCAGCATTTGTTAAAAGAATGAATGTTGGGTCAATGTAGTTTTCGATTTACTATTAAACTAGAATCATATTGCTCTAAGTGTGTTGTGGTATCATCAGTGGAATCATATTCCCCTATAGGAGGGAAAAGGGTTCAATGGGACTTGCACAGTGAGTTCTTCAGTATTATCATTCATGTAGGTTTCCAAGAGTAAGCCTAATTCTAAGGGGGGTGGATGTAGTGCCTGCCCCTAGGTCGCATTTTTGTTATTGTTGCCAAACTCTTTTAGGATAGTTTTATGTTGATGACTGTAGACACTTAAATTTGATTACACTGCTTTGGTAATCCTATTTAGTTATCTCTAAGGCATCATTAATTAAATTTTTATTTAATTAATCATTTGCCATCCATAGTTGATTAATTTAATTAATCATCTATAGTCCTAATTGATAAATCAAATAACCTATTATTTATCAATTAAATCTTATTCTTCTATCTAATTCCAAAAATCCCCATTTATTAAATAAATCTATTTGATAAATAAAATCTTCAAATCTAAAAACCCCTAACCTATCTCTAATCCTCCATTTAGCCTAATCCACCCCATCCACCCATACTAACCAAGGTCAGCCACTAACTCACCCACCCTCATTAATGCCATCCATTTGCACATCTCTAACATTCCTAATCTAATCCTAAACCCAAGCCTAATCCACTCCCTAATGTTGTCACATTTCTTAAACAAGTTTAAGACTTTCCTAAACCAAATCAAAGTCTC
The DNA here is from genome assembly GCA_028749045.1 of Cupressus sempervirens. Taxonomy (NCBI): domain Eukaryota; kingdom Viridiplantae; phylum Streptophyta; class Pinopsida; order Cupressales; family Cupressaceae; genus Cupressus; species Cupressus sempervirens. The sequence goes on along the minus strand of CM053788.1, from coordinate 674,122,416 downwards.
CCCTCAAAAATCCCAACCACCAAGTCATGAGTGCTCTTATAAACCATAAAAGACTCTTACAAGCCCACTCATGACTCTTACATCCATCTTCCACACTCTTCCCTCTTCCACACTCATTCCTCTTACATCCCTCTTACATACTCAACCTCACTCATCATGCCTTTAACCAACCCTTTACCCTACCCTCTCACACTCATCCTCCTTGTGACAAGTGTCACCTTCCCATTGGTGCTAAACAAGCACAATCCATGTGCTCTCCTTTGAGTGCATCCTAGCCCTCCTTAAGCCTTCATCTCCCCTTGCATCTTAGCCCTCCATCCCTCAAGCCCTTAGCCTATAAATTGAATCCCATCCCAAGCCAAAAAAAATAACAATCTTTGAGCTAAAGTTACCATGCCCTTTTGAGAACCAAAGTTATCAATCTTAACCTTATAATGCCAAATTGAGAGCTCACAAAGCTACCAATTTTCCATTACCCATCCGCCATTGAAGTAATTTTGAGCATCTTGAGCATACATCCACATCAAAGGACGCATCTACAAAATCAAGAAAGCAATGAAGTGCTTCATCCTTTGAGGTTTGCATCTCTTGTTTGTTTTCTTTGTTTAAGCATATATGTGAACTTAGTTTTAGTTTGTGAATGTTTCTCTTATTGCTAATGTTCTTTGCACACTAAAATCTTGTTCTACATTTTGGCACGCCTGGTGGGACCCCGCTATGGGTCATTCCTTAATCTTTTCCAATCCATATTTTGCTTTTACAAACTAACAATGTAATGGTTTATGTTGTTTGAGTTGTTGCAAGGTGTGTTTTCTTATTTTTTGCAGGTGGAAGGACGCACTAGAGAAGAAGACATACCCTCAAAAATTCGAAAATAACCAAAAAAATAAAATATTTTGGAAAAAACCCGCGCCCGTCAGTTCACTTCGCGTAGTGTCGTCTCCGCAGTTTGGCATCTTTGTCTGTCACCTTTGCATAATGTCGTCTACGCAAACTCAATCGTCATCTCCGCAAGCTCAATCGTCGTCTGTGAAAGATAAACTGTCGTCTGCACCTGCACAACTATCGTCTCTGCAAGTTCAACCGTCGTCTACGCCTGTACAACCATCGTCTACGTGAGCTCAACCCCCGTCTCCAAAAGCCCAAACTGTCATCCGCAAATTTTGGCGTCTCTACTTGTCAAATTGATGTCTTCGTCGTCGCAATCTACCAACTATCGTCTTCGACATCGCCAGCTACTTTCTTCATCAGTCTGTCATCTGCGCAGATCAGGGTCTGCATAGATCAGTGTCTACGCAAATTGGCGTCTTCGCCTGTTGTATTGTTTTTCAAGATTTGTCGCCTAGTTTTTGGCTATCTTATCCAAGTCATTGTCTTTGCATGCTTTCAAAACTCTAACAAATGAACCTGTATGTTTAAAAAATCACTAAAAATCTATTAAAAAAAAATCACTAAAAATCTATTAAAAAAAAAAAAAGAGTATAAATCAAAATTTGACTTTTAGTGGTTCCATAGGAAAAAGACCATTCTAAGCATTTTTACGCATATTAAAAACAGCAAAGAAAGTTAAAAAAAAAATTTCCATAGTTAAGCTTTCATTTTGGAAGATTTTGGGTAACTAATCAAATTGCTTTTTTGTCTTATTGCAGGTTGGAGCAACGAACTTAATCATGTTTCTTAAATTTTCCTTGGAATGAACTTGAATGTTTAAGCATTTTTCTTTGAATGAATGTTGTTCAAAAACACACTCTTGAATGCCATGGATAAAAATCAACCTTTTATTGGAATGCATGCTTAAAACAAACAAACTCAATCTTGAATGCAAAGAATCAATAAATCAATGCAATATCTCACACTTTCAATTTGGGCTTAAAACACTCTAACTCAATCTTGAATGCCTAACAATCAATGAACATTGCATGGTTTTGATGCATCTCAATGACGCTCGCATTTTTTACGTTGACAAATTCTCGATTTCTATTATGTTGACGATGCTGTCAAGTTGGAATGAATATTGTATGCCATAATCATGAGTGTCTTCAATCATAGCTTACAAAATCTAAGTCATTAATTGGAAAAGAACTCTGCTTTTTAGCCCAAGGTCATCCAAGTCTTCTCTCCCCTTGTCGTCTTTCGAGGCCATCTTGGGTGCATAAGATTAGGATCCAAAACCTTGTTTCTTTTTAGGAGGCCTGCTTGGAGATTTCATCACCCCTTGGGACAACCTCAACTCCAGCGTTCCGGCGGAGTATAAGAATCGGGAGGTGTATCGAAAGACACCTCTCTTGGGATCAAGATTTTGTCACTCGTGCTAAGCCTCAAGGAACTTTATACCCTTGAGAAGTGAAAGAGGAGAAGTGGGTTACCGCTCCTCTCAGCTGTGTGACATCTTTTTGGTTTCATCTACGGATATGGGCCTCACGTACCTTGTGTATATCGAGGACTCCCTAGCTAAACCAAATTTCATCCTTGTAGAAAGCTTCCTAGGATGTTGGTATGTTTGACGTGCTTGCTCCAAAATTTTGTCTGCTTGTTTGTTCATAGCCTTTGAATGAATGTTTGCCAACTTTGGTCAAAATTCTAGAAAAGGAAAAATCTCCCAGCCCAAGGCATACTTAGCGTAGTCACTGCCTCATCAGAAGATCATCCAAGCTCCCTTAGTTCTTTGCTTTAGAACAATCCGAAATCCAAAATCCATCCAAATCATCCCCCCTCAGCTAGCTAGCAACCCAATCCAAAATCACACCCAAGCCTTTAGAGAGTTGTTGTCACTCTGCTAGAATTTGCTATCTAATCAATCCTACCAATCAACCAATCTCACCAAAGTTATCCCTCTGACAGAGCATTGTCTAAGGTAACCCAGCTTTGTCACTTGTATCCCTCATCACCTTGAGCTAAAGGTTGGGATCCACAAGTGGTCAATCTCGTGTCATGCCCATAGGATCATTATTCTATCCTTAAGTTGACACAATCTCCACCAATCCTATACATACGAAAGCAAAACTCTCACTTTTTGACAGCATGCCCTTGAAATCTTCCATCCACACAAAAGCCAAAAATCTCCAACTAATCCTCCTTAGGTCTGTCATACAGCTTTGACTCTCCCTAGGAAATCTTTCATCAGCCAATCCAAAATCTAAGCTTAATCCAAATCCAACCATGAGCTTTCGTGTTCATCCATATGCAAGATTCCATCCCCATCAAACTCATCGTCAAAGCATGAAATACCAATCCTATTATGATATATTTGGTCATATTGTCTTGGCTCCTACCACCTCCTATTCCAATGATGATGAAGATCTTGTTGACTATGAAGGGTATATTGAGAGCCTTAGAAACATTTCACCAACCATCCCCCAAAATCCAAGAGTTATTCCAAACTATCTAGTCATGCCATCTGATATCCTAGCTTCTCCTCCATCACCCAATCAACCAAGCTTCCAATCTTCCACCTCCATCACACTAGCTATTCCTGTTAATTCACCTCCACCTCCAACACACAAGTCTCCAAGGAATCTCCCAGAGGAAATACAAGAAAAAAAGCCTCCAGCAGTCGATAAGCCATGTCATCCAATCCAACCATGTGAAGTAGTCAATAATGAAGCTTCCCCATCTATAATATCACCTCCATCTCCCATTGCTATCATCCCCATACCATCTATCAAATTGCTTAAAATCCTTCCACTTCCCACAAGCATCAAAATCCCACCACCTGTCAAATCCCTCCAAATCCTATCCAAATCGCCTCCAAGCATTTCCCAAATCTCCCGTGATGACCCTTATGCATCCATCTTCTACTCACCCATCTCCACTACCGAATCTCCCATCTATCCATCCACTACCTTTGAAGAATCCATCCCTTCACCTCCTATCACACCATCCACTCCAATCTAATACTATCAAGATCTTGCCCAAAAGCATGTTGACATCCCCCAAAGCATAAATGAAGATATCATCGTACCATGCCTTCCATCCATAGCGTAGTCACCACCCCCTCCATCTCCAAAAACTCAAGCCATACCTCCTCTTCTATAGGATATCCCATCAGCCAAATCAAGATCCTATCCTACCATCTCCTCCGCTCCATGCTTCCATCTAACCACCTATCCAAGCTATTCCACCATCTATAATCTACCCTCTTGGTTCACTTACATTCATCCATGGTGGCCTCCTCTCAGCAGAAGAATTAAGAACAGTATCTCCCCATTGCAGTACATCTGATAAAACACTTCCACCACTTTCTGCAAACAAAAAGTATCCTTAGCTAGTTCAAATGCTCAATTGATGGCATTATCAAGGTCAAGGTTTAGGACCACAAGAGCAAGGGATCATAAAGCCTATTATTGCACAAAAGGGTCCAGGATTTCATGGTCTTGGATATGTATCCAAAGGCTCACCATCTAAAGGTGTTGGTACACCACACCCCCAAACCAAGCCTATCTCTAAGCCCACCATGCCAGCCTCCCATCACTCCTTCAAGAAATCTTATGTCATCCCCCCTCCACCATCTTTGCAACCCAAAACAACCTACCATATCCCCCCTTCATCCGCTAAATCTATTTTGGGTCCCTATGTCCCAAAATCTACCATCCTCCATCCTCCTATCAGCCATCATTCAAATCCTATTCCCTCCATTCCTACGCAAGATCAACAAAGGCACATATCAAGGCACATCATCCATCATCATCCCTCTACACGCTCTTCCATATCCTCTCCATCTCACAAAGCTTCTCCTAACCATTTTCCCAAAGCTTACCATAGCAATGTAAATGCCAACTTCAAAATGCATAAAGCTAAAAATCCACATCATAGGCAGTCATATGTCCATTCTAAAAGAAATACTCCAAAAAGGAAAAATCCAATCAAAGAATGCAAAACAATACAAAAGCCTATGAAAAGAAAATCCAAAACCATGTGGATCCCAAAGAAAAAAGTTGAAACCCAATGCATAATGGCATCCACCATTGCTAATCCTCCATCCAGTGACTCATGTCCCCCATCTCCTAACTCCATCTTGGGTGCCTATATCCCCAAGCACGCTTCCGCAAATCCACCATCAAGCCCACATCTACCATCTATCCCCCATATGCTCTTTTCACACCTGTCCCAACATGTGCCAATGTTGATCCTGCAAGCATCCCCATCTCATGCTCCTTTCCAGCCTTTTCATCCCTCCATCTCCTACCATCAATCCCATCTAATCCAATCTATTGCATAAATCACACATCCGGTGTACCAACAGCTAGCAACAAAATTGAACATTCCAATAGCTAGTGAAAAATCCTAAGAAAAAAGCAAAAAATAGCTGAAGAAAGCAAAAATCATTCCAGCTAAGTCCAAAGTCAAAAAGTCAAAAAAATAAAGCGTCCACTGGTGAAAACTTGGCAATTCAAGCGCCTTGGACAAGTACCATGATGAAAACTTGGCAAACAAGCATCATGCGTAATCCAGCCATCCCCAGCTTAGCCTATCACCCTCATGCTTTTGGTCATCTCTTGACATCCAACTCCATGTTCCAATCTATCCACCTATCCTCCATCCTCCATCTTCCATCTTACACCATCCACTTATCTCCTGCAACTTCAGCCAACCATCCTAGCTATCATCCATCTCCCTAGCCCCTTCAGCTTTTTCCATCCTAGCTTCAATCCTATCACATCCATCATAAGAACTCCTTCTGCATGTCATCTTCTAACTAGGGGCACTATATTCCTTGGAGATCTTGTCTTGTCCATCCCCCCTTGTCATTGGTATCTAGCTCTAGGCTATCCTCATGCAAACCCAATGTCCTCTCTTTATATCCATCATAATCCTAGCTATCTACCATCCTATCCAGCCATCTCATCATGCTCCTCTAGCTATCCTTGGTCACAAAATATCTCATCATCATTGGATGCATCTTGCCAAATCCATATCTTTTGCTATCACCCCATCCTTAGCTTTCGCATCTTGCACAACATCGAACCATCCCGCTATCCTATCGTCCTGAGCTTTTGCATGCTTGTAACTATCTTGGTCAGCTTCAGCTTATAAATATCTTGGTCTGTTAGCTTGTACATCCTCTTTAGCTTAGTACCATTGTATCTATCCAGCGTTCGTGTTAGTTCGTCCTTGATCAACATCTTGCACACATCGCACACCTCGGTTAGCTATTCCAATGCATCCTTTAGCTAGATTTCCTATCACCAAGGTGTTATCCTTCTTAGTTCAGCTTGCCAGACGCATCACTCATCCAAATCCACCAGCTTAGGTGCTCTTCGATAGGTCCTTGCAGGATATAGCTTTCCTCATGTCTGATCTTGGTCCGTTAGTACCTCGTCCTACCCATCTCGTTGGCAAACAGTTCTCTTTTGGATTTTTGCTTTCTTTTGATTTGGGATCTTCCCTTTTGGGTCTTGAATTATCTTTTCCAAGAAATCTCCTTGTTCCCTCCTCAAGGTTGCCACGATCTTCCATATCATGGTATGCTGCGAATGGGGCAATCAGAGTGTAAGGTCTTGATCAAGTCTTTTGCTTGTTTTCTTTTTCTGCTTGTGGGTTACCTAGTGTCGTTTCCACGTTGCTTCCTCTGGGATTCATGTGTGATACTGGGGCAATCCTTGTGTGTTTGTTTTGAGTCAATTTGTCAGTCCTTTGGACAGTTGGTGAAAAGGCCTTGATGTTCTTGGTAACCTTGGCAATTAACCAACAGTCCTATAGCAAATCTAGTGCTCAACTACATGGTGGTACTTCTCTTTGAAGTATCCCCTTGCTCAAAAAGCTTCAATGGATTCCCTTCATCTCCATTATCCTGCATCTGTCGCTCCTACCCCAGTTTATGCATCAGTATCTCTTTGAATCATTCCTCACACTTAGCTTTAGGGATCCATAATCCTAGTCTTAGGGATCCACCAATCAAATCAATCCACCAAGCCTCATCTTTTGAGATCCACAATCCTAGTCCTAGGGATCTCCGAAACCCATCTTCTGCCAATCTGACTCTTTGAAATCATGTTGCATCAGCTTTATCATTCCATCATTCATCCCCCTATCCATGAATTCCTTTTATAGCGCTCCGCTCCTCCACCCCCCCCAATCCTGGAAAGTCTTAAGCTTGCTTTACTTTTGTGCCTCTGATTTCCCTTTATCATTCTCTCGTAGTGAGAGTTTGAGCTAATTCAACCCCTTCTCTTAGCCAATCTGAGTCTACTTGCTCATCTCGGATTCTTGTACTTTTCAAGAAGCCGTCGAGCCTCTTTTATCTCTTCGCCGCCTTCTTGAGGGGGCATCATCTAAGTCTAGTCTCTCCTCTTCTTATTTGAGACTAGGGCAACCTTGTTGCTAAAACATCTTCCTCGTGTCGTCTTCATTCAAACTTCTTTGAAATAGTGTTGTCTCAACACTATGTCAAAGAGGGGCAAAATGTAGACACCTAAATTTGATTACACTACTTTAGTAATCCTATTTAGTTATCTCTAAAGGCATCATTAATTAAATTTTTATTTAATTAATCCTTTGCCATCCCTAGTTGATTAATTTAATTAATCATCTATAGTCCTAATTGATAAATCAAATAACCTATTATTTATCAATTAAATCCTATTCTTCTATCTAATTCCAAAAATCCCCATTTATTAAATAAATCTATTTGATAAATAAAATCTTCAAATCTAAAAACCCCTAACCTATCTCTAATCCTCCATTTAGCCTAATCCACCCCATCCACCCATACTAACCAAGGTCAGCCACTAACTCACCCACCCTCATTAATGCCATCCACTTGCACATCTCTAAAATTCCTAATCTAATCCTAAACCCAAGCCTAATCCACTCCCTAATGTTGTCACATTCCTTAAATAAGTTTAAGACTTTTCTAAACCAAATCAAAGTCTCCCCTCAAAAATCCCAACCACCAAGTCATGAGTGCTCTTACAAACCACAAAAGACTCTTACAAGCCCACTCATGACTCTTACATCCATCTTCCACACTCTTCCCTCTTCCACACTCATTCCTCTTACATCCCTCTTACATACTCAACCCCACTCATCATGCCTTTAACCAACCCTTTACCCTACCCTCTCACACTCATCCTCCTTGTGACAAGTGTCACCTTCCCATTGGTGCTAAACAAGCACAATCCATGTGCTCTCCTTTGAGTGCATCCTAGCCCTCCTTAAGCCTTCATCTCCCCTTGCATCTTAGCCCTCCATCCCTCAAGCCCTTAGCCTATAAATTGAATCCCATCCCAAGCCAAAAAAAAATAACAATCTTTGAGCTAAAGTTACCATGCCCTTTTGAGAACCAAAGTCATCAATCTTAACCTTATAATGCCAAATTGAGAGCTCACAAAGCTACAAATTTGCCATTACCCATCCACCATTGAAGCAATTTTGAGCATCCTGAGCATACATCCACATCAAAGGACACATCTACAAAATCAAGAAAGCAATGAAGTGCTTCATCCTTTGAGGTTTGCATCTCTTGTTTGTTTTCTTTGTCTAAGCATATGTGTGAACTTAGTTTTAGTTTGTGAATGTTTCTCTTATTGCTAATGTTCTTTGCACACTAAAATCTTGTTCTACAATGACTATTAGTGACATTATTTTGAGATTATCAGATATTGTCTCAGATTCAGCTTATTATATGATGAGATTACTTGGTACTTTATATTTCATGTATGCATGATGATTATTACAGTGTTTGCAGTTATTAATGATGATTAGTAAGACGATTTATTATCATATGTCTTTTCTTATGGATACTTACCCCATACTTGCATGTGTATGGTGTGCGTGTTTGTTTTCTTTCTGTATGGCATTTCTGATGTGGTTAAGGAAGGGAGTTGTAGTCACTTGCTAGTCAAGATCTACACAATGCACCACTTCTTGCCATTTCCTTTTTAGCTTAGTATATATATTGTGCTTGTACATGCGTGGGTTTTATGCAGGTTGCAGGTACTAGGTATCGACTTCCCTGAATTGTCAGGATGAGCATACCCTATCACATTATCTCAATGGTAAGAGAGGGGAGATAAATTCTCAAGTCCAAATCCCAACCCTTTAAGCCATTTCAATTAGGACAAGTATCGGAGTTGAGTACCCTCTAAATACATCGGATGACATAATTCGTGATATTAACCCTTTTGGTTTGATTTTGTATGTGTTTTGCTATTATGGGTTTTTGTATTTTACTTTATGAGTTCTTGGTGTATTTTCTACTAATTAAGTCTAATTAAAAGATTTAATTAAATGGAAAATTATTATGGTATTTTAATATTTTATCTTATTTTATTAATTGAGAAATTAATTAAATAAAATAATTAAATTTGGAGATGAAAGTTATAAGTTTAGATTTGGAATTTGATACTAATATATTTAGAGTACATTTTTAAATAAATGCTAAATAATATTATTATTTAAGTTAATAAATATTTTATCAATTAAGTTAAGAAAAATAAATTTAAAAGTGGAAAAGATATTAAAACTATTAAAAGATTCTAGATTGCATGATGTGTGCATGTGATTTATATATATATATATATATATATATATATATATATATATATATATATATATATATATATATATATATAAAGATAAAACAAGTGGATTTATTAAAGTGAGTGCATGAGATTTAAGAATTAATAAATTAATTTTAAAATAGTCAAGTGAATATTAAATAAATTAATATGCATTATTTATTCACATAGGAGTATGCGAGCTCTTGGGAGTTGTCATGTTGACAACACAAGAGTTTGCACTCTAATTATGCACGTGTTCTCTACACTTAGGAGTTAGCACATTATTTGAGCACATGGTGTCTACAAAATTCTAGACACCTCATCATGTTTATCTTCTTATTGTGGAAGTTATGTGCTTAGTTGTCATGCTTATCTCCTAGTTTTTTCTAGACACATTCTAGATGCATCTTAGAGGCCTTTATATAGAGGCTCTCCTAGTGTGTTTGGACAAGCTTACATGCATTCGAGAAGCTCATATGCTTCTACATGCTCATATGCTTCTACAAGCACTTCTAGTCAGTTGGGGGTTTCGGTTGGTTTGATTCTTGGAGGAATGGAAAATGTTGGAGTAGGAAGGGATTTTTCTATGGACTTATGAGGCATAGCAAATTAACATCAATATCCAGGTGCACTTGTGATTTTCTCATATTCCATTTGCACTCTTTCTCTTCATGTCTTCATCATGTCTATTATATGTGTCTGAATATACTCCATGAACAAATCTTCAATCTTGAAATTGGAATCTAGATATGTGTGTTAATTTTTATTTGGTTGCGAAGAAAACATTAGGAAACCCTAGTTTTATTTATGAAGGAAATTCATCACAAACTGCCCTGTTGTTGTCCCTTACATAGACCCGAACTCAGACATTCATAACTTTTTATCTAGACCAAATTTATTCGATCGCTCTAGTCAGATTTGGCACAACTTGGCCCTCTCCAACATATTTCAAATTTGGCTTGATCCAACAGTTCATTAGGGAGATACGGCCCCCGAACTGGGACTGTTTTATTCAATGACAGTCATTCCTCCATTTTCCATAACCAGGAGTTCTTTGTGCTTAAACTTCACAAAAATAATCTATCAAAGCATGGAATGAATTATAAACTAAACCAACATAGATCTAAGACATTTATAATCAAGATTTGGAAATTGATTCGGGTTTGGGTTCAAATAAAAGTTGAATCTTATTAATATGCATTAGTTTTATATGATTTATTATCTAATATAATTAAATTAAATTTAAGTAAGATTAGTTAATAGTAGAAGAGTAGTAATTAATTATTAGTCGATTTAAGCAAATGGATTTTTAAATGAGAGCAAAAGAAAAGAGATATTAATAAGTGTTTAGTAGAATTAAATAATTGAATTATTAATGAGATTGATTTTACTTAAATAATAAAGAGGAAGGGAGATAAGGGATCCCCTTTTCTTATTCTTTTTTCTAGCTCAAAAAAATCTTGAGGGCTGCCATTAACCAACACTGATAACCTAACAGAACTCAAACAGTATTTTACCCATCTTATCCAAAATTCACTAAAACCAAACTTTTTTAGCACTTTAAAAAGAAACCCCTTATTCACTTCATCATAAGCTCTTCTTATATCTAATTTCACCATCATTTTACATAGCTTCTTTATTTTAATAGAGTGAGTCATTTTATGGGCTATAATGACACCTTCAAAGATAGATCTCCCTAGTACAAACCCACTATGTTCCTTTGAAATCACCTCACTTAGAACCAGATTTAGTCTATTTGCAATCCCTTTGGAGATGATTTTATACACAATATTACATAAAGAAATAGGCCTAAAATATTCAAAGGTCCTACATACTTCCTTCTTTGGCACTAAAGCTATGAAGCTATTATTTAGGTCTTTCAAAACAAAACCTCCCTATCTAGATTCCTCCACTACTTCCCATACTTCATCCCCCAAGAAGTTCTAGAAGAATCTTAAAAAGCTTCCCATAAACCCATCCAACCCTGGGATTTTATCCTTGCGCAGGCCCCATAAAGTTGTCTTTACCTCATCTTTAGTTACTTCTGCACCCAACATTCTATTATGCATTTCTGAAACAAGTGAGGAATACAATCTAAGACTTCATCTTTTATCTCCCCACCTTCTTCCTCTAACTTTCCCCTACCTTTAAAAAAGGATATGGCCTCCCTCTTAATCTCCTCTAGGTCATTAACCATCAACCATTTAGAATTTACTATTGAGAAAATCTTATTATGTGCTCTTCTCACTTTAACTGAATTATTTTTTAAAAAAATGTGTTCCTATCACCTTCCTTTAGCCATGTTTCCCTAGATTTATGTCACCAAAACACCTCCTCTCTAGATAAGATTTCCTCATACTCCTTATTCAACTTCTTTTCTTTTAAGAAGTCCTCTTCTCGCATTCCCTATAGGAGTATTCTTTCATTTAAATCTTTTATAGAAAGTTCCAACTACGTTTTCCTTTTAAAAATGATTCGAAAGGATTCCCTATTCCAAACTTTCATATTCCCTTTACTATATTGTAACTTTTTAAGAATAATAAAAGCTTTATTCGCTTCATATTTTGGGGCATTTTTCCACCGCTATTCTACTAAATCCTAAAAGCCATTCTCTTAACCATATTTCTTCAAATTTGAATGGGCATCTATCTAGTGAACTATCTTCCTAAATTCTCAAACTAATTGGAAAATGTTTTGATCCATGAAGAGATAATATTTCAGCTTCCAACATCCATTCCACATGTGTCCAATCCCTCCTAAGAGAAATCTATCCAATTTTTCTACAATACTCACAAACTCTAGTCTTCTATTATTCCATGTGAATTCACCTTGTTTAAAGGGGATATTCACAAGCCCATTATTTGTCACAAAAGCTAAAAAGTCTTCCTGCTTAGCTAATCTCCAACCTCTTCCCCCTTTTCTCTCCCCCAGATAGAGAATGACATTGTAATCACCACCCAAAATTGTAATCTCATCTTGTAAGACCTCCAATACCTTTATTAAAGATTTCCATAGCACATTTTTTCCCCTACATTGAACTAGCCTATACACATTGATTACATTGAATTCTGACCCAAGTTGCTTCGATCTTACATTGAGCCATTGCCAATTCTTTTCCATTTGCATCACCACTACACTTATTGATTCTTCCTTCCATAGCACACTGACTCCACTAGAAGTTCCTTCAACTGCTACCCATTCACTTCTCCATTTCCCAAATTTATTTTTAGCTCTTGCTACATCTTCCACTTTTATCTTTGTTTCCTAAAAAAGAACTACCTCTAGTCTCGCTTAATCAAGCAAAGCTTGTCAAGGGCATTATAGCCCCTAACATTCCATGAAAGGATCTTCATCCCTTTTAGGAGAGATTTTTCCCCCTTCTTATCTTTATCTTGCTTTGGCCTCTAGCACTCCCTGCTATTTTAATTAAGGCATTGAGTGTTCTCCTTTCTCTCTTTTGACTTTCCCCCACCTGAACTTTGTGACTCTTTCTTTCTGATTTTTTCAAGGTCCTTTTTTTTCTTTTTGAGTCATCATCTTTTCCAAACCAAGGTAATCATCCTCCAACATCACCTCCCTATCCATTGCTTCCTCATTAGAGCTCTCATTAGAGTTAGAAGTTCCAGAACACCCTTTCAAGTTTTTGATTGGGGAGATTTCTATGTCTTTAAAGACCTCCACATCACCTCTATACTCTTCCCCCTTTTTTATAGACCTCTCATCTTCCTCTTCCTCAATGTCTCTTTCCACCACTAAACCAATCGTCACCCCACCTTCTTCAATACAAACCTCCCTTTTGTTATTTTGGGATTCTTCTCTACTAACTAAGTCTGAAGGATCTTCTCTTATCCTAAGAACTCCAATCTATGCCCTATCTCCAACCATCCTTTGCATCTCCATACTGCCCACTTTTCCTTCCAAATCTTTTGTTTGAACATTAGCTTCAACTCCCATCTCTTCCCAACTTTCCTATTACACCTTCCTAGGCAATTCCTCTTCTAAACCCACATCCTGCTCCATCACCAATTCTTTCCCCTTGTCCTTCTCATTATCTCTTTGCTATTGCACCTCCCAAGACCTTCCCTCACCTAAAAACCCATCCTACTCATTCATCATTTCTTTTCCCCCTCCCTTCTCACAATCTCTTACATTGTTTTCTCTAGTTTTCCATATCATAGTGCTCTATGTTCTAGCAGTCATACCTCTTGAACTTTTCTCTCTCCTTTCCTGCATCCCTTATTTTACCTTGGCCAACTCTACCACCCTCCTTAGTAACTTTTTATCCTCCTTTCCCTTTTTTCACCCCTCCTGCTTACATTTTCTAACTCCTGGTCCTCACTTAGATAATGCTCACACACCATCAGTCCTTCTTCTATTGATAGAGGTTGTCTCAAGACTTCTCCTTCTAAGAAAACCTCAATCATTTTTGGTATAGGATGATAGTCATTCCATATTATGCAGATTCTTAGAAACATTTTTAGAGTCTCCACATCAACTATTTCCATGGCCTTAACAAAAGTACCCAATTTATTACCTATCATCCTATAATAGTGTTCATTCCACTATTCTTGAGGGACATTTCTCAAACTCACCTAGATAGGAAATTGTTTTATTATTTCCTTTGTGGGGTCAAATTTTGGTACCCATGTTTTCATATAAAACCCAAAACCTTCTAAATAATAAGGCCCTTCATTCAAAATCCAATCCCTATCTTGTGCCAACTCCACCATTACCATGCAAAACCCATTCTCCAGAGTTTTAAAGTCTCTTACCTTTCCCCATTTTTCATCACACCAATTTTTTAACTTCCCTATTTTAGGCCATGGTCCTCCCTATTTTAAAAAGAAATCATTACTCTCTAGTAAATCCATCTTAACCTTCATAAGGTCTTGTTCTAAAACTACCCTTTCCATTGTGCATTTTACCATTTTCTGGTCCTCGATCCATTGTTTTTCCTAGTTTTTCACTACTTGAGGTTTCCTCATTTATTTTGCAATCTCTCCAAATTCCACTTTTCCCCCCAAGTTAAAGGATGTGAATCTCTACATTGGATGGCTTCTGTGTCCATTACAACTAGTCCTTTCTCCACCATTTTTCCAAAACCCCTTGCCTTGTTGCTCCACTTTTTTCCATTGCACCCTCTTTTGAGAGTTTCTATCTTCCTCCTACCATCTCCCATTTTTGTTACCCTAGTAGTTCAGACCTTCATGCCTTTTGAAAGGTTCAAACCTTTGAGGATGCTGAAAACTTATGCCTTGCTTCATGAAACCACCCTCATTCCTGCTCGAAAGCCCTACTCTCCACCGTTACACCTTTTTTTCTCAAAACTGATTAAGCTTAATTGATATGATATTCTTATTTATATTAAAAAGTAAGATAACATTAAAAAATAAGGATATATAAAGATTTAAATATGAGAAAATAAGTAAATAAAAAGAACAAATATAAAGTAAAACAAGATTGCAAACAAAAAAACAAGACGGTAATAATGAGAATGAAACTACAGAAGCAACCAAACAAATAACAATATCCATGAAAAAAATAAGATTTAATAAAAAACTAAATACAAAAGAAAGAAATATAAATCTAGACAAGAAGATAATAGAGAAAAGAAAACACCAAAAGAAATTATGTAAGACACAATGCAATAAGAAAGTCAAATAATCACCAACCACATAAATATACAAAATAAAGTAGCAATATAAACAATAAAGTGAAAGCACAAAGAAGAATGGAAATAGAAAATAAGAAAATGAGTCAAATAACAAGGAACTAAATGATATAGAGAAAAGAAATGGGGAAGAGGTTTTAACACTGAGCATAGTAGGGTGAGAAGAGGTTGCAACACTGGGCATAGTAGGGTGGGAAGAGGTTGCGAGAGCTAGGGGATAGCTTTTGACTCATTCCTCTTCATGATTCACCTTAGGCCTTTAGAAGAACAATACCTCTCTCATTTCCATCATCCCAACTCATTCTACTTATCTCAAATAAATTATATTACAATGATAAGTACGTTACAATTTGACAAAACTAGTACCTAAGTAGAACGCAAAACATTAATACTTAGATTAATTGAATCTAGACTTTGGACACCTCCATAGTTTTGGTTTCTTCTCCTTCTCCTATTCTTGCTCAAAATCCTCACAAATTTTACTCCTTATTTGGTTATTAGGAAAATTACATACAAATTTACCAACTCTCTTTCTTAATTTATCTCGTAGGTGTTTAAGCACAAAGCTTATTAATGTTTGGTTCCATCTACATTGCATCTTGACCTTGGGTTCTATATTTAGGAAACATATAAATACCAACAAACTAATTTATCAATGGCTTTTTGTGTTGTTTTTCTTACATATTGAACGATAATCAACAATATCTTTAAGTTGAGTTTGATACAACATTTTTATTCTATACTACATAAGCATGTGAAAAAATAGACCAAAAAATTCTCGAACTAACCTTCCACACCTCTTCCACATACTCATTGCACATTAAGGTGCAATTGATAGTTATGCTTCATTTAATTTCTAAAGAGAATCAAAAGGAATAATATCTTTATCATCATAAGGTAACATGTTATGTATATTGATATTGTCTTTTATATTTCTCATTATCAATGATTCAATGAGTCACATAATTAGTACCATCAAAGGGTTTGAGATAAATAGCCCATTTGCCTATGAAGTTGACAACCTTCTTGGTGGCATTTCTAAACATCATCATAACAAATGCAAATATATATAGTCAAGTTAGCAAACATTTTGTTCTCGCATTCAATGTTTATATTCTCATGTGACATGGATTAATTTGATGCGTCAAGTCAATTTCACAATTATTTGATTTGAAACCTATTAACATCAGTTTCTTTTTTAAATTAAATCTAAGACATTCATCAACTTGAGGAAAATGATTTCATGACAATGCTAAATCAATTCATAATAGCATCAACTTTATTCTTGTATTATCAATATTAGAATTAAGTCTCTTGAAAATTATTACATTGATTAATGTATGACGTTTCTCTTAACTAATTATTTATTGTTACTATTTAAATAAAAGATAATTATTTTATTAAAAATTCCATTATTTATTCTTATTGTATTTGTCATAGGCAATATACTATTGCATTCAGTTTGTACAATTAGTATAATAATTATAGACTTTTGCACCAATCAGAATTAATAATTTTTTCATAAATTCAATATTTCAAAAGTTTTATAGTTATTCTTTAATTTTTGATCTAATACAATTTATTTATCTTTAATACTATTGGTTCAATTGATTATTTGTTATAGGAGCCATTTTCTAGAGGCTCTACCATATTACATTTTTTGTGGCTAAATTTTTGCAAACAATTATATATAACTTGTTAATACTAATATGTTTTTAATATGAAACTATAAATATATTCAATAAAACTATATAATATATAAATAATTCTATTGACAATTAATATATGACAACAAATTTTATTATTTGCACTCATAATTTTAATTATTATATATTATTTTAATATTTTGAACAATATTATAATATATTACAATTATATATTCTAGAATATTTAATTAACTGTACTTTAATATATACATGCTATAAAGTAATGTTACAATTTTAAAAATATAAATTATATTATTATATGATTTATATATAATATAATAATCTAATTTAACTTTCTAAAATAGACTTAAATATACATTATAATAAACTTTATGTTATCTAGTACAATCTTATCAATTACAATAATTTGTTTTCTACAAAAATACAAGTCACTATGTGGCACTTGTTAATTACCAATGTCAAATTTCCACAATATATATTATTGTTCAATGCAAATTTATTACTTTCACTTTGTTTTATATTAAGTATGAAGATAA
Source organism: Cupressus sempervirens (assembly GCA_028749045.1). Taxonomy (NCBI): domain Eukaryota; kingdom Viridiplantae; phylum Streptophyta; class Pinopsida; order Cupressales; family Cupressaceae; genus Cupressus; species Cupressus sempervirens. The sequence continues at coordinate 674,105,042 of CM053788.1, read as the reverse complement.
ATGACTCTAACCAAAGCATCAACATTAAATTAAGAATTTTTATTTATTTATTTTGTCTCTAAGCATTGCCTTTAATAAGAATAACTCGTGACTATGGCCGTATGAAGTATTTATTTATTTTGTCTCTAAGCATTGCTTTTAATAAGAATAACTCGTGATTATGGCCGTGTGAAGTTATAGACAATAACATTTAGCATTTAGCTTACAAAAATATTCTAATATTATATTAACTACTATACCTTATAATTGAATATTACCAACGAATGTTAAAACATATATGATTATTTAATGCTTTTAATTTCAAACATGAAAAAGGGAAGTCAATTCACCCATTTCGTGGATGATCTATCAAGTTCTATTTAAGAGTTTTCTTAAATTGAAAAATAATTGCAATGCTTTGTGTTGACTAGATCAAAAATACACTATAAATATCATTAGACAAATTGTTGTGTAGCCTTAATAAATCAAAAAATAAAAAATCTTCTTGATAAGACTAGCAATCGGACTTATGGGGTGTGTCCATAGTGTTTTGATTATATGAAGAGTGACTTAATCTCTTACCTACCAATATCTTCATTTATATTGAAAAGGATATAAAATATGTTTATTTATTTATTTCTCTTTCTTTTTATCTTTTTTAGGAAGGGAGTGGGAGCGGTTATTTGAAATTCAAAATGATTTAGTTGTGTAATAAGTTAGTATGAGATGTAGTTTAAAACATTTTTAGACGAGTTAACGATTCAAAGGTGTCTATTTTGTAAAAGTTGTTTGAAATATAATTTTGACTTCATCTTTTACATTGTGGAAATTTTGCGGTCTGAAAGAATTGGTCTTTGGTAGAGTTATTCAAAACCAACGCCACCAACAAATCCAAGACCCATTAACAAATTTAGACAATTTATTAAGTAATTAATATTTAAATCAGAAGAAAATAGTTATTTTCATTTATTTTTAAAAATTGTTTATCAAATCATTAGAGATCTATTAAATTTGAATTTTAAAAAGCAAGAAAAACTCGTTATAATTTCACATATATGAAAGTGGATGAAGCATTCAAAATAATTTCAAATAAGATTTATCAAATTTTTTTCTACACATGTTTCTAGATGTTTTTAAAAAACAACCCTCTTTCCCATTTAGATTACATACTTTTTTTTCTTCATATATTTATATTTTTGGAATGAAAATATAGAGAATATTTGTATATTTTACAAACTTCTTATTCTTTTTTTTTTTAAAGAAGGGGTAAACGCTTTGACCTGGAGCTATGAACCAGTGAGGCCACAAACGGGGGACCTCATCCCCATGAGATTTGAACCTTGATGGAAAGGATAACAAGACAACAACTTAACCATCACAACATGCCAAAATTTATTAGTAAATGGCCAAAGCTTAGATTAATTATTTTTATGTGTTAAGGAAATTTGAACCCAAGACCTCCCACATGAGAGGCCCACAAATTAACATTGTGTTGTAGGCTCTTGCCTACAAACTTCTTATTCTTGACATTATGATGAAATTGAGATTTTAACAATCAATGTTTTTGTTGTCTATTGTTTCTTTATTCATGGTTAGGCAAATCCTTTATGAATTGTTAGTGTCGAACCCATTTTCAATGGGATTTGTTAATGGTCATTACACATGACTAGAACAATTAGAACCATATTTTATTTTTTTGCTCCATGTAAGTAAAATGTAATGTTGGATATTAATAATAATAAATAAAGGTAGATCTAGTGGCTTAGTTCCATATTTAGAGACAATAACAACTACTTTATCATTTGGTTGGCATAACTTGTTATGCAATGCACGACAACATCTTTGTTTGTAGTTATGCATCGCTTGATTTTGAATTTACTATGCCTTTTTTTATTAGCATCATAGCATGTTGTTGTATTGGACATCAATTTGATTACCTTTTGTTGCACTGCAAACAAATAAAAAGACAAATATAATGCACCAATCTATCTGTGTTGCATTAATACTCTTAACATTTTAAAGAATGTTGTCGAATTTGATTCAAATACAATTATATTAAGAAAAACAATAAAGAAAAGAGTAAAGAAAGGATGAAGAAGACATGTGACAGAGGTCGAAGAATTATAAGAGCTCCTCTTCCTTTTTCTTCTCCAAAACCTGCACATAGAGAAAGAGGGAAAAGTTTTAGGGATATTTGGAGACCTACCTCTATCAAGTCCCTATTTTGATGTTTCCACCTCCATAACAGAAAAAGAGATAGATGAAAATCAATGATAGCTAACTAAAGAGATGACAGATAAATAACAATAAATACAATAACAAGAAAGTGATCAAGATAGTGTTGGGTTTTTGTGCTTGTTTACCACAAGCAATGATTTTCCCTCTTAACCATAGAAAAAACAAGATTGTCTCCCTTGAGCACTGCATCTACTTGAAAGTTGCCCCCCCACAACACACTCAATATAATATAATTATAATTATAATTATAATAATATAATAATTACAATATTATATTATCACATAATTATATTATTAATGATATTATAATTATAATATAATCACATAATATTTTGATATTATCTCATAATAATATAAGAATTATATAATAAATATAATTATTATATTATTAATTATAATCACCATTATAATTATTATATCACAATAATCATATTATTACAACCTTCATGTAAATTATGTCGGCCTAAAGGAATCCAACCATAGCTAAAATAACATTAACACTCCCTCTTAGCCAGAGATGAATCCTTCACAATAATTTCAGAGTTATGATGTCCACCATGTCTACTTTGTGGCTCCATCATGGCTGCTCCCATGAATTGAAAAGAAAACAAGCCTAAGTATTTATCACATAATCACTCAATGTGGTGTCATCATGACATTTAACCTAGCTGCTCTTAGAGGGTGAACAAGAACAATCATGGAACTTCTTCCATGACATCCACTATACCTACTCATAGAGGGTGGATTTATTATGCCTACTCATAGAGGATGGAAAATGTCTTACACCTCAAAAATTCTCCAAGAGATTATCACAACAAGTCAATGAGAAAGCTTCAATTTATTTATCCATGCATATTGTTCTTTTTTTTTATATCTATAATTCAGAAATTACTATACTATCAAATTCTTGAAAGTGATAGATTTAATTTATTAATGGAAATATAAGGATATTATAATTCAGGTGAAGAATGCATTTGTGAGTCTAATTTTTATGTTGATTTTAAATTATTTGTGTAAGAAATAAACTACGTGTTGACTGTTTGGTTGGAGAGTTGTGTAAAAACTTTCTCTCCTATTGAGTTTTTCATTCCTAACTTTAATTTTAATAACTATGTTATTACTTTGAATACATGCATAGATAGTAAGAGTGGAGATTATTTGCATTAATTTTATATTTTATTAGCATTTTTCAACTAGCTACATGTGAACTAACTGTATTAGTAAATTAAATGTTTTTCCTCAGTACTACCTAAACAATATTGGAACAAAACATGATGTCAATTCTCAATTGTTGTTGCTTCTTAATAAGTTGAATTTAGGAAGAGATTTTCTTTATATTATGATTTTTTTATGTTAGTTGCATGTGGATGAAATTATTGACTTGAGATTACCATGAGTATGTAACATTGTCTTTGAAATTGATTTGGGTATCATGATATGGAGTTCTTTATTGTGAGAAAGTTATATTATTGAAGGGTGTGGATTTTCGGGTGTGTAGAAAATCATTTCTTATATTTCTTCTTTTGTTGGTAGAAATTGAGTATTAATTTCTTTGGCCAAAATTCCTTTGCATGTGTATTTCTTACAATGTTAGTTATGATTCAACCATCTTCCACATGTGTGTTTAGTTCTATGTATAGGCATATGTGCATGTAGATATGTTATACATCTACACAAGATCCATTTGATCCACTTGTTCTAGGTTGTTAGGCATTTCGGGTAGGATGAGGGAGTTATTTGTGTTAGGAAGAGCCTCAAGGGAACAAGCCATTATGTGGTTGGGTGGAAAAAGTGTTTGGGCCACACTCTCATCTCATGATAGTAGACAAATGTTGTCTAATGGCTAAGGAGACAAGGATGCATGTAGATGAATTGGAGCCTGAAGAAATTTTGATTGTTGTATATGTTTTTCTTTCATGATTTTTATTTATGTGATGTACTCATTCTATTGATGTTCAATTTGCAGGTCAACATTATTCCATTATGATCTTGATGTTTGACACCTAAGTAAATTTACATGATGTATTCGCTTGATGTTATGAAGTTGATGAGTAGGTCATCTTCCTTAATATTTTGTGCTTGACAACTCGGTCAATACTTGTATATTAAATGTAATTCAATTGTTTCTTCCTTGTTTCAATGTGTACGTCAAAATTCCTATATAAATTACTTAATTGTGGAAATGAAATTATTATTTTTGACTTGAATATTATGTTGTCGAATTTTTTTACTCTAACTTTTAACATTTCTACATTTTATGTATTTTAGCATATGTAGCATGTTTGCAATAATGTGGTCTTTACAATATTGTAGATGTAATGCTGGTGGAAGTTTAATGGCTTCTATGTAGCTAAATCATCTTTATATAACACAAATGAATGTTTGATAAATATGTTTGCATAATTGACTTGAACCTCAAAGACTGACCAATAGATCAACTAGTGGACTCAGCTATCAAATATATTATCATTGATATCAAGACACAACATGGAAGTAAGACCGATAGGGAGAAATGAAGACCAAGGCACATTGATCTTGGGTGCTCAACTCTACTTTACAAGGGTGATCAAAGAAAAATTAAGTGTGGGCCCAATAGAGGCAATGACATAGGAGATCCACTTAGATGAAAACATGCTAAGTGAAGATAGTATGTACAAAAGGATGCCAATTGGAAAGGAAATCATATCGAATGGTGACCATACAAGATTTCCTGGCTAAGTCAACAAGGTAAGCATGAAGCAAGATACTTGTAACTGCCATAGTATGAAGTAGATATAAATGCACTCATATTTGCACTCAATGGTAATGGGTTAACATATCAAAGAACAATCAAATTTGAATTCTTTCCAGTAAGAGGAAGCCATCAAGGACACATGACACTAGTGACTCCTACACAAAAATGTTGCATCTGACAAGAGAAATGCACTACTATAATGGGAATTCAAGCTAGGAGTAGGAGTGAGAATTAAAATTTTGAATTCATAGACTAGAGTTTCAATTCCAAGCAAGCGGTAAGTATAAAAGAAGATAGAGTCAAAAGAGAAAAGGTTAGATTGTTGATTGATTAGCCTAGGAGCCAAGACAACCAAGCTAAGTGTAATATCAAAGTGTGAAGAGAAGTGATAGAGAGAAGTCACAACTAAGGTGTTAGTGAATGTGTTGAGGAGAAGCCAGTGAGCTAGAACAACACATGTGTGATTGTATGCTATAGCAAGCAGAGACAAGCACACAAGTGATCATGTCTAAAGTTGTAGAGCCAAGAGAAAGAAGAGAATAGTTCCTAGCATGTCAAAAGAGGTAAAGAAGAATCTATTTCCAATCTAAGTGTAGTAGCTACATTGTTAGATCATTCCCTATTGTTTATTAATCTCTACAATAGTAAATCCCGTCAAGGGTGGACCCTAATAAGTCCTTCATATTAAGTCCTCTAATAGGGTGACACATTAACTTGTGGTCAGAAAACATTTAACCAAGTTGTTCCTAATAGGGAAAGAATTTATCAGATCTTATCAAAATCCCTTAACCAGGTGATACCTAATAGTGTATTTTTAACCTTTTAACATAAATAAGCTCTTTACCAAATGCACTTCACAAGAGTGCAAGCTTTGTGAAGATCAACTCGCAAATTGTGGTTTTACCCTAGCTATGTTTCCATGAGATAAATATTATGTTATAGGTTTCTATGTTCATGTTCTTTTTTTAAAAACTTAATCTTGACTGATTAGGTTGTAGCAAGCACAAACCTATAGACTAGTGTGAAGTGCGATAGAAGATGAAAAGTTAAAACTAGTGAGCATACTGATTCACCCCCACCTCTCAATATATTGACCTATGTTTGGACCAACAATTGATGTCAAAGCCTAGGTTCTTTGAAGTAAAGAGTTTAATAACTCAAGAAAAAGATCAATATGTTTAAGAGAGATGCACAAAAGTTTTCCAAGAAAATATATAGTTCATGGTGTAGAAATATGCACATTTGTGCCTGATAAATCTTGGTGACGCTTATTGGACCCATGTAGAGGTTAAATATGTTGAACCTTTTGATCAACTTAGTTTGGACTAGTTAAAAGAGAAATAAATTCACATAGCCACAATGGATGTTTGAAATGTCCCTTTTCTGATTTTTCATGATATTTCCAACCTCTAATCAGATCTTTAAAATCAAACAGCTAATATCCCAAAGATCCACCAAATTCCTCAAGAAACCCCAAATCGAGTATGTTGAAAATAGTGCTAAAAGCTTCACAACTTCACAAATTATTAATGAATCTGAAAATGAAAATTTTTACAGAACTTTCAGCAGCATAACAGCCTACAAATTGACATTTCTAGATCCGTATAGCCTTTACACAACAGCTCAAAAATGTAGGACCAAAACTATGCTCATCGGGCTCCCGAAATAGCACAAAATATGCCCGAAAACACCACAAGAACACTAATAATCTATCTCAGAAGTTTAATCACGTCCCAATATATATATTCAGATCTATTTTAACAGCTTAAATTATAAAATACAGCAGCAACCAAAACTGATATGAAATACTCAACCGAAAACACCAAACTCTTACAAAAATACACCCGGAAACTCACAAATCTGCACTGTTCAGCACAAAGGCAAACTCTGTATGAGCATGCACATGGAATGGCTTCAAAATCCCATCCTTAGCCTTCTTGGAAACCTACAAACTCCCATTCTTGGGTCTCCCTGGAAACCTGCAAACTCCCGTTCTTGGGTCTCCTTCTCCACAGGTTTGGCAGCCTCTGAAGAATAACAAAGAATGAGCCAAAAATCAAGTTCTAGAATGAGCCCAAAATGCCTCCAAAACCCCTTAAAAGAGGGCATAACTGTAACTCACGTCCAAGAGAGGTTAATGAAACATATTTTAATAATAATTTTCATTTATTAGTCCAACGGTTTCCAAAGATTAACCCCCTTTTTCTGAAACTTCACTTTCTTGGGCCTGCCTGCCTTAGCAAAGATTATTATTTTTTAATTATTTGAAAAGGGGACATGACAAGTCCTCCCCTCCCAAACATTGCTTGTCCTCAAGCAATGGATAAACAATAAACCAATCAATCCACCTGGATCCCAAATGTAGTCATGAACTATACTACTACCAATTAACATAGGCTCCTGCAATATCCTCTGCAATATGAGCAAGATGAATCCATAATCAAACTGACAATTATAGCTCAACCAAAATCCAAAATCACCACTACCATAGTCAAAAACCCATGAGGCACAAACTCTTAGAACATCAGAACCCAAGCAAAGTGGACAAATCAAACTACCAACACAGTAAATACCATCAACGCATCCCACTGGCCTATACGGAATGCACAATCCAACTCTGCAACAATGGTGAATGCTCTCGAATGAAACTATACCAAGTATGGAGAATCCACACACTGTACAACTCCTATAGTCAACACAACTTTGCAAATCACTGGCCACTATCTCATAACCATAACTACCATGCACCCTTGATGGTGAAAAGCCATCACAAGATAAATAGCAAGAATTGGAACCCAAACCAAATCTTCCTGCCATCAACTCCTCAACACAAGGATCAAATGCTAACTGATGTACATACCTTGCAATATAATGTTGATAAAAAAAACCAACCTTAGTCAACAACTCACCATGAACAAGTGATACAACCCACTGTGACTGATCACCGGCTAAGTCAGGAGATGTCATAGCTAAAGGAGTAGAATCAATAACAACACCTGCTGAAGCATCACTCTGAAACTCCTGCTCTAAGTCATGTATTATCAAGCTTTCAACTGTAGAACCTATTGCCATGTCATGCCCATCACAACTCTCATCTTGAGGCATCAAATTTTCCCATAACTGATGATAAGTACTAGGAACCAAAGTACATCTCTGTATCATTATCTCATCAACATGGTCATCAAAGGTAAATTGATGAACATACCTCATAGTGTAATGCCGATAGAATGCGCCAATCGCAGTCAGTGGCTTAGACTGTAATCCAGATGAAACTAACTGCAATTGATCATTAACCATGTTGGAACTAACTACTACCTCCAAAGATATCACCAAGGGAGTAGTATTACTAGCAGGAACCATGCCAACTGTCGACTCACCAACATCACACATGATCTTTGATACATCTCTAGTCTCTGTGCCTTCAGTACTAGATGCCACCACCATGTCAGGCATACAACAATCTGCTACAATACCCAACTCAACTAAACCTAACTCTAGTGGGAATGAACCTGATATTCCAATGTTAGTATCAAGAATGGATGCATCCCCATCTCCACTGTCTTTGACAATCTCGGCCATGGACATCCTCGGATCACCAAACACCACTGCTTGTGACTGTATAGAATCAGGTGAAGACTGTAGTCGCTCTAACTCCATGGTCACCTTAGCCAAATGAAATTGTGACTCCTTGAAAGCCAAGCTGCTCAGTAAGCTCACTCACCTCATCTTCCTTGGCCAACAATGCATCATATGCTGTACTGCCCCACTTCATAAGATAATCTCTGTCAGCTACCAACTGCATATAATCCTATCTCAGAATCTGGATAGCCTCCCATAAAGAGTGGATCTCTATCAAGGAAAGATAACTACCTTCCTGCTCATCACTAGTAGGAGAACCCCATCCATAAACTGCTAACAACTGATGAGTAGCATCAAAATGCTGGCAAGCGATAACAATGTCTCGGTCACTAACTCTTAACTGATTAGGCACATGATGGCACTGGCTTGACTGTCTCCTACAATCCTCCTCTGATGCACTGTCTAAAGGAGTATCCTCAAAGTCACTAGTCTCTAGAGTATTACAATCCATACCCTGTGAATTAAATCTAAAGCTCATATCAACATACGAAGTATCAAAAACATTAGCACTACTGTCCAACTCCTCTATACCCAAGGAAACTAAGTCTTCAAAACTGCCCACTACATCCTCCTGGATGTCATCAATGCCAATATGATCCTGGGACTCATCTGTACACACTGCCAAATATGAAATATCATCAACACATTCCAGCAAGTATGGTCGACTAGATATATGAACAAAGCCCAACACCGGTGTATAAAAACTAATACAAACATCGGATAAGCTCCTGGCACAAGAAAAGACAACACCGTGCAATCTGCTAATCAAATCCATGGTAGCACCCAAACAATCACTGCTACCAAAAAGTGTTAATGATTTATAGTCAACTGAACCCCAAATGCCAATATAAGAATCTCGAGTCCATATCTGTAAACTAGAATTAGCTGGTAACTCAAGAAAAATCTTGACTTGAGTAATATGACCAATACCAACTAACTCCACATACCTGTCATGATGAGATAATGTAGTGACAATATTGTCTTCACACACCTTCAGCTGGCGGGATAAATCATGTGAAGTACTACTAGCCTCAACCTCATGTGACGAAGCATCTAACTGTGCCTAGTACTCTCTCTCAGAAAAGTCATGAATGCTCAATGTCTGCTCATCTACACCAGGTATCTCACCATCATGCACAACAACACCCTCATAATCATCATCCTTGAGGTCAAATCTATCTATCACTCTTTGACTAAAATCATCAAATGTAGTTACCTGATCATGACCTTGAGTAGTCATTCCATGATACCACCAATCATATGCTGCATCTTCCAAGTGTAGACTTGCAATTTGAACAAAATCACTCTCCTTCATGGGGTTAAGTGTGAAGAAGGTCTGTAATTTTTGTAGCCATGCTCTAGCTGAAATTTTATTTGTTCCATCAAAAGTAGGTGCTATAAACTTGCTTATTTTATTTTTGAGCTCTCTTCCACTTATGTCATGCTCCCTTCTGTATTCTTTCTTGGGCATCAAAGTGTTCATCATATCCACATATTCTCTAAAAGGAACTGAACTACGAAAGTCATCATCTAAGCCATTATAAGTAGCTCTTAATGTAATCAAGTTACCTGTAACCTCTTCCATAGGATTAATGGCTGGATTTGGTACTGGTGGCTCATCTGCAGGCAAGAAAATAGTTTTGGTTGATTTAGATGGTGTGGATTTCAGATTTCTTGGCCCTTTCTCATTAATAGATGCAACTCCTTGTAGTTTTTCTGTCAATATTCGCAAAGCCTCTCTAGTTTCTGCCAAACTATCCACTGTTTGCTTTTGAGTGTTTTGGACGTCTTGGAAGAATTTCTTTGCCATCTCATCTGGATCAGCCATACTTTTCCCTTCCTTGGATTTTGTACTTTTACTTTCAACTGGAGGTTTGATCAAAATTTCTTTATTCTTTTCTCGCTGCAAATATCTTTTTTCTCTTTCACTTAGTTGCATGCAACCATAAATTTTGACATGCAGCTGATTAGAAGCAACATGCAACCACCAAATTCACCAAGAACTAACATGAAAATGATTAGAAGTAGAATGTAACCATAAATTTTAACATGCATCTGATTAGAAGAAACATGCAACCATAAATTATGACATGCAAAATCTGGGTAGTTGTCAAAACTGACATGCAAGATCTGGGTAGTTGTCAAAACTGACCTGCAACTTCTACAAACCCTCAGGCTGGCAAGATCATGACTCTGATACCACTGAAATGTCCCTTTTCTGATTTTTCATGATATTTCCAACCTCTAATCAGATCTTTAAAATCAAACAGCTAGTATCCCAAAGATCCACCAAATTCCTCAAGAAACCCCAAATCGGGTATGTTGAAAATAGTGCTAAAAGCTTCACAACTTCACAAATTATTAATGAATCTGAAAATGGAAATTTTTACAGAACTTTCAGCAGCATAAAAGCCTACAAATTGACATTTCCAGATCCGTATAGCCTTTACACAACAGCTCAAAAATGTAGGACCAAAACTATGCTCATCGGGCTCCCGAAATAGCACAAAATATGCCCGAAAACACCACAAGAACACTAATAATCTATCTCAGAAGTTTAATCACGTCCCAATATATATATTCAGATCTATTTTAATAGCTTAAAGTATAAAATACAGCAGCAACCAAAACTGATATGAAATACTCAACCGGAAACACCAAACTCTTACAAAAATACACCCGGAAACTCACAAATCTGCACTGTTCAGCACAAAGGCAAACTCTGTATTAGCATGCACATGGAATGGCTTCAAACTCCCATCCTTAGCCTTCTTGGAAACCTGCAAACTCCCATTCTTGGGTCTCCCTGGAAACCTGCAAACTCCCGTTCTTGGGTCTCCTTCTCCACAGGTTTGGCAGCCTCTGAAGAATAACAAAGAATGAGCCAAAAATCAAGTTCTGGAATGAGCCCAAAATGCCTCCAAAACCCCTTAAAAGAGGGCATAACTGTAACTCACGTCCAAGAGAGGTTAATGAAACATATTTTAATAATAATTTTCATTTATTAGTCCAACGGTTTCCAAAGATTAACCCCCTTTTTCCGAAACTTCACTTTCTTGGGCCTGCCTGCCTTAGCAAAGATTATTATTTTTTAATTATTTGAAAAGGGGACATGACAATGTTCTAGCAAGCACCATGTCTTACTCTGAGTACAAAGATGTTGAAGACCTAGAAACAACATATGAGATATTGGAGAAGCTCAAAATTTTCAATGGTAGAAAAAAATGTGTCATGAAGGCTTAAGATGAAAGTGTGAGAGCAAATTTTGATGACATGATGATGCATTAAGGCAAAGACATTAATGCCTATGGCAAGAAAGTGAAGGATTTTATGCTAGCCATCAGAGTGTCTAGAAGTGTACTATAGAAAGATGAGTACGTAAGCTAGATATTAAGAACCCTACAACCCAAATATACCATAAAGGTGTCAGCCATTTAAGAGCTAAGAATAATAGATAAGATGGAGGTATGTCTTGATGTTATGGTAGGAAAGTGTATACATGAAAAACCTACCTGTCGAGAGCATGCTCAAACAAGGAAAAGTTAGTTGTGCATGTTCATATAAGAAAAATTCAAGCAATGAAACAACTAAACAACTTGTGCTTTTACTAAGCTGAACAACCAACAAAATATTATTCCCACGCAACCTTGGAGTAGCTCAACAAGGGTGCCCATAAGAGGCCTTATTGGTGTGCTTTAGATTATGGGATGTAGATGTGCTCTATCAAACACAACTATTGTATGAATCCTAAAAGATGAATGAGAATGCAAATATGAAAATGTGAATCTATAGTAAAAATGTATGTGAAATGCCTTCAAGCAATGACTATGAGTAAGCCATCCTCAAAGGATTCTGTGGATGTGAATAGAAATGCAATGAAGCAAGCTAATAATAGTAATCTATAATGAAATGCAAGCATAAATTCAAGAAATCTAACATCTACCAAAGGGTTAGTAGCAAATATGCAAATCACTAAGAAAGTTATAACTATATACTAGCATGATAACAATCCAAATGAGGGAGATATCAAATGCTTGAGACAAGGGCTCTATTTATAGGTTTGAGAGAGGTCTTGGGGAGGTGGAATATATGTGGCATCCACATAGGTGCCACAAGGGAGACACATAGACTAAGGGGACAAGACATGCAAAGGTCAACATAAGCCTTTTGGATGAAAGTGATGGCTCAAGGTTTGCTCACACATGCGTGAGAAACCTTGGAGAAAGGAAAGGGGGACAAATATCTAAGAGGTGTGAATAAAATAATAAAATGGAAGCTTTATTGGATGTTGAGTTTCTCACACATGTGTGAGCAAACAATTAGGAGCTAAAAGGTGTTTAGAAAGGTGTTTAGGATAATTAAGTGAGATTAATTAATCGGTAGGCTTAGAAGGATGAGAGTGATAGGTGTAGACTAGGTTTTTAGGATGGGATTATGATTAAATTAAATAAGATTTAACTTAATCACAAAATTAAATAATTTAATAAAGTGGAGGGAATTAAATAAATTGAGATTTATTTAAAAGGGGATCTATGGAGCACTATGCATTAAATAAATTTAACACATTAGAGGGGACGCATTTAAATTAAATTTAAATGTATTAGTGAAGTGAACTTATTTAATTAAATAAATTTAATTAAATAAGTAGAGGAACACATGACTAATATAATTAATTAATTAATTAATAATTATAGTGTCAAGGGAGACATTAAATCAATTAATATAGTGTTTAGCACAATTTTAAGTGTCTACATTTTGCCCCTTTTTGATGTGATGTCAGGACAACATTATATCAAAGAAAAGAAAATATAGGTTGCCCCAGTGAGGAGAGGAGTGGAAAGAGTCATTTTGTAGCGATGACAAGGGAGGAGGGTGCCCCCTCGAGGAAATGGGGTGAAAAAGGAATATATTTTGCCCTATTTTCTCAAAAATAGACACAGGAAGGAAAAGGGAAGGAAAAAGGCTTAAGAGAAGGCCTTGCATGACTTGTTGGTAAGATCATAATGAAGTAGGGTGAATTGAATAATGATTAATCAAAATGCAACTTAACTACATAAATGCATGGGATTTAGTTGTGTTCATATGGGAGAGCACACCCTAGTTTGATATTGCAAGAGAAGTTATGCATCAAATGTTGTAGTAGCATAGATGACACGATTCCTTTGCATGGACTAGACTCTCAACAAAATAGAGACTATAGGAACATAGGTGTAGGTTTCATAGTCATGATGGAACAAATGACATATACACACTAGAGAGGTCCAAGCACACCCAAATTCTTCTTAAGGATCTTAGTGGAAAGTGTGCTAACATGTTGCCCCCGGTGAGAAATGCATAACCATAACTCAAAAACTAACAAAGATGTGCTAAAGAATCATGAAAATAGATCATATCGCAAAATGGCCCATGTAATCAGGTTAAGCCATTCAAATGATACCAAGATATTGAAGATCGAGGCACACATGTGGAGGCTATTATTGATGCACAAAGATAAAATAAAAAGACCTTATGACCAAGTAGTTATTCAGTCCATAGTTCTTGCCATGAACTTTATTTTGATAGTGAATTTGTTAAGCTTGTGTAGGAAGGATTCATCTTGTAAGGCAAAAATTGATTGTTTGACTGAAATTGTATTGAAATGTTTGTGATTGTTCGCTAACAATTGTGTGAAATGAACAATGTTATCAAATCATTTAGTCTTAGTGTGAATTTGTGTAAGTTTGTTTGCAATCACTATTTTGATAAGCTCAGTTTGATGGGTTGAAGCTCAACATCATGGGATTAGATCATGAATAGAAGAGTTTAGACAAGATGCTGGATGAAGGAAGAACATGATTGCCTGAGCTAAATGATGTGATAAGCTTCGATTAGAAGAAAAAGATAGTTAGATAGGATGGACATTGATTTGTAGGAAATGATTGGAAGAAGGGCATTTTATTAGCTTAGAGGATAAATGAGTTTGATTGAATTGAATTGGAAGAAGTAAAAATAATGGAAGGTGGAATAGATTAGAACCAATGACAAAGGAGAACCAAGGAATGGTAAATGAATGGGAAGGGTGGGGAGACTTGTATGGATGGGATGATATGGGGATGAAATGAAATGTGAAAGAATATGGGGGACCAAAGGATATGGTATTGGACAATTGGGAGCCAAGGACCATGTTTCAAAATAGTTAAAATGCCCAATACCCAGGATAGGAAAATGGAAGGAAAATATGGTGGGCTATTGTATGGAGGAAGCAAAGGCATGTGCATTTCCAAAGTATGTATGAAAATTTTGTTGTTATTCCTCTAGTATTGATCATGAGCATAGGCCTAAAAGTGGAATGATGAGGGATATGGGAGGGAGGGTATGAAATAAGGATAATGATATGAAGAGTATGGATGAAATGTGGGACATGAAATGGGATAACCAAGACCAAGGACATATGAAATAAGGATGGAAGTATGTAGGATAATGGATGGATAATAGAGGAAAGGAAAATGAAGTGGATTGTGGGATGCAAGATATGGATAGGATGCCAAGATCAAAGATATGAAAGCAGATGGAAGTATGTAGGATAATGGATGGACAATGAGAAATGGATATGGAAAGTGAGCATATGGATGGAAGGAATAGGATAGTCAAGATCAAAGATGGACAAGGATATGAATAGTATATAGGAAGTATGGAAGATATGTAAGGTAGTGCGATATGGATGGAGCTTGCCCCTAGTGTAGAGTGCAAGTGGAAGGATAAGTGAATGGTTGGATAAGTGGAATTGCAAGACAATAGATACATGATAGGAAAACAAAGGGAGGACTCAAGCATCTAAATATATGGATGGTATCCCTTGATATTTATTTCTCTTGATTTTTTATTTTCAAGGAACTTTTACTTTTTTCTCCTAGATGTTGGTAGGAAAGTGAAAAGAAGGATGAAATGGATTGGGAAATGAAGGTCAAGGAATTATGACAAAGTTTGGATTAAGGAGGTGGAGTAATTGGCAGGAAGACATGGTTGATGGATAAAAGTATTGGAAGAATTGTGAATGAGTGGATAAAGGAGGTGGAAAGATTGTCATTGACACAAACCTTGAAGGGTGATGGAAAGGAGGAAATTTTGGAGGATATGTAGGAGAAAGTTTGAATTTTGGGAAATAGGGACCCAAAATGGATGAAGGAGATAATGGATTTAGGATAGTGGATTTTGGGATATAAGGACCCAAAATGGATTTGGAAAATAGAAGTTTTGAGGACTTATGGATGAAGGAAGCCTTTGGATTGGCAAAATTGGACGCTATTTTGAACCTTTTTTCAAATTCATTGCTTCATTAAGTAGCTTTGGAATCCACATAATTTTTGCATTTTTTATTTTCAGCCTTTGTAGCCTTTGAATTATTTTTTTGGATCACATTTTTCTTTTTTTGAACATGTCTTTTAGAGGGGACATGTTGATCCTTTGATTTTTGTGGATTTTTAACTTCATTCACTTTATTGTTGGCATCCAATTTTCTTCCATTGGCCATGGTATGGTTGTATGAGGATAAATGATATGGAGAGCTTATGGATGGTGGACATTGGAAGGAATTCAATAATGTGTGTCTTTGTTGATATTTACTAGGAGCATGAGGGGTTGAAGTCGAAGAGTTGGATATGGTAGATGGATATATGTAAGGACCCAAAATGGATGGAAGGGATGGAGGATTTGTCTTTGGAGCATAAGGACCCAAAATGGATGGAAATGAGGAAGGAATGGGAATATGGATATAAGGGCCCAAAATGGACTTCGAATATGGATGATGGGAACATTTAGATTTGGATGGAAGAATTTTAGATTTGGAAGGAGTGGAAGGCATACCAACATCTTGAGACATTATTTCTTCAATGGGATACATATCATTTTCAATACAAGATGTGAGTCCATGTATATGGGGGTCATGAGTGGATTGGATAGGTGTGACGAGATCTTGTGGAGGATTAGGATCATGAGGGGGATTATGAGGGATAATAGGATCTTGAGATAGATTGGGATCATGAAATGTAAATGAAGGGGTACTTTTATCTTGACTTAAAAGAGGATCATGTAGTGGGATGGAAGGAATTATTGGATCATCTAGTGGGGTAGGATCATATAATGGAGTGGATGGAATAGAACCATGAGATGGAGTGATTTGATTCTGACATGGAGGAGTATTAGTGGATGGAGTGGAAGGAGCATCTTCATGAGGTGAAGAATCTATCAATCTTTCTTCATATATTCAAATGTATGAAAGAAATTTCAACATTAGGCAACCACGCAAGGCTAAAACTACATTTAAAGTCTAAGTTACGCCAGGTGCAACACAAAAAGGAAGGGATGAGGAAAGCATATCTAGATACAATAGAGAACTAGAGATTTTGTATGTTGAAGAAGTCAAACAAGCAGAGTTGGAGGCTCTATTTGTGAAAATAATGGTCAAAGTGAAGGGGAAGTACAAAGGTAATATTCCTTTCAAATTCTTTAACTACAAGAAGGTAGGACACTATGTTGCTAGATCTCCAAAGAATGCGAAGAAGCAGACTAACAAAAGATGGAAAATCTCCAAAGGGAAGGAGAAGAAGTGATGTTACATCATTGAAGAAGGTGTAACTGATGAAGAGTTAACCAGTAACAATGATGAGGACAAGGATGAAGTATCCTTTGTTTCCATCATACAACAAGGGGTGGAGAGATCCCTAATAGCCAATACCAATATCCACAAAAATTGGATAATAGATAGTAGTTTCTTGCACCATATGTCTGGTGATAGGAGCAAGTTCTACAAGGTTGATGCCTATGATGGAGGAATGGTGAAGTTCAACAACAACTCACAATGCATAGTCATAGGTAAGGATATTTTAGTCCTGAATGAATCCACTACTTGTACATATGTATATGTAGTGGAAGGAACAAAAATATAACCTATTGAGGGTGGCCCAACTGATGGATAAAGGATATAAGTTTGAATGTAACAAAGGGTCTTGCAAAATATTTGCTAAGACATGCAAACTCTTGGCTATAGGAAAAAAGGTAGAGGTAATATTTTCAACCTCAATATTTCTTACAATACATGCATGGTAGTTAAAAATGATAATAGTTGGTTGTGACATAGAAGGCTATGTCATGTGAAATTTGAAAGCATTGTTAAAGCTGGAAGAAAAAATTGAGTAAGGGGTTCACCTCCTATTACCAAACCCACAAATGTTTTATGCAAAGATTGTCAATTAGGAAAGTTGAAATTTTGTTTTTCTATCAAATTACTTACTTCTTAAGAAGTTCTAGGTCTAGTTCATACTGACTTGTATGGTCCCATGAGGATGAAGAGTGTATCTCGTGACAAATACGTTATGTTATTTATTGATGATTTTTCTAGAATGATGTGGACCGTCTACCTAAAATAAAAGTTAGGAGCCTTCCACACATTCATATTTTACAAGGTAAAAGTGGAAATGGAGATTGATAGATCATTGAAGTACTTGAGATCAAATAGGGGCGTGAGTTTACCTCACAAGAGTTTGAAAGTTACCATAACACTACAATATTTGGGGTCAAAATGTGATGGCAATTTGCAACAACAATGTAATTTGTGGTGATTTTCATGTTTTTTTTGCAATTTTCCTTGAAGTCGTTGTAATACCAATGTTGGAATTGTAATTATGATGCCCACATCAGTATAAAAAAATTGCATTCTAGAGAGTTGCATGCAAAAGAGTTTGGAGAGCTCTAAACAAGGGTGGAAAGCTATGAACATTGCCATGCTCTTGTCATCTGTGCATTTTTTTTTCATGCCCTTGCTTTGTGATTTAATTTTTGTGCCCTTGTGATCTCTATATTTCATTTTCATGCCTTTTCTCTATGATTTCATTGTCATGCCCTTGCTCTGTGATTTTGTTGTCATTTTGTGTCCTTGTTTTGTGATTTTATTTTTGTGTTGTGCCCTTGTGATCTTCGTGTTCTTTCTCTATGATTTTCTTCAAGGGATATGTAAATTTTATTTTCTTTTCCTTCTAAACATGTATCTCTTTATATTTTCTTCTAAACATGTATATCTTAGAGATCTTTTTTAAGGTGCTTATTACATCTTATCACCATAGAAAAATTGATCTAGTTGCATACATACTCTAGAATCCAAATAATAAAACAATAAAATTCACTCAACCTATGAAAAGTGACTTACCTCAAGATCCTACACAAAAATAATGTATCCTACACAAAAATAATGTCGACCAGGAAAAATGGGTAGAGTTTGCAAGAAATTTTACAAAAACATATCATAGCATTAGAAAGAAACTAGCCATAACCTAGTTAAATGCATCTAGTTGTTGATTATCTTGGTTGATTAAAAATTCTTATAGAATCATCATCAAATTAGGTATAATAAAATGAACAATTAATTCTTCCCAACTAGTAGGACCAAATACAATTTTCCAAGGTGATAAAATTGCATTTGCAGATGCATCACTTTTTTGTCAGGCATGAAGCACATTCTCCAATTTATAATGAATGGATGGATATAAAGGCTCCATAGGCTAGCCCAACAATGGAAGCAAAGGATGTAATCATGTATGTATTGGCACACTCTCCCTATGAGGATCCTAAGTATCTACTGGTGATATTAATTTGGGCATCACTATATGATCCAAAATATTATGAAGTACTGAAGCCGGTAGTAACTTATCCCATGTCTCTAGAAAAGATAGCATAGATTCAGGGTCCCTTGACTCCCAAGAATTTGTAGCAGCTATTCTCACTATTGGAATAATAACTTCAATGAAGAGTTGAGTGTAAGAAGTTGAAGAAGTAAGTTCTACTTCTGTGTAAATGCCATAATCACGAGGCTCATTTCCTTGTAGAAGCCTTTGCCACAATGGCATTACCTCTAAACCATGCAAAGGATGTTGAAGTGGTTCCCAACCTTGAAACACTCTTATAAGCATTTGATACTTTGGATCATCGCAAGGAGACTATGCCAATACTTGAAACACTCTTATAAACAAATGTAGATGCAATACATGAGAAATTGCACGACTTGTAGCCCTCTAGATATTTGGCTTGTAAATTCTCAAAGACACTTGTAAGTGATTCCAATGTCATAGTACCTACCACAACACTTTCCTAGATTCTATCTAGTGGCTCCTATAATATCCTCTATGTTGTCTAGCTATTGTTTTTGTCATACAGTCTCTTTCTAAAGATGTTCCTTCTCCTTCTCTTTCTAAAGTCACTCCTCCTTCTCTCTCATCCCTTAAATTTTGGTTATCAAACTTTTGAATATCTACCTCTACCATATCTAAAATCAACTTCACATTGTGTTGTAACTTTGGCATAGGTGTTTGATAATCGATAGCTTTCATTTCAGCATTCAAGTTTTCAAGATTGGTCAACACCCTCACTTGCGGACCTCTCATGTCAAGCACTCTTTGTATTGTTTCAACACCATGTTCTTGCTTCTAACATAACAGTTCTTTAGGTGCATTTTCTTGTAAAACATTAATTTTGTTGAACAATTGTAAACTCTTTGAAAGTGCATTGTTGTTTTCATGTACGTATGTATATATGTATGTATGTATATATATGTATATATGTATATATGTATATATGTATGTATGTATGTATGTATGTATGTGTGTGTGTGTGTGTGTGTGTATGTATGTATGTATAATTATGTATGTATGTATGTATATACATATATATGTCTATATGTACATACATACACACATATTTTTGTGTCTATGTATGTATGTACATAGAGATCTTGTGGATTATGGATTATAAAAAAATAAAAAATAAAACACAACATTAATTATTCCTTGTTTATTTTGATCAATTGTGGAAAGTTGGGTGCAAAAGAAGGTGGAGAGCTCTAAACGAGGGTGGAGAGCTCTAAACATTGGTGGAGATCAGTTGAGATCTAGGATTTCATTGTCATTTTCTTATGATTTCTGCATTTTGTTTTTGTGTTGTGCCCTTGCTCTAAAATTTTCTTCAAGGAGAGAAGATGTACCTATGTAAATGTTCTTTTTTTTTATCTTCTAAACATGTATCTCTTGTTGATATATTATAGCTTTGGTCAAATTCAAGAATAACGAATTATGATGATTGTATGCATATGTGCATGTATGTATGTATATTAGTTCATTATGTGAACTGCTTTACATGCATACATACACACTTGCATAATACTTGTGCTAAATTAAATTAATCAATCATGTCTTGAATTCACACAATAAAATTATCCTTGCATTCAATTGAAACTATTTGTACCAATTCAATTGAAACTATTCATACCAAACTAAGTATGCAAAAATATGTACTTACAAATTATATTAGCTCCTGGTGATTGAGTAAAAATCTCATGCATAATATCATCCAGGAAATTATTGGATGCATTCACATTAAGTCATAATAGGATTGAGAAAATGATCCATTTATGTTTATACAGATCAATGACTTAATATAAATCATGTTTGGTTAAGCATTAACTAAACCAATTAGCATAAGGTTAATAATTGTTTATATCAACAGTCATGTCATGAGTAGTGGTGCAGAGCACCAAGGCACTATTGTGGATTTTGGTTTAATGTTTTAGTTTCTCAGCTAATTAGGCTAGGATAAATAAGTCTTGGATGAAAAATCCATAGTTGTAATGAAAAGACACCTTCATGTATGCCTAGATCACTTTGGGCAAGTTATAAGCCAAAGTTGCTAGTTGGGAAAAATTGGGTCTTTTGCATTTTTTGTTAAGATAGCCTAGGATTAAGTGTTTTTAGTTTTTTTTGAATAATTTTAAACCTTTTCCACATCTTGTATTTGAAAAATTCTGAAATTTGCAAAAGTTGCACCTTTTGTGCAAAATTGTAAAAGTTGCTAAAATTGCAACTTAGTTGAAAAGGAGTTGGAACTATTCAAACAATAGTGGATTTCAGTTTGGATGGATGTAGGAAGGATATATAACTCATTTGTGAGGTCACAAAGGGAAGATTGTATGGATTGGGAGAAGTTGCAATAAGATATTTTTTAGTTTTGAAGCAATTTTACTGGTTTCTTGTACTTTGGCCATATTGTACAGATTGGCAAGCATGATCAGATGATTGTTTGAAGAATATTTTTGTCTTACCTTTCCATTTCTTTTGGTTTCATCATTTTGTGTGGAGTTTTGATCAAGTTATTCCATTTTTTGTACAGGAGGGTTTGTAGGACAACAATTTTGTGCAAGCTTAAAAGATGGGCCCATAGATGTGACTCCCATGGTTGGTTTTTAATGGACTCCTGAGGAATGGCAGTTAGATGGTCCTCTCAGTGATTCCAAGGTTTCAAGACTAGGCAATGTGTTTTGCTATTTTTCCTAGCCAACCCTAGGTCAAGAGCCTATGAGGATTTGACCTTGTGAATGTGATTTTTGGAGTATAACAGGAGAAGGAGACCCATTGGAGGGTTGAGTTTCTTTATCCTTTACTTCAACTCCTTCATAGCTCACTAGGTTTTACTTGTTCTTTCTCATCTCTTCTAAACTTCATATAGTGATTAAATAATACATTATCTTGTCAAAGACTAACCTATCAAGTGCCCATTGTAATATTAATGTACTTTCTCCCTATCACTCAACAACTTCAATAGTTCAACTAGTCATCTCTCTTTTCAATTCATCTTCATCAATCATAGATATGGAACTTTACACTATTAGTAAATGTATCTCCAATAGGTTTGACATCAATGACAACATAACAATTGTTCCAATTGTAGTTTCCAACAAGCTCCCTCTTAAGCATTGATGACAACACCTCTAGTTACCATGCAAATGCAAATGACATTTTCATGAATTATTATTATCAACTACCTTTGTGATTTGATATAGATCTTCATCAATATCCTTAGTTTCATTCTGATTCTCATTCATACAACCTCTTAAACTTCTCCCTCTATGATACCAATTGTAGATTCAGTTCATTAAGTCATCCTCTTTGACAACAATCTTCCTCTTTGCTTGATAACATTTATCTCTCTAGTTCTCGAATGGTAACTTCATATATATTCTCCCTTACTCAATCTATCATTGGATAGTAACTTAGCAACATATTCTCCCTCTTTGAAACAATGCCAAAGACATCATCTATGAACTTTATTTGGTTTCATCATAGATATCACCTTTTTTCATCTTTAACTGGACTCCTTGTAGTCTCATCTATTCATGCTTCATTCCATCTCTTCACAATCTTTAGGTAGCTCCTAAGTGTGACTTCCTGCATCAATCTATAAGATATATTGTTCATAACATTTGATGCAAAGTTGCATTTCTCCTCAATTTTCTTTAGATAGGAGAATGACCCCTAACTTGCGTCTTAGATACTCATAAACATATGTAAGTTATTCCTTAGTTAATATATCAACTATCTACTCCTTTGTGTTCACATACTCCAATCTCACTTCTTTGGCTTGTACCAAATCTCTCAATTAATGATACTTCATAGCAATGTGTCTCATCTTTGTGTACATCATAGGATTCTTAGATATGTTTATAGCACTTGTGTTATCACAATATATCACAACAAGTTCAATAATCTCTTCCTTCATACCTTTCAACAATTTCTTGATCCACACAATAATAGAACAACTGATTGCTGCATAAACATACTCGGTCTCTATTATGGATTAAGAAATATATTCTTTCTTCTTGCTTGTCCATGAAATCAATCTCCTCCCTAGAAAGAAAGTTTCTCCACTTGTACTCTTTTTGTCATCAATGTTTCCTGCCCAATCAACATTTGTATAAACCTTTAGCTCAAACTTGTTAGTTTTCTTGTATCACAATAAATAGCCTTTTGTTCTTTTTAGATCTCTCAATATTATTTTCATGGGAATCATGTGATTTTCTCTAGGATTAGCAGATAATCTAGCAACAATACCAAAAATAAATGCAATGTCAAGTCTGGTATGTACAAAATATTGCAATGTTCCAATCATTTACCTATATAATTTTTAATTCACCTCAACTAAATCATCAATATTTAAAAGTTTGTGACTAGTAACCATAGGTGTTCCACTTGGTCTTGAGTCTTCCATACCAAAAGTCTTCAAAATCTCCTAGATATACTTTGATTGTATAATGTAGATACCTTTCTTCATCTAATAAAGTTGCAAAGCAATAAAGAACTTGATCTCTCCAAACACTAACATCTCAAATTCTTTCTTCATCTCATTAGAAAATTATTTGCACAACATATCGTGTCCTCCAAATATGATATCATCAACAAAAATTTCCGCTAGCAATTTCTTAATCTCATATTCTCTTTTTACGTACAAATTGCTATTGTCATTAGTTCTTGTGAAACCAATTTTCACCAAAAAAGTGCATGTAACCTTTCATATCATGCTTTAGAGGCTTGTTTCAAACCATATAATGCTTTATATAGTTTACATACCATATTCCTTTTGCTAGGATCAACAAATCCTTCAAGTTTTTCAATGTAGACTTCTTCTTCTAAGATTCTATTTAGAAATGCAAATTTGACATCCATTTGGTATACTTTGAATCCTTTGTAAGAAGCATATGCAAGCAAGGTTCTCACTTCCTCCAACCTTGCAATTGAACCAAATGTTTCTTTGTAATAAATTCCTTCCTCTTGTGCATATCCCTTACAAACTAGTCTTGCATTTTTCCTTGTGACTTCACCTTTCTCATTCAGCTTATTTTTGAATAGCCACTTAGTTCCAATCACATTCTTGTCCTTTGGCCTAGGTCCCAATGTCCATGTCTTTTTCTTCTCTATTTGATCAATTTCCACATTCATTTCCTTAATCCAATCTTCATTCTCCAAAACATATTTAACTAATATAGGTTCAACTTCACATAATAAATATTTATAATTCTTCAACTTACTTCTTGTCATGAATCCTAAATTGTTTCTTCCAATTATTTGGTCTGGTGTATGGTTCCTTCTTACATATTTTGTTAAAACAGGTTCATGTCTTCTTTCTTATTATTGTGATTTACTCGGTTCTACATGCGCATCTTCATCATTTTTCTTTGGATGCAACTTGACATTGTCTGTCTAATTTCTTCATTCTAATGTCCGGTTTCTTCTTTCTGTGACTCAGTTTCTACAATCTAATGCTCGACAATTTGTTGATGCTCAATAGTGCTTTTTTGCTAAACCTCAATAGTGCCTCACTATTGATGCTTGACAACCTATTTCTCTAGTTCAAGTAAAGTACTATGTTCTCCTTTATAGATGTAGACAAAAATTGTGTAGTCTTTAGGTTCTTTCTTGCATCCCTCTTAATTCTTTTCTACAAATTCATCAACTCTAACATTTGCACTTACCACAATTTTGTTAGTGTTAGAATTCAAACACTTATATGCCTTACTTTTAGTGGAATATCCTAGTAATATAACTTCATCAATCTTTGCATCAAGTTTTTCTTTCCTTTCATCTTTCAATATGTAACACTTGCTTCCAAAAACTTCAAAATTATTCACATTAGGTGCATAGTTGTACCAAAGTTTAAAAGGGGTGTTCTTTGTACCTTTATTAACTTGAACTCAGTTTAGAGTATAGATTGAAATACTTACAATTTCTCACTGATACTTTTGTAAAAAATTATTCTCCATCATCAATGTCCTTACATAGTCCATGATTGGTCTATTCCTTCTTTTAGCTATCCCATTTTGTGGTGGAGTCCTTGGTGCACTCATTTTTCTTTTGATTCCTTTATCATTATATAACATGTTGAACTCATCTTATATGAATTCACCTCCTCTATTTGATCTCAAGAAATTGAAACTCTTGTCAATTTCCTTTTCAACTCTAGCAAAATATCACTTCAACATTTGAAATACATCATATTTCTCTTTAAGAAACATCATAGTCATCACTCTAGAAAATTCATCAATTAATAAAATGAAATATTTATAACCATAATGAATATGTACTCCAAAAGGACCACATAATTTAGTATGAATGAATTCCAAAATATCATCAGAATAATAATTCTTTCTCTTGAAACTAGACTTTGTCATTTTTCCCATTTGACATTGTTTACACATCACCTTATCAAGTTTGCTCAATCTTGGTAACCCTCTAACTCTTTTCATCTTACTAATGCTTACCAAATTATCAAAGTTCACATGACATAGCCTCTTATTCCATTACCAAATATCTTAAAATTGTGCAAATAGACAAGTATCTTTAGTTAGGTCTAGATAGAACAAGTTACCTCTTGTTTGATCACTACATCCAATTAGTTCACCATTAGCATCATAAATCTTTACCTTTCTATTTTGGAATTCAAGTTGGTAGCTTGAACTATTCAATTATGCCATAATCAACAAGTTATATTTCAAACCACCAACCCAATATGGATTTTCACATCTGATCTTATCATTCAATATAATTGATCATTTACCTTCCACATAACATGGTGCATCATTTACAAACTTAACACTACTTCCATTATAATATTCTAACTTTCCATACTTACTTGTATCACCAATTATATGATGTGAACAACCACTATTACTTATCCATCTATTATTCTTATTCATATATGAAATCAATACAATTTTAACATCTTCGTTAGGTTCATATTTCATTGCAACATAAACAACTTCTTTATCATTTTCATTAGAATAACTATCTGTACCATATTCTTTAGCAACGTAACAAGATTTCTTACCTTTTCCATTGTAGTATTTATTACCTTAGATGTCTCTCTTGTCTCTCCTTGATATTTTTTGTCCTTCCTTTCTTCCTTCTCATCTTTGTTAGAACATCTTGTAGCAATATGATCAACATTGTTACATGTAAAACATATAATAAAGAGTTTACCTTGTATTCAATTTTTCCTCTCGGTAGCCTTCTTCCCAATAATTCTTCTAACTCATCGAGTTCATCATCTAATTCACTATCAATGTCCACATGTCTACTCTTTTTTTCCCTCTTAGATCCACCAAGGGTTAGTTGAGACTTGAAAGCACATTCAATACTAGATGGTGTATAATTATCAAATTTTGAAAATTCAAATGTAGTGAGTCTACCAATCAGACTATCCAAGATCAGATCATTACTAGGTGTACATATTAGTTCTTAATTGCAGATACTCTAATTGCATAGATAGGAAGTAAAGTCCTCAATACCTTAATTATTATAGTCTCATCAGTTATGAATCCTCTAGATCCTCTAATAGTATTCACAACTTCCTTGATTTGGCCATAATACTATGCAATAGTTTCACCTTCTTTCATTTTCGTGTCATGAAACTTACCTCTCGAGCTTTCAACTTTAACCCTTAAACATTTTTGTCTCATCCATGGATTTGAGCCAACTTATCCCACATTTTCTTTGCAATAGTGCATTCCTTTATGTCATCAAATTTAGCATAACTTAGGGCAAATTCCACATCTATCATCATTTGATTATGCTCCTACTTCTTCTCCATTTGTTCAACAGTCATGGGTCTAGGAACTTCAATGTATTCATTTTACAAATAATACAATGTAGAATCTCTAACTCTAAATAGATGCAATTTAATCAGTCATTTCCATGTTGGGAAGTTCTCCTTATTTAGCTTAGGTACCTCTCTCTTGGACATCTTGATCTTTAGCTTAAGTCCCTTTAAACTTTTCTTACAAGCATCAAAGTTGTAATACCAATTGTTATAATATTTAGACTAACTAAGAGGGGGGTTGAATCAATTATCCTCAGTTCTAGATGTGCCAATTCAACTTTCATTAACTTCAAACAAGTTATACAAATTCATTAAACCACTCCATCCATATAGCAACTCATCAGCAACTTAACATTATGTTCATTACTTAACTCTATGTTTGGTATATGCCAACTAATAGTAAATAAAACAATAGTAAATAGCGTGCATCACACACATAACATTCACAGATATTTGACACTAGGATTTAATGTGAAAACCCAATTTGGTTAATAGCCAACCCTATTAAAGGTTACAAAACACACTATTAGATGTGACTCTATTAAAGTATTTAATCACCCTGTTAGGAGTGGACTAGTTAGAGGACTTTGGATGATTCCATCATAATGTCACATTGATTAAAGAATTTACAAAATGACTATTACGTCAACCTTGATTAAAGGATTTTCACTACCATAATGGTTAGAAAGTAAAAATAATTTTGATTTGTTAAGATACAACTCACTATACAAATTCATATCTCCATTTGGCTTATTTTTTGGTTCATTGACTGGACTCCATTGTCATCTCCTTCTTTGATCTGCTCAACCCTTCAAGCAATCTCCCTTCACCAATCTTCAAACTTTTCCTCTTCTACTATGTTTTTCAAAGGTTTTTCACAAAATAGTCAATAAATAATGAACCAACCTTAGAAAACATCTCTTATGCCTCCTTAAATAGGTAGCTTTGATCTTTTGTTGCATAAACATCACTATAGATCTTAGGGTTTGATTAGACTCATTGAATCCATCTATTATTTTGTCCTTCTACTCCTTTCTTGACACTTCTATAAACTTCACCCTAAATCCTTCCATGTGATCACATAAAAAACTCTATTTGTGCATTAAATATGCCAACTCATGAATCCTTATCATTCACACATTTTTACTAATCCAAAAATTCAACTATGTCGGCCTCAAAATCGATTCTTTCACAAACTGTTATTTTGCTGACACTCGACCATCACTAGTTCTTTTTTTCAGCCAACAGTATGTAGCTCGATCTCTATTGTTCTATGTTTCTCAACTTCTCATTGGCTTGTTCAGTCTTCACTATGCTTGGTCGCTACTACATTTTCCTTCTTCATGTTAGGATTAACCACAAATAGAAAAAATTGTTACATGAAAATATAACCAATATCATAAATAATAGATCGCATAGAAGAGAACACAAGAACAAAGATTTAATGTGGTTCACCCAATCCTTGGGCTACATCCACCAACAACAAGTCCAATATTATTATTATACAATGATTACAATCTACAATCCCTTATAGCTCAATATTGCCACAAGAAAATACAATATCACCATACATTATGAAATCCCTAACCCTAAGCCTTTTTATACAAGTTTTTGCCGCTTAGAAAATTAGGGCTAGCATAAGTCATCCAATAGAAAAATAGAAACTAACACCTTTTACAATATGATGTCATTTTTGGCTTCAAGGGTGCTACCTCCAAAAACCCCCATGGGGGCATTGCCCCTCAACCCCACCCTATACTGTGACATGGAGCGCACCTGGAGCACTACCCTAGGATCTTGTAGGGGTTCTACCCCAAACCCCCATAGAAATAATCCGAGGAGAAATCATCGAATAAACCTTTGATTCTAATTAAGCTCCACATCACAAAAATCTCCCACTTGGAGACTGGTCATAGCACTTCTAAACCTATAGCTCCTACTAGAATATCAAACCACATTGGACTTTGTTATTCTTTTATTATGTTTAGTCTAAAAGACCAACGAAAGATGAAGAGGAGTTTGGCTTCTCCCTTTTTACTACCTTGGTAAGAATATATGTCTGATTATCATTAGTATGTATCTTCTCTAGCTTTAATTGTCCATCATCGAAATTTGACTAAATGAAATGGTACAGCAATTGTATGTATTTTTTCTTTGAATGTAAAGCAGAATTCTTCACAAGATGAATGACACTCTGGCTATCTGTAAATAAATAATTATCCCTATTTTGGTGTCCCAATTTTTCCATAAATAATTGAAGCCATATCATCTCCTTGGATGCCTCTGTAGCTGAAACATACTCTGCCTCTATATTGGATAAAGCATTAACTTTTTGTAACTGAGAAACCCAACTCACTAATGCCTCACCAACAATAAATACATAACCTATAGTACTCTTCCTAGTATCAATATCCCATGCCAAATGTAAGTCATAATAGCCCTATAAATTTTTAGTAGAGCCCCAAAATGTAAACACTTATTGGTTACTCCTCTCAAATATCTGAGAATCCATTTAACTACATTCCAATACTCAATTCCTAGATGACTCATATACCTGCTAACAACTCCCACTGCATGTGCAATATCTAACCTAGAACATACCATAGCGTACATCAAGCTTCCTACTACTAAAGCATAATATACCTTGGACATCTTAGCCTACTCTTATTGTGTCTTTGGACACATCTCCTTAGTCAATGTCAAAGGATTGGGTGTTGATAGCTTTAACATTCTCCATAGAGAAACATTGCAAGACCTTCACAATATAATCAACTTGAGATACTGTCAATTTTATTTTTTTCCTATCCCTCCAAATTTTCATACCAAGGATTTTCTTTGTTGCCCCAAAATCCTTCATATCAAATGAATGTACTAACTATTCTTTTAACCCCTTAATGTGATCCATGTTAGACCCAGCTACAAGTATATAAGCCACTTAATGTGATCCATGTTAGACCTAGCTACAAGTATATCATCAACATATAAACATTAAATAATGTAGTTTTCATCATCTAACCTCTTAAAGTAAACACAATGATCTGAATGACACCTATTATATCCCTGCTCATGCACAAAACTATCAAATTTTAGATACCATTGCCAAGGTGCTTGCCTCAAGCCATATAAACTTTTCTTCAATCTGCACACTAGATTCTCCTTACCTTAGACCTCAAATCCCTATGGTTGTTCCATATACATCTCTTCATCTAAATCACCATGAAGAAAGGTTGTTTTAACATCAAGCTACTCCAAATGCAAATCTTTAGTAGCCATAATACTTAAAACAATACGAATAGAAGTCATTTTAACAATAGTAGAAAATATCTCATCAAAATCAATGCCCTTTTTCTATGCAAATATTTTTACAACTAACCTAGCTTTAAATATTTTCTTACCTCCATCCTCTTCTTTCAACCTATAAACCTATTTATTCTATAAAGCCAATTTACCTATAGGCAAGTTGCATAAATCTCATGTCTTGTTTTTTTAGTAAAGATTCCATTTCTTCTTTCATTACAGACTCCCACTGAATTTTTGTATCCACCTAGAAAGCTTCATCATAACACTTATGTTCACCAACATCAATTAATAAAATAGAGTAAAAAGATAGAAAAAATCTTTTGAGAGGTCTACTTAGCCTTGTTGACCATCTAATATTCACTGGGATGTGTGATATTTTTTGTTTCAAATAGTGTAGATCATGAGGAACTACTAGAACATCATCTTTTGGAATATCATCTAGCGCAACATAATCATTTTCTTTATTCTCATGCTACTGCAATAGATCTTTGTACAAAACTTTCCCATTGAATATGGCATCCATGCTTCTTACAATTTTATAATTTTCAAAATCTCAAAGCCCATAACCAAATGCATCAATGCTATATCCAACAAATACACATTTCTTTGAATTAGCTTCTAGCTTGGTTTTGATTTTAGAATCTATCTGTGCAAATGCTTCACAACCAAAGGTTTTGAGAAAATAATAACTCACCTTTTTACCAGTCCATGCTTCCTCTAGAATATCATAGCCCAAAGGAGTAGAGGGACCTCTATTAATCAAATATGTGATAGTATTGACAACCCCCACCCACATGTTTAAGGGCAACCCAACATGCAACCTCATGCTCCTTGCATGCTCCATTATTGTCATGTTCATGCATTTAGCCACTCCATTTTCTAATGGAGTCCTTGGAAGAATTTTCTATCTATGAATACCATTGGTGGAGCAATAATCTTCAAATTCATGACTCCAATACTCACTACCATTATTATATTTGAGAAATTTAAATCTCTTAGAAATCTCCTTTTCAACCAAGCATTTCAATTTCTTAAAAGTTTGAAATACATCAAGTTTCTGTCTAAGAAAATAAGTTCATACTTTTCTAGTTGTATCATCCATAAATGTAACATAATAAAGAGAGCCACCAAAGGAAGATATATAAGCTAGTCCCCATACATCTATATGCACAGGCTCTAATTTCTCATTTTTCTTTTCCTTCCCACTCTTAACAAAACTCACTCTCTTTTGTTTTCCAGACACACAACTTTCACAAAAATCCATATTAACACATTTTAGACCTGGTAAAACTTTCTTTGAATGAAGTAATTTCATACCTTTCTCACTCATGTGCCCAAGTTTGTGGTGCCATAGCGCTATATTAGAATCTACAACATTTTTTTGTTCTCTTCGCTCAATTGTAGCAACTATTCCTGAATATTCATTTTTCTCTTAAACAATCAAAGTAGAAGGAACAATATGACTTGTACAAAGATATAAGGTGCCTACTTTCACACCTTTTGCTACTACAAGGGAACCTTTTGAAACCTTCCATTTTTTATCATTAAAAATAACTACACAACCCTCATCACCAAGTTGCCCTACTAAAATTAAATTCTTACTCCACCTTGGAACATGTCTTACCTCATGTAGTAGCCAATGATTCCCTTTTTACAATTTAATCTTAATTTTTCCCTTTCCAACAATCTAACAGGGTTCATTATCCCCAAAATAAACAATCCCAAAATTCCCTTGGACATAATCCTTAAAATAATCTCTCTGAGGTGTCGCATGAAACGAAGCACCAAAATCTAAAACTGATGAATCATCAATACTTTCTAAAGAATGAAGCAAATAATCCTCTTCAGATATGTTACTTACCACATTTTCCTCCTTGTTCCCTTCTGATTTATCTTTTTCATTATTCTTTCAAGCCCAACAATCTTTCTTCTTATGCCTTGGCTTTTCACAGTACCAACTGTATTGCATAAAAATGTATTAAACAGAATAAACACTAAGCAACTAACATCTATTCCTACATAATCATGCAAACCTCAAAATATGCAAGAGAACATGTAACTAAGATTGACATGAAATAACAAAGATCTTAAACTATTGAAAATAACACTAATGCAAACCTCACAAAATCATCAAGTGGAGATGATTTCATTGTTGTGGGATGTGGTTGCTCACAAATCTTGCAGCATAAAAATGAGGTAGATGGTAGATGTGGAAATGAGGAGAGAGGTTTCCTTTTATAGGAAATGAGATACAATAGATAGCTGAGATTAAAGGCAAGATGAAGAGCTAGGATCTCTCAGGATCAATGAGGTGTCCATGAGGTGGAGGCCAAGTAGACTCCATGTGGATTATGATTTTTGACCATTCAAAGGGGGCAAGATTCTCACACATGTGTGAGAAACCTTTGATGGTGACATGTTCATGACAAGTGCAAGAGGTTTTAGAATCATGGCTTCTCACACATGTGTGAGACAACTTGATTCTCATGCAAGAGGACAAGTGTACAAGAAGTGTGAGAATCATGGCTTCTCACACATGCATGAGACACCTTGATTCTCATGCAAGAGGACAAGTGTGCAAGAGGCATGGAAGGCATAAGGGGTGTGGCAAGTGTGAGTGTTCCTCACACATGTGTAAGCACACACTTAGGATTAAAAGGGAATTAGTAAGGTGATTAGGAAAAGTAAGTGTGATTAGAAAGTGGGTAGGTTTAGAAAGATGGGTTAGGTTAGGAAAGTGAGGTTAGACGAGGGTCAAAGTTAGGAGCCATGTGCTCAAATAGGATTAAATGTAATATTTAATTCCAAGTGGGATTAGGAAAGAGATTAATTAAGTAATTGGAGTACTTAATTAAAGTGAATGGGTGGGGATGCAAGTGGAAAGGCTAGGATTTAAAAGAACCTTAGTTTATTTAAATCAAGGAAAGGTGAATGTAATTAAATAAATGTAAATTTATTTAATTAATGGTAGGGTAATTAAATAAATAATAAATATTCATTTAATTGGTCATGAAAAGGAGATTTGGAAAATTTTAGGTGTCTACATGTTGCCCCTCTTTGATATAGCATTAGTAATGTTATATTAAAGAAGAATAAAATATAATGGTTGGGAGGATAAGACTAGTAGCATGATGCCCCAGTCATGGAAGGATGAGGAAGGATGACAAAGGTGGAAAGGTATGCCCCCGCAAGAGGACATGTAGGTTAGGAGACACAGATGTTCTCTTGAAATGGAAGGGAGTGGAAAATGATAAGAGTGAGAAAGTTATGTTGCAATGGTGTGAACAACCTAAGTTTGATATTGTATTCAA
Organism: Cupressus sempervirens; assembly: GCA_028749045.1. Taxonomy (NCBI): domain Eukaryota; kingdom Viridiplantae; phylum Streptophyta; class Pinopsida; order Cupressales; family Cupressaceae; genus Cupressus; species Cupressus sempervirens. The sequence goes on along the minus strand of CM053788.1, from coordinate 674,071,394 downwards.
CACTATGAACCAAGGTATGAGGAACCAAGATGACAATCTGTCAAGTACATGATAAAAGGGGTCTAATACAACCATATGCCTTATGAAACCTTGATATGGAAGACCATGATTCCTGGGGTCAATAGGATGCAAAGACCATGATAAATGCAAAAAATACTAATGCATACAAGTAACAAGCAATCATGCATAAAAAACCAAAAGCAAACCAATATTTTGCCCCTAGTCAAGCTGAAAACCCATGAATGGACTTATTGATGATGATTGATTAAGGATGGCAAGGCTAATGATAAGTGTAATGCACATCCAAGGATTGGGAAGGATTCATCCCATGATAATGTTTGAATATGAGTAATGGATTATCAGCTGATTCTGTCAAATTGATGAATTGATGAAGGATTGATGTACAAGATTGCAAGATTAGATTGATTGAATTAGTATTGATTGCACGTTGATTGAGATTTTTCAACTTTTTTTATTTTATTTTATGGAGAGTTGGATGAATAGATGAAATTGAAATGCAAGTAGAAGAATGAATATTGATGAGATTGGAAGAATGATGTTGATAGGATGAAGAATGATGATAGTAGAATCGATTGAAATTGATTTGATGTGAAAGGATTAGAAGAAGGGAAAATTGATTGAAAATGAATTTGATAGAAGTGAGTCGAAGAATGAGATTGAATGTGATATGAATGAATGGATAGAATGGATAAAAATGAATTGATTGAATGAATGTGGGATAGAATGGATTGGGACCAATGACAAGGGAGAGCCAAGGCAGGGTAAATGGAGGAAAAGCAACATGAGTTGGTGGATGAAAGGAATGGTGAAAGGATATGAGGGGCCAAATGATATGGTAGCAAAAAAACGTGGAGCCAATGATCATGTTTTGAAGGATTCCAAATGCCACATACCAAGGATAGGAAAATGGAAGGAAATAGGGTGGGAAAGGATGTGTGGAAATGGAAAGATGGTGCGAAGGCTAGCGTATGGAGGAAGAGAAGGCATGTGCTCTTTCAAAGTATGTATGAACAATTTGGTATTGTGCCTCTAATAGCGATCACGAGCATGGGCATGAAAGGGGAATGAATAAGGGATATGGGAGGGAGGGTATGAAAAAGGGGATGTAGAGATGAAGGGTATGGATGAAATGTGTATATGAAGTGGATGAAATGGATGGGATAACCAAGATCAAGGACATATGAAAGGGGAATGGAAGTACATAGGAGTATGGATGGAAAATGGATGAATGAACATGATAAGGACTATGGAATGCAAGAGATTGAGAACATGCCAAGATCAAATATATGGAAGAATTATGGACGTATAGAGGATAATGTATGGGTAATGCGCAAGGGGTATGGAAAGGGCATATGGATGGATGAAAGGAAAGTGAAAGTCAAGATCAAAGAATGTAGATGGAAGTATGGAAGATATGTATGGAAGAGTGGTATGGATGGAGCTTACCCCCAGTATAGAGTGCAAGTGGAAGAGGAAAAGTGAATGGATGGATAAGTGAAAGTGGAAGATTGTGGATACATGATAGGAAAATGAAGGGACAACTCAAGTATCTATTTACGTGAATGGTATCCCTTGATATATTTTTCTTCTTTTTTTGCTTTTTAATTTTATTTTCAAGGAATTTTTTCTATTTTCTCATAGATGTGGGTAGGATAGTGAATGGAGGACAATCACTTATGAAAAACTTTGGATTAAGGGGGTGAAGTGGATGGGAGGAAGACATGGTTGATGGATGCTAGGTCAGAAGACTTGTGAATGAGTGGATGAAGGAGTCAAAAAGATTTTCATTGACACACACCTTGAAGGGTGATGGAAAGGAGAAAATTGTGGAGGATATGTAGGAGAAAGTTTGGATTTTGGGATATCGGGACCCAAAATGGATGAAGGAGATGATGGATGTAGGATGGTAGATTTGGGTATATAAGGACCCAAAATGGATTTGGAAAATGGAAGTGTGGATGATTTATGAATGAGGGAGCCTTTGGATTAGCATAATTGGATGTTGTTTGGAATCTTTCTTTGAGATTCATTGCTACATTAAGTAGCTTTGGTATCCACACAGTTTTTATATTTTTTATTTTCAGCCTTTGTGGCCTTTAAGTTTTGTTTTGGATCATATTTTTCTTTTCTTGGACATGTCTTTTAGATGGAACATGTTAATCCTTGGGCTTTTGTGGATGTTTGACTTTATTCTCATTTTCTTTGGCATCTAAATTATTTCCATTGACCATGGTATGGGTGGATGAAGAAGAACATATGGATGGTGAACGTTGGAAGGAATTCAAGGACGTGTGCCTTTGTTGATCTTTACTAGGACTGTGAGGGGATGATATGGAAGAATTGCATATGGTGGATGGATGTATGTAAGGACCCAAAATGGAAGGAAGGATGAAGATTTTGGATGTGGAACATAGGGACCTAAAATGGATGGAAGGGATGAAGGAATGGGAATATGGATATAAGGGCCTAAAATGGATTTGGAAGATGGAGGATGGGAACATTTGGGTGTGGATGGAGGAACTTTGGAGTTGGAAGAAGTGGAAGGTATACCAACATTGGGATACTTATTAGTTTCAACACAAGATGCGAGTCCATGCATATGGGGTTCATGAGGGGATTGGATAGGTGTGATAGGATCATGTGGAGGATTAGGATTGCAAGGGGGATTATGAGGGATAATAGGATCTTGGGATGGGGCAGGATCATGAAAGGAAAATGAAGGCATGCTTTGATCTTGACTTAAAAGGGGATCATGTAGCAGAATGAATGGATCATGAGATGGAATAGGATCATGAGATGGAGGGATTTGATCTTGACGTGGAGGAGTATTAGTGGATGGAGTGGAAGGAACTTCTGCATGAAGTGGAGGATCTACGATGCTAACTTTTGAGATGGAGTGAAATCGATAAGGTGTGTGGTATATAGAATGTCTTGATCTTGATTAGGAAGGGAATCATGAGATGGACTAGGAGGGATAAATGGGTTTTGAGGGATAGGGGAATGATGGGAGGGAGAAATGCTCAGATCTAGAGAAGAAGAGGAATCTATAATGTCATGCTTTGGAAGAAGGTCTTGAGATGGAATCGGGGGTATCTGGGTGATTGGTGAACTTTATCTTGTTCTTTACACTTAGCCAAGAGTGATGAGAAATACCCCTTATGAGGTGGGGATGATATTTTTGGAGGATGAGGATTGTGGGAAGGTGAAACTATGGTTAAGGGATTGCATGGAGGGTTGGGGTTAGATGGGACATGAGGACTAGGATCTTCCAAACATGGGGGAAGAGGACACATGGCATGGAAGGTGGACTTTTGCTGTTGACTTGCTAAGAGATAATGCTTTAGTTGCTCCATTTCTATGGCAAGGGTATTTGTGTTTGAGGAATTGTGTGGGCTATGAATGGAAGCGTATGGAGTTGAAGGATAATGAGGTGGATTTCCCTTGTCAAAGGTAGAAGAATAATGAACATGAGATGGATTAGAATTGGATATGAAGTGTTGAGGATGCATTTGATATGCAGGTTGAATGGGAGGTATAACTCCATATTGTCGTGCAAGATCGTCAACCATTTGATTAAACAAATTTGGATCCATGGGTGTTAGACGAAGAATGACGAAAGATTTGATGATGGATGGAATATGAACTTGGGACTAGGAGCAATTTTGAACTTTGTGTTGATGTGATTTGAATGGATTGGACTTGATATTGATTTGATTTAATTTTGATTTGATTGGATATTGATGAAGGTTTGATTTGATTTGATTAAAACCCTATGATATTGCAAACAAGTGAATATGAGATTTGAATTAAAGTCCAATGTGTATGATAGTGCTCCTTTTTCCAAAGTAGAAGATGTGATGCAAAGTTGAATTAGAAGAAGACGTAAATGGATAAAATTAGAAGGATTGATTATGGATGAAGATGTAAATGGATTGAATTAATAATTTATTAGAAATGATTAAATTTGACAAAGAATTAGATTAGAAGGATGATGATTTGAATGATTGAATTATGAGATTGGTGGAGGAAATTGAATCTAGATGATGATGAATCATGACTAGGATGAAGATTATGGATTAGATGGAATGATGAGAAAATGATTTGGACGAATGGAGATGATTAAGACATCAAGGAATGGTTTCAATGATGAAGATAAGAGATGTATGAGGGTGATGACTTTGATGGAAAGAAGATGTGATGTGGAATTGATTTGGACAACTTGACTAAGAGGACCTAAACCAAGACTTGTTTTTGTTGTTTTTGAAATTTTTTTTTTTTTTTGGATTTTTGAAGTTTTACAATTTTTTTGGATTTTTATGTTTTATGATGTTTTGGATTTTTTAATTTGAGATGCAAAATCAAAAAAGGAAATATATACAAGGCAAGTGTAGTTGGTGTGTCCCCTTCAATGGGGACGGTTTCAAACATTCAAGCACATCAAACACACTAACAATCCTATAAGGTTTCACCTAGGATGTATAAGGATCAACTAGAGGGTGTCCTCAATATACACAAGGTACATGAGGCCCAAATATGCAGATGAAAGAAAATAATGCCACATAGATGGGGGGAGATGGTAACCCAAATCTCCTCCTTCCCTTCCCAAAGGTATAAATTTTTTTGGGGCTTAGCCAAGAGTGACAAGATTTTACTTCCAAGAGAGGTGTCTTTTAATTCACCTATTAATTTTTATACTCTGCCAGAACACTAGAGTTGAGGTCATCCCAAGGGGTGATGAAATCCCCAAGTAGGCCTCCTAAAAAGATAAAAACAAGATCATTTATTTCTTGTGCACCCAAGATCACCTGAAGGCACGAGGGGAGAGAATATGTAAGTGGCCTCAAGTTTTAAAAGACACATGTTCTTTCCCAGTGAAGCTTTAGGTGTTGTAATCTACTTTGAAGACACATGTGTTTATAGCATACAATGTTCTTTCCAACTTGAAATCATCATCAACATAAATGAAAAGCACGGGTTCGTCAACAAGAAAGTAAACCGAGCGTGTGCATAAGCAAAATGCTAAAAATGAAATCAAATTCCCTTAAGGCATTCAAGATTGTGTGAGTTCATTTTAAGCACCAATTTCAAATGTTTACTAGCCTAAGCATTCATGTCAATTTTCTTAAGGCATTCAAGAGTGCATTCGATTGTTTTAGCTTTAACCATGCATTCAAAAATGAGTGTTTAAGCATACAAGTTCATTCCCAAAAAAAAACTTAAAGAAAAACTTGCAAGCAATATGGTTAGTGAGAAAATATCCCTGCAAAAACACAAGTTAGGGCAGTGAAAATGTAGGACAAACATGAAACAACCATGCAATGAAAAGGTTAGCACAAAGTTTGTTCTTTGATAGAGAAAACAAATATCTAAATAGCATCAAAATCTCATGAAACTAGCACCATGATGACGGGCTTAGAATTAGCTTTTCAACAATATTTCTTTTTTTTAAAACAAAGTCCATATGCTCAAGTTATGAGCAAAAAACCAAAGGTTGCTCCTTATGGCTTAGAAGGGCATGTGGATTGCTGATGTCACGATGATGTCAGTGACCTATGAGGTTAAAATTGATGGTTAGAGGCATGTTAAGAATTTTTTTTTTTTTTTTTGATGTTTAAAAAAAAAAAAAAAATCTTGGATGATTTAAAAAGATAAATTACATTTTAAAAATGAAGGCTATAACAAAAAGGCCATCGTGCCTATCACATATGCCTAATACATAAAACAAAAATTATGCAACCATCTATAAAATGATAAAACAAAAAAGAAAAATAGGCAAATTCACGTTGTGTGCGAGGAAGGGATCAGTAGCAGTGGTGGTGATGTAGGGTGGTGGAATGTCTACTGCCAGGAGGGAGTGTTTGCAGGGCAGTTGTGAGGTGGTGGGAGTTAGCGATAGGCAGAAGTTTGAACGTAGAGGGGAGCGAGATGATATGTGGAGTAGAGGAGAATGGACAATGGAGGAGGGTTTTGAAGTGAGAGAGGCGAGAGGCATGGCTATGGGAGGGAGTAGCAAAGGAAGTCACGCAATTGGTGGTGGTAGAAAGAAGGGTTACGTGGGAGCAAGGGTTTGGTGGAGCAGCCAATGGGTTGCGAGTGTCACAGCTGATGCAGGGGTATGGTTGCATTTTTAGGTTGTGGCAAGAGGGGAGATTTTTGAGGGTTGCAGTCACAAAAGTGGTAGTTTTGAGAAGGCTATGATGAGAGTAGGGTTTTGCAAGCTGAGTGGAGGCGTGATTGCAGGGGGTGGCGTCGTGGCAGAGAGGGGGATGCATTATGGCCGCATGTGGAGGGAGGGTTACAGTTGTAGGCAGGGTGGAAAGGCAGTGGTGAGTGGTGGCAACTAAGATCGTAGCGGAGGGCAGAGGCCACGGTTGCGGCGATGCGGGGGGAGAGATGTGGCTATGGGCCTGCAAAGGAGGTGGTGCAAGGGCGACACTCATGGGCGCCACCAACCTGCACCACAAAAACAGAATTAATTTAAAAAAAAATTTAAAAATGAATTTTTTTTTTTTCTAAATTTGATTTTTGATTTTTATATAAAAAATGCTACCAAATCAACTTTTTATATATATACATGCTAACCCTTTTTTTTTTCAAAACAATCTATATATATGTTTAAAATGTATAAAAGAAAAAGATATAAATAAAACTAAATAAGCCCCCCTTCTTCTTCTTCTTTTAAAAAAAAAACCCTATTTATCTATTAACAAAGAAGGAGCATTTTTCTTTTCTTTTCTATTTTTCCTATTAGCAAAGAAATATACTCAATGTATATATACCCTAAAACTTGAAAATAGAGCAATAAGAAATAAAATATAGAGTATTATATGTCAAAAAACTTCCCTTATGCACTCCAAACACAATGATGGGCTCTATGGCTTGATTAGAGGCTCCTCATGAAACTTGATCTCCAAGTGCAAACCTTCAACCTATAAACTTGAACACTCATAAAATACTCAAAAACACATTAGATGATTAATTTGAACCCGTAAAGTGGGTCCCACCGGACGTGCCAAAAATGTATTGCATAAAAATATAATAAACGAAATAAACATTAAGCAACTAACATCTATTCCTACATGATCATGCAAACCTCAAAATATGCAAGTGAACATGTAACTAAGAATGACATGAAATAACAAAGATCTTAAACTATTGAAAATAACACTAATGCAAACCTCACAAAATCATCAAGTGGAGATGATTTCATTGTTGTGGGATGTGGTTGCTCTCAAATCCTATAGCATAACAATGAGGTAGATGGTAGATGTGGAAATGAGGAGAGGGCTCTCCTTTTATAAGAAATGAGATGCAATGGATGACTGAGATTAAAGGCAAGATGAACGGCTAGGATCTTTCAAGATCAATGAGGTGTCCACGAGGTGGAGGCCAAGTAGACTTTATGTGGATTAGGGTTTTTGATCATTGAAAGGGGGCAAGATGCTCACACATGTGTGAGCAACCTTTGATGGTGACATGTTCATGACAAGTGCAAGAGGTGTGAGAAGCATGGCTTCTCACACATGTGTGAGACACCTTGATTCTCATGCAAGAGGACAAGTGTGCAAGAGGCATGGAAGGCATGAGGGGTGGAAAGTGTGATTGTTCCTCACACATGTGTGAGCACACACTTAGGATTAAAAGGGAATTAGCAAGGTGATTAGGAAAAGTAAGTGTGATTAGGAAGTGGGTAGATTTAGAAAGATGGGTTAGGTTAAGAAAGTGAGGTTAGGTGAGGGTCAAAGTTATGAGCCATGTGCTCAAATAGAATTAAATGTAATATTTAATTCCAAGTGGGATTAGAAAAGGGATTAATTAAGTAATTGGAGTACTTAATTAAAGTGAATGGGTTAGGATGCAAGTGGAAAGGCTAGGATTTAAATGAACCTTAGTTTATTTAAATCAAGGAAAGGTGAATGTAATTAAATAATTGTAAATTTATTTAATTAAAGGTAGGTTAATTAAATAAATAATAAATATTCATTTAATTAGTCATGAAAAGGGGATTTGGACAATTTTAGGTGTCTACACTAACAATCTCTGGGTCTACTAGATTGTGACCTCTTGCCCATTGACTTTCCTCTTGATTTCCCACAATTTCCATAATTATTTCCTCTCTCACTCATTCTGCCTTTGCTTTGTGCATTCAAAGAACTTCCTAATGTAGATCCACCTGAGGTTTCCCTAAGAGTTTCCTCAATCAGAATAACACCAATCACATCATCAAATTTTAGGAAATTAGATCCAGAAATAGAATTACTCACAGTCATTACCAAGCCATTCCAGTTTTTAGGTAAAGAACACAAAATCAAGAGAGTCCTAATTTATTCATTAAAAATAACATCCATAGAAGATAATTGACTAGTAATAGTATTAAATGAATTTAAATGATTTGCAATAGATCCACCTTCTGCCATCTTTATATTAAATAAACACTTCATGAGAAACACCTTGTTTGAAGCAGGAGGCTTTTCATATAGTTTCACTAGGGTTTGCATCAACTCTTCCATCATCTTCATTTTTGTAATGTTAAATGTCACTGACGGTGCCAAGCATAATCAATTACATCCAAGTTCCTTTCTATCTAAAATCTCTCAGTCCTCATCTATCATAGTTCCTTATTTCTTGGCTTTTCCTTCTAATGGCTTCCATAAAACCTTCTGATAAAGATAGTCCTCCATTTGCATCTTCCATAACTGAAAGTTCTACCCATTAAAATTCTCAACCTTCAACTTACCCTCATCTTCCATTGCTCCCACTCAAATTTGAGACTCCCACTCAACCGTAAGACCTTCCTACAAAGGATAGCTAGAAAAAATAATGATGGTTTGGCCAAAAAAAAAAAACCATGACCGTCTAGCTCTGACACCACTTGTTAGGATTAACCATAGACAAAAATAATAATTACATAAAAATATAACAAATATCATAAAATAATAGATTGTACAAAAGAGAACATAAGACACAAAGATTTAACGTGTTTCACCCAATCCCTGGGCTATGTCCACCAACAACAAGTTCAATATTATTATTATCCAGTGATTACAATCTACAATCCCTTACAGCTCAATATCACTGCAAGAAGCTACAACATTTCCATACATTATGAAATCCCTAAACATAAGACTCTTATACAATATTTTACCACTTACAAAATTAGGGCTAGAATAAGTCATCCAATAGAAAAATAGCAATCGATGCCTTTTACAATATAAGGTCATTTTTGGCTTCAGGGGCATAGGACCCTGCAAGGGCGCTACCCCCAAACCCCCATAGAAATAATTTGGGGAGCAACCATGCCAAATAAACCTCTAAGTCTAATTAGGCTCCACATCACACAACTTGCTTGATCATAACTAACACTCAACCAGTACTATTTACTATTGGAAATCTGATTTAAAAAGCTCATTGTTGAAGATTAAAGAGGGAGATTGTTGCAAAGAAGGAAGATTTTTCTAAAAGAATATTTTCAATCATTGTTTTGTCATTAAAGTCACACCTACTATTTGTAGGGATGATATTTGCTTATAAGATTCAAGTACTATCTTATAGTTGATTGATGAAGAGGATTTGATCAACAAGATGTAACAAGAACACCTAAGGGAAAGGTTGAGTTATGATGATGTAATGAAGTGCAAGGATCAGTTAAGACAATGGTTAAGTAATGTATTGATGACATACTCAAGGATACAGAGGTTAGTCACACTTAGAAACATTGGAGGAAGAAGTTGTAACAAGGTTGACTATAAAGCTCAAACTAAGATCATTAGTGGGTGCCGAGCAAGTTAGTTGAAGCCGAGAAAATTTTCAATAGAAGCCAAGTAACAGACAATACTAGTGGTATCGAGTGATCTTCAGGTGTCGAACATCAGGAAAAACACAGTTGATGCTGAGTAACACAGGATGTGTCGAGCACCAGTATTTCAATAGTGTCAAGCAGTTGCATTATTTCAAATGATGAAGATTCACCAAATCTAAGCCGACATAGTGGTTACATTGAATTTTGTGAATGATTTGGAAGGATGACAAGTTGGTGCCATAGAATCCTATGTATACCATTTTTGGGCAAATTCTAAAGGATTACTCAAGAAGTGTCTAGAGGAAATAGAATATGGGTTAGATGCAATGAATCCTACCTAATCCATGCAAATTGAAATTGAAAAATGGAAGAATCGAGCGAGAAAAGGTACTCCAAGACTTCTATTTAAGAAGTCATAGACTAAGAAGCAAAGAGTTGTTAATATTGTTGCTACAAAAGAGCCAAATTTGCGAAGTGGTTAGAAGGGTGTCAAGGAGGAGACATCTAGGAGAAGGAAGAGTATAGAGGCTCTGCTTCTACAAGTGGTCATGAAGAGATGATTACACTGGTACATTAAGTGTGGAGACTCGAGGAGACAAAAGCTTGAAAGAAGGGCAAGCTATCAAGAGTTGTAGAGTTTGAAGGCCAGACAAGGGTATCAGCTGAGAAGTGATCTGAGATCTACAAGATAAGTTATATGTTGTAGTCAGGTCAAGATTTTCTAATACTCTCTAGCAATTGTATTAGATCTATAAATCCTATGGACTTAAGTTGGCCTAATAGTCATTTGTAAATCCTTTAACAGGGTGAAATTCCAAGTGAATGTTCTAAAGTCCTTTAACCAGGCCCACTTCTAACAAGGTAGTTAAATCCTCTAACAAGGTCACATTTAACAGTGTTTTGTAAGCCTTTAACAGGGTAGGCTTTTCATAGGGTATCAATTTAGAAGAGTGAGAATTGAGTAGCATGTTACTAGTGGTTTTTCCCAAATTGGGTTTCCACGTAAATCACTATGTCGTGTTGATTTCTTATGTGTTATATTTGCATGTTGATTTATAGTAACTTGTTGATTAGATAATTTAAAGCTTGGATGAATGAATGGTTGAATGGGTTCACTACATTTAGTGAAAAGTTTCAATAAGACATTTGGACCTTGAATAATTGATTCACCCCCCACGCCCCCCCCCCCCCCCCCCCTCTCAATTATTCTAAAGAAATTCTAACAATTGGTATCAGAGCCATCTATTAATTTAGTTTCAAGTTACTAGAAGCAGAAAGATCAAGATGTCCAAGAGAGAAGTTCCCAAGCTCAACAAAGACAACTTTGCTGCATGGTAGAGTCTAATGAAATTGCACCTTGGATCAATAGGTGACTATGCAAAAACCTCAATTGGAATAGAACATGTAACTCCAGCAAGACCTCTTACTACAGATGATTTGAATAAAAAGGAGCATAACCAAGCAATGTTGGAGATTGCCTTTGCACTCAGCTATGCAGAATATGATGACATCAAAGACTATGACACTAATTCAAGATGTGGAAAACCTTATCAAAAATCTATGGAGGAGATCCTAATGTCTAGAGAGAAAAAAGAGAAAGCTTAAGAGGAAAGTGTGATGACATGAAGATGGAGGAAGGTGAAAATGTTGCTCAGTACATTGCAAGAATGAAAGAAGTGGTGAATGCAATAAGAAGTCTAAGTGGACAATTGGAAGAAGAAAAAACCATCAGCAAATACTTAAGAACTCTACTTCCTATCTATGTTATTAGAGTTTCAAGCATCCAAGAGTTGAGGTGTGTACAAGAGTGTATATGAGCAATGTTAGTATGCTAATAGAAACCAAATTTAAATAAAGCTTCTACAAACTAAACAAAATTCATAAACTTCAAGATAGACTAAGATGAGCTCTCAATTGAGAATATGAGCCATTAATGGACTCTCTCAATAAGAAGCTCTCTTGTTGAGTAGCTTTGCCTAAATGGATAGGATGTATGCTCAATATGCTTCCAAAGGCTTCAATGGATGATTGTGGATTTTTGGTGTGGATAGATGGCTTTAGTATGGATTTGGATCTCAAAATAGCATTATAACTTTACTTCATGGATTGTGTTAAAATGACTTGGGAGAGGATTCCTTAAATAGGCAAAGGGCTTGAGGGATCAAGGGCTAGGATGCAAGGATGTGAAAAAGCTTATAGAAGGCTCAGATTGCATGAGAGGAGAGCACATGGATTGTGCTTCCTTACAACCAATCAAGGAGTGACACATGTCACATGGTGAGAGGATGGAGGAAAGGGGAAGGATGAGTCAAAAAAGGAGGCTCAAGGGATAAAATCTTCATAAAGACCCTCATAATGACTTGTAAGAGCAATAAAAGGGCTTGGAAGAGTCATTTATGGCCTAGTGGGCTTCATAAAGTTTTATGGTTGAGATATTTTGAGGGTGATGAGAGCAATTTCGACTTGGACTTGATTAGGAAGGTTTTAAGCTTGTTTAGGCTTGTGCAAATGATTAGAGGATGGATTAGGATGGTTTAGGATTAGCTTAGGGATAGGCAAGTGGATGGCAAGTGGATTGCAATTAATGAGGGTGGGTGAAGGAGGAGATATTTGTTAACTTTGGCTTGAGTTAGCAAGTCTTAACCCATGTTTAGGGAATGTGACAAGGTTAGGAGGGGATTAGGATTAGGGTTAAAGACATCTTCTAGAAGAGTCTAGGCTTTGGATGAGGATAAAGACTTTCTAGAATAGTCTAGAATTTCCTAGGATGAGGATGAAGACTTTCTAGAAGAGTCTAGAACTTCTTAGGATGAGGATAAATTAGATTTTTAGGAAATAAATAAAGTTTTATTTATTTCAAGGGTTTGGGTTGAGGAGATATTTATTAAAACTTTTTTAATAAAAATGAGGATTAATATTTAATCTTAATTAAATATTTTGAGTTGGGATTAGGGGTAGGAAATGATGGGATTAGCCTTTAATCGAAATTAAAGAAGGATTAGAAGATTTTGGAAGAGGTTATTGGTCATAAGGAAATTGGCCAAGTTTTGGGCAAAAAATAAAATTTTAATTTATTTTAGGATTTTTGGTCAATTTATTAATTAAATAATTAATAAATAAGGAAATAATGTTTAAATAAAATTTAAACATTTTTGGGAGGGATTTCTTAATTAAATATTTTTAATTAAGATAAAGGGATTTAATGGCATAAAAATTAATTAATTAATTAATAAATAAATAAATGATGATGTCATCAGGACTTTTTCAGAAAATAAAAATACTTTATTTTCTAAAGGATTTTAGGTGTCTACAAAGAGAACACACTAACCTTTGAAGGAATAGTTGGAAGACTTGCTGCATTTGAGCTATCCAATTTTGACAACTACAGATCTGAGAACCTTGAATCTGCCTTCAAGGCCAAGATGACAATAAAATATACTGAGGAGGACACATCAAGCAAGAAAAAGTTAAAAGGAAAACATGCATCCAGTGATAGCAGCACAGATAAGGAAGATGTGGAATAGTTAAAAGTACTACTGGCTAGGAGATTCCATAGAGGTAAAGGCAAATTCAAAGGTAAACTCCCTATCATATGTTTCAATTGCAATGAAGTAGCTCATATAGCTACAAGATGTCCACATAAGAAGAACTACAAAGAAGGAAAAAAGTATAGGAACAAAAGAGAAGATGATAGTAAAGAGAAAGGCAAGAGATGCTACATTGTTGAAGAAGACTCTGATGAGAATATTGATGAAGTAGTATATGTATCCATGAAGGATGAATCAAACAAAGATGAAGATGAAGCAACAACATTGGTTACCTATGTGAACAAAAATGACAAGTGGATCATAGATAGTGGATGCTCACATCACATGATAGGAGACAAGAGTAAGTTCATTACCTTTACTCAATATGATGGAAATAGTATTAGACTTGGTAATGATGCCCCATGTCAAATCAAAAGAAAATGCTCTATAAAACTTATAGAGAAAATTTCATGTGATAATGCATACTATGTTGAAGGATTGAACTACAACTTGTTGAGTGTATCACAGGTAAGCAATGTAGGTTGCAAAGTTGAATTTGGAAACAAAACTACCAAGATCTATGACACTAATGGAAATTTGATAGAAAAATGTTAACAAACTAGGAGTAATCTATTTTACCTAGATATAGAAGATGCAACATGTCTTGTTGTTAGACTTGATGATATGTGGTTGTGGCACAAAAGGCTGTGTCATGTGAACTTTGATAATTTGACTAGCATCAACAAGAAAAAGAAAGTCAGAGGATTGGCCAAGTTGAAGAAACCTGAAAACACAATGTGTAAACAATGTCAACTAGGAAATATGACTAAGTCTAGTTTCAAAAGTAAAACATACACTTCCAATCAAGTACTAGAGTTAGTCCATAGAGACTTATGTGGCCCAATAGAAGTGCAAAGCTACCTAGGAGATAGATACATAATGTTATTTGTAGATGACTACTCTAGGATGATGACTGTTATGTTCTTAAAGAAAAAATCTAATGCATTTCAAATATTCAAGTGGTATTTGGCCAGAGTTGAGAAGGAAACAAGAAAGAACCTGAAATGCCTAAGGTCAAATAGAGGAGGTGAGTTCACATCAAGAGAGTTTGAAACATTCTACAATGACAAAGGTATTAAAAGGCAAACATCAACACCAAAAACTCCACCACATAATGGTATTGTTGAAAGAAGGAATAAGTCAGTGATTGACTATGCTAGAACCTTGATGATGGAGAAAAATGTTGCACTAAAGTACTCGAGAGAAGCTGTAAGTATTGTAGTCTACACACTAAATAGAGTTCAAGTCAAGAAAGGTACAAATGCAACACCTTTTGAATTATGGTATGGTCATTCACCTAATGTTAAACATTTCAAAGTATTTGGTTTTAAATTCTATATTCTAAAAGATACTATAAATGGCAAGTTTGATGCAATTAGTGATGAAGGCATATTTCTTGGATACACCACTAGAAGTAAGGCATATAAGTGTTTGAATGTTAACACTAACAAAGTTGTGGAGAGTGCAAATGTAAATTTTGATGAGCATGCAGAAGTTTAGGTTGACGAGTCAAAGCAAACAAAGGATTATAGATCCTTTGTATACTTCTATGAAGGAATGACAATTGAAGACAATGTTGCAAATCAAGTTGGGAATCAACAACAAACTTTAGTAACTGCCGAGTCTTAGCCTGTGAATTTCGAGCTCATTCAGAAGTTGAGCTGCATAATGTAGAAAATGCACGTTATAATTCTGAAAATTGTATGCAAGAAAGGAATGATGAAATACCAAATGAAGAAGAATGAAATGACTCTGAAGTTGAAGGATCAAACATGGAAAGAAGGACTAAACCCAAATTATCCAAGTATGTAAGAAGACATCACCCTATAGATCAAATCATTGGTGACAAGGATGCAAGACCAATGACAAGGAATAGGCTTAGGAATGAATCATGTCTGCTGAGAAAGGTTGAACCTAAAATAGTGAAAGATGCACTACAAGATGATGACTGATATAAAGCCATGGAAGAAGAGATAGATTAGATTGAGAAGAACAAAACACAGTCTTTAGTTTCGAGACTAGCTGAGAAGAATGTGATTGGTACCAAATGGGTGTTCAGAAACAAACTTGATTAGAATGGAGAGATAACAAGAAACAAAGCTAGATTAGTTTGCAAAGGCTATGCATAAGAAGAAGGACTGGATTATGGGGAAACATTTGCCCCTATTGCAAGAATGGAAGGAGTAAGAACATTACTTGCATATGTTGCATATAAAGGTTCCAAAGTCTACCAGATAGATGTGAAGTCTACTTTTTTGAATGGTATACTAGAAGAATAAGTTTACATAGAACAACCAGAGGGATTTGTTGATGAGAAGGACAAGGACATGTTCTACAAGCTACACAAAGCACTTTATGGATTGAAGCAAGCACCTAGAGCATGGTATGAGAGGTTGCACAAATATCTTGTGAAGATAGGATTTGAAAAAACAAATGACAACAACAACTTGTACATCAAAGCTGAGGAAGGTAAAGACATTTTGATATCAAAAATCTTTGTTGATGATATAATATTTGGAGGAAAAGATGTTTTATGCAAAGATTTTGCTGATCAAATGAAGTATGAATTTGAGATGTCAATGTTTGGAGAAATCAAGTTCTTTCTTGGATTACAAGTACATCAATTGAAGTATGGTATATTTGTAACTCAGTCCAAATACATCAAGGAAGTACTTAAAACATTTGGGCTAGAAGACTCAAAACCAGTCAGCACACCAATGGCAATAGGCCATAAACTATCCAAGAATGATGAGTCTGTTGAAGTAAATTAGACATTTTATAGGTCAATGATTGGAAAGCTACACTATGTTGTACATAGTAGACTAGACATTGCATTAGCCATTGGAATAGTAGCAAGATTTTTTGCAAATCCTAGAGAAAATCACTTAATGGCAATGAAGAGAATATCGAGATACTTGAAAGGAACTAATGACTTTGGTTTATACTACAAGAGGAATGAGAAGTTTGAACTGAAAAGCTACACTGATGCAGAATGGGGAGGTAACATTGATGATAGAAAAAGCACCAGTGGAGTAGCACTTTTCTTAGGAAAAGTGTTGATTACTTGGATCAGCAAAAAGCAAAGTTGCACCTCACAGTCCACTGCTGAAGTTGAATATGTGGCAGCTGCTATAAATTGCACCAATATTGTATGGATCAAACATTTTCTACAAGGTATGAAGGAAGAGGTAATTGAGCCTATGATACTTTATTGTGATAATACAAGTGCTATCAATATATCAAAGAATCTAGTAATGCATGCTAAAACTAAGCATATTGCAATCAAGTATCACTATATAAGAGAGTTGGTGGAAGACAAACAAGTGAAGATGGAATATGTTAGCTCAAAGGAACAAATTTTTGGTATCTTCACAAAAGCACTACCAAAAGATGTTTTTGAGTATCATAGAGGTAAGTTAGGGTGATACCTCTAGCTAAGGCCACCTAAAGCAAAAACAAGTATGCCCTACATCAAATAAGCTAAATGTTGAAGATTCTATACATTGATGCATAGGATGCTTACTTTGGGATCCATGCCTAAAGTAGTAGAAGTGTTAAAATTTCAAATCAATCACAAGCAAGGTGACAGAGGGAGATATTAAATAAACCTGTAAAAGCTACACTTGCATATTAAATATATGTCTTTGGCATTGTTGTCAAAGAGGGAGAAGTAGACAATTGATCAACAACTATTGAAGATAAAGAATTAGAAAAGAGAGAGAAGATGTTTAACACCAATCAAAGAAGATAGAAGGAGAAGTTGTAAGGTGTTGATCAAAACAGTAAAAGTTGAGTAATACTGAGGGAGAAAGACAAAGAACAAGGATACAACAGCAAAGAGGGAGAAGCTGAAATGAAGAAATCAGAATAGTAGAAGGAGATGTGATGTTACAATTTACTTTTTGGCATTTAACTTACTGTTCTAACCTAGTAAGCTTGTGGTTGAATAGTTTAGTTTGATGGTTGATTAGTTTGGTTTTCCATCAATGCCAAAGAGGGAGATTGTTGGAAATCTGATTGAAAAAGCTCATTGTTGAAGATCAAAGAGGGAGATTGTTGCAAAGAAGGAAGATTTTTGTAAAAGAATGTTTTCAATCATTTTTTTGTCATTGATGTCAAACCTGCTATTTGTAGGGATGATATTTGCTTATAAGATCCAAGTACTATCACTTAGTTGATTGATGAAGAGGATTTGATCAAAAAGATGTAAAAAGAACACCTAAGGGAAAGGTTGAGTTATGATGTTGTAATGAAGTGCAAGGATCAATTAAGATAGTGGTTAAGTAATGTATTGATGACATACTCAAGGATACAGAGGTTGGTCACACTTATAAACATTGGAGGAAGAAGTTGTGACAAGGTTGACTGCGAAGCTTAAACTAAGATCATTAGTGGGTACCGAGCAAGTTAGTTGAAGCCGAGAAAATTGTTAGTAGAAGTCGAGTAACAAACAATTCTAGTGTGTTCTGAGTGATCTTTGGGTGTTGAACATTAGTAAAAACATAGTTGATGTCGAGTAACACAGTATGTGTCGAGCACCAGTATTTCACTAATGTCGAGCTACTACATTATTTCAAATGATGAAGATTTGCCAAATCTAAGCCAACATAGTGGTTACATTGAATTTTGTGAATGAGTTGAAAGATAAGGATGATAAGTTGGGGGCATAGAATCCTAGGTAAACCATTTTTGCGCAAATTCTAAAGGATTACTCAAGAAGTTTCTAGAGGAAATAGAATATGGGTTAGATGCAATGAATCCTACCTAATCCATGCAAATTGAAATTGAAAAATGGAAGAATCGAGCAGGAAAAGGTACTCCAAGACTTCTATTTAAGAAGTCATAGACCAAGAAGCAAAGAGCTACTAATACTGCTGATGCAAAAGAGCCAAATTTGCGAAGTGGTTAGAAGGGTGTCAAGGAGGAGACATCTAGGAGAAGGAAAAGCACAAAGGCTCTACTTCTACGAGTGGTCATGAAGAGATGATTACACTAGTACATTGAGTGTGGAGGCTCAAGGAAACAAAAGCTTGAAGGAAGGGCAAGCTATCAAGAGTTGCAAAGATTGAAGGCCAGGCAAGGGTATCAGCTGAGAAGTGATCTAAGATCTACAAGATAAGTTGTATGTTGTATTCAGGTCAAGATTTTCTAATACTCTCTAGCAATTGTATTAGATCTAGAAATCTTATGGACTTAGGTTGGCCTAACAACCATTTGTAAATCCTTTAATAGGGTGACATTCCAAGTGAATGTTCTAAAGTCCTTTAACCATGCCCACTTCTAACAGGGTGGTTAAATCCTCTAACAAGGTCACATTTAACAGTGTGTTGTAAGCCTTTAATAGGGCAAGCCTTTCACAGGGCATCACTTCAGAAGAGTGAGAATTGAGTAACATGTTACTGGTGGTTTTTCCCAAATTGGGTTTCCATGTAAATCATTATGTCATGTATTGATTTCTTATGTGTTATATTTGCATGTTGATTTATAGTAACTTGTTGATTAGTAAGTTAAAGCTTGGATGAATGAATGGTTGAATGGGTTCACTACATTTAGTGAAAAGTTTGAATAGGACATTTGGACCTTGAATAACTAATTCACACCCCCCCCCCCTCTCAGTTATTCTAAAGAAATTCTAACATTTTCTTGGCTAACTCTTTAAGTTCCTTAATCTTCAGCTTCAACTCCTTCATTGACCGACCATAGTTCACTAGGTTTTACTTGTGTTTTTCTCATCTCTTCTAAACTTCATACACTTATTAAACAATATATTATCTTGTCAAAGACTAACTAATGAAGTGCCAATTGTAATTCCAAAATACTTGCTCCTTATCACTCAATAAATCCGCTAGTTCATCTAATCATATCTCTTTTCAAATCCTCTTCATCAATCAACATATATGACACTCTACATTATTAGTAAATGTCTCTTCACTAGGTTTTACATCAATGAAAACATAACAATTGTTCGAATTATAGTTTCCAACACAGTCCTTCATCTCTTATTTTTTCTTTCAGTATTTATTTATTTTAGATATATATTGGGTTTTTTGTGTACATTTCAAATCTATAGTCATCTTGCATACATTATTTAGATCTGATTTTCTCCTAATTAATCACATATCATTGCATGAAAGAGGCCTTGCTAGTGTACTTCTTTGATGAATGAAAGAGGCCTTGCTAGTGTACTTCCTTGATAAGTTTCTAGATTTTGTAGTGGCATCCCTTTATCACTCTTGGGGATTTGCTAATCATACATCAAGACTTGTTGAGAGATATGCTTGGAAGCCTCTCTTTATCTTGTATTGAATGGCTTAGGGAGAAAGTGTTAAACTTGTAACATCTAATTTGTATCATTACCATTGGTATCATTTTCCTTCTACATAGGTGCAACAAATACAATGCCTAGAGTTGAACCGAACCTTAAGCAAGAACCATTAAAGTACATTGACCACAAGTAATTTTTTTCCTTTGATCTCTCTATTTCATGATTAATAGGACTCATTTTAACAATCTCAAGATTGGATTATAAACCTCTAACATTTTTATAGTCAACATTAACAAAACATACATTTTTCCACTAGTTGTAGCTCTACAATCAAATTTGGCATTATTTATTCTTCAATCATGGCATAGGACATATCCAATTGCATTTTTTCTCTAACCAAGGATGTCCACTTTATAAATAACAATATTTTATACTCAGTTGGCATGTCTACCATAGTAATATGTATAACATTTTTAGTTTTTAGAAACATGCAAGCATAAAATCAACATCCCAAAATACCAATGGCAAGAACCTCCCTAGCATTCATAGAAAAAACATCTAAACATCTACCACATAGCTAATTTATTCAAGTATACCCAATGATTTTATGATTGTTAAAGGCAAAAAAATAGTAGAAACACCAAAGTCAAACATCAATTATTTACCGATATACCATTCATATGGATATGGCATTAAAGGTCTCTACTAAGATACATATTTAGTTAAAGTAGTTCCAAAATATACATCTATTATCTCCTACAAATCTTAATTAACTTCATTTACTAATTCCTTCCTTATTTTAGACATATGCTTGTTACATTTCTACTTTTTACCAATAATACTAGAAATTAATATTAGTACCTTGTTCCTTTTTTCTTCAATTCTCATCATTTAAAGTAATGTTGCAAAGACTTATTGGACATAGTTCTCAGGTTATATTAGAAGAAACACAATTTAACATAAGAGTAGCACTCTAATTTATACATGATGTATTATTGGTTTTACTTTTATCAGAGACCTCAACATCACTTGTATTGTTAACACTAGTAGTTGATTGGTCCTTTTGGATGCATTTGTTGTCATTAGTCTTTAACTCCCTATAAATCCACAACATTACCCTTTTCATCTAGTGACTTATGTGCAGTTTTAGTTCTGGCATCATTCTAGAATGGTTTTATAAAGAACCTTCCTAGCATTCCAAAATTGTCAATTTGACTTTTATTTCTAAATTTAAATCAAACCGCTTTGAAAAAAGTCTTTATGTCCTTCAATCAAACATGAAACAAAGTCTCCTCTAAACCTATCAAAATGATGACAAAAATGTACTTTTAATTGACCTTTTGGGGGTCAAATGAATTCATTTATAAGGTAACTTCTGTCAGTATGCAATTCTTATTATAAAATTTTCAAAAAGTACAATATTGAATATATTTTATTTGATTAATATATATATATTATTTCTTTTAAATGTAGGCCTTCCATCAAACATAGTCTTTCTTTACACCTGTAGAAAAATAAGATAATAAAGAAAAATGTAAAATCTAGATTTTCCCCTATGTATTGGTATTCTTATTTTTACACATTAAGAAGTGAATTAAAATGCATATAAAATTGCATGATAACATACACCTCTTTCCAAATTATACTCTACCTTAAAAAAATTAACTAAAATAATATAGTAACAAAAGATTATGAGATATACCCATGTAAGGGTGTTATAGGGTTCATCCCTCTTCACCTTTGGCTCTTTAGGCGATCTAATGGGAAACACCCCACGAAGGGTGGTGGAAATGAAACTTTGATGGTGCTTCTAAAGGGAATCCTAATCCTTCTAGTGCAAGATTCATGTAGAGATGCAAATGGGGTGGCATTGCATATGGAGGCAAGAATCTTCAAGATAGAACAAATACTATAGTTGAAGTTGAAGTGACTCTTTTGGCCATTAGAGCATCAAAAATACTAGGAGCAACAAATTTACATGTTGAAGGTGATTCACAAATAATTATTAATTTCATTATTAAAGGTGACATGGAGGATTGACACCCCCAAAATTACATCTCCAAAATCAATGGTGAGTTGTCATCCTTGGAGGATTTTAAGATTTCGTGCATATTAAAAGATTTGGGAACCAAAAAAAAGGCACAATGTCAAATTGGGCATCAAACCTTAACATCCTTGAAATTTGTCAAGGAGAATTATGTTAGAGAAAAAGGTTAATTTAATTTCATTAATTAAATTACCTTTTCTCCCTTATTAAGATTTCGCTTTATGCGCTTTTTGCATTCCCTATTTAATAATTAATTATTAATTATTAAATAGCTTTTACCTTTTAGGTTACCCTTTGGGGTTTCAATCTCCTTTTATAAGGATCGATCTCTTTGTAATTCTACATATTTTCTTCATCTAAGAATACAATTTGCATGTTTTTAGAGCAAACCCTTACCTCCTCTTGGCTTTATGGATTTGATTTTCATATTTTCTCAAATCCTTCAAATTATTTTGATGTTATATGGGAAGAATGAATCAACATAACAATTATCTTCCTACTCCCTCATCTAGCCACCTTTCCCCACCCATTAATGCAACATGCAATTGAGGGTGATGGGGAGCTATCATTCCTCATGAGTAATATGATGAATGTGACAAGATTGAAATACAATCCATCACCAACCAACTTAAAAAATAGAAGTGTGATACCTTGAGCTTGTAAGCTTGCAAGTTGCAAAGGATTTGTAGAGTAAGAATCCTAGGTGTTGCAAAAAATGGAAATCCATTTCACCCTTTAGTGTGAGAAGCAACATAATCCCTTTCATGATCATAGAAAAAGAATTTAGGTGGAAAAAATGTTCAAATGCACTCATCATAGACTTATAAATGTAGTTGTTGCTCATAGAAATGTTTTACTAGCTAAAAAGTCACCATTGCACCAACTCAAACATCTACTCCATTATTATGGCATGGGATTTACAACTTAACAAAGGTAAGGACATTGTCAAGTTCATGATTCAGTTGATTCATGGGGATGGCATGCTAAGTTTAGATAATATTTTAGATGCCTCAATTCATGGCATTGGTATAAATTTGCGCGAGAAACAAATTGACATTGAAAAAAAATTAGACACAAAATACACACCATTTGTTTGGAGATTTGATAAGATCCCAAGGCATAAATGATTCAAGGAGGAAAGAAAATCTTGGTACACCCTTAAGCTACTAGTTATGCAACACATAATTGAAATGGACATTTCTCATATGAAATATCAGGTGGGGTAGACTACAAAGGATGAGAAACATCTGGTAGAGCTAAGGAGAGCTAAGGAAGAGGCAAATAATGGGTAAGATGACTATCCAAAAGCCAAAATAAATGTTATTCTTAAAGAGAGGATCCAAGGGTTTGTCCTATGTTCCCCAAGGTGAAGCAAGGTTATGCTTCCCATTACACTATTGCTCAAGTGTTGTTTTATGTGGGTTGACATTTCTCTCTATTATTTTTTTTTTTATCTTTCACACAAATTGTCAAATTTTATACTGTTTGGGATGTAAAAGAATGCGCAAGTTGGTTTTTTGAATTCACTCTTTAGGAAAGCATGTTAAACTACTAAATTTTGTTTGCAAATGGGTGAAGGGGTAGCAAAATGCCACCATGAACAATCCATAAATTGCTAGGGTTCCCCTTCATTTTGGAAATGCTTAATGGAAAAGTGATGATTAGAAAGAAAAGGTTGGATGATGCCAATCAATGGTCACAAATTTTGGTTCTAATCCTATTACAACATAGTTTCTGGATAGCTTTTTTAACTTTATTTTTTATCATGCCTGTGTCTTGAAGTGTTAATGCTCCAACGAAAACTTCTTTTGGTCCCCACAATAAACTTTTATTTCTATAATTTTTGGAAACCTTTATAATGAAAATGGCATCTCTCTTTAATTGAGACTGCAATGATGGTTAGAGGTTAGGGTTTTTCCTAGATGGAGGATTCAACACGATGACTCCATCCTAGAATTTTCAAGCTTATGTTGATGTACTCTATTTATGTAATGTTCTTACTTTATCAATAAAAATGATCTTATTACCAATATAAAAAAAAACATTCATACACTAGATATTGATAGAAAAATCCATATCTTTAATATTAAAATTTAATTCTTTCTATAGAACATGTTATGCATGATGGTATAAACATCACTTTTGAAAAATACTAATAATATAAAAATAGGTAGGTAAAAGTTATGTAAGAATATGTACAATTATTTCTTTTTGAAAATACATTTAGATTCCCTCAAAAAATTGTAAAAAATCAGTATGTTTCATCATTAAATTCTTAATGCTTTAAATGTTATAAGTTCAACCCATTATTTTGGGATCACCCTAATGAACTTGATCGGATTATAGAATCACCATCTTTCTTCAAAAAGGATACACCTAATAATTTTTAACATGCATAATATATAATCTTCAACTTTTTATGTCAATTCGTATAGGGAACAAGAAGCATTCTTGCATTTGTACGTGATTTTGCTTCTTCTGAAAGGGTGACAAGTTGTTTGTAGACATTAGATCATGTTTTTTATTTAGGAATATACCAATTTTGTAGGGGCTTATTTATTATGGTAGGAATACATATACTATCTCTTCCCCTCTTGTGGGGGGATATTGATTGAATATTCATGATGGATGCAATCTTTGGGGAAATTGGAAAGACCTCAATGTATCACTTATTTCATCACTTACACATTTTTATTTTTTTTGAATTCTCTCTTCTTCTTCTTTTTGGTTGGGCGATGTCCTATGTTTAACCATGTGGTTTTTCTTCTATACTCAATTTTTAAGAAATATTTTATGCATGGTGTTAGATTTAGAGAGACATAAATAATAATTACATCCAAATCTAACCAATATCAAAAAATAATAAAGTAGACAAAAGAGAACACAAGACACAAACATTTAACATAGTTCACCTAATCCATGGGCTACATCCACCAAATAACAAGTTCAGTATTTATATTATCTAGTGATTACAGCCTAATTACAATCGATAATCCCTTGTAACTCAATACCACTACAAGAAGCTACTATCTCATTATAGATCATAAAATCCCTAGCCCTAAACAATGTTATACAAGCTTTTTGTTGCTTACAAAATTACAAGCTTTTTGTTGCTTACAAAATTAGTGCTAGAATAAGTCACTCAATAGAAAAAATTAACTCTTGATTCCTTTTACAATATTAAATTCATTTTTGGCTTCAGGTCACTACCCCTCAACCTCGCCCTATATCCACTAACCCCAAGACCTCACATGGGGTGATGCCCCTTGACCCTACCTACCCCTTGACCCCTAACATGGGGGTGCTACCCCCAACCCTCATAGAAAAAAAGAGGGGGAAACCACACCAAATAAAGTGGGAACAAACAACCACCAAGTCTGATTAAGCTCCATGTAACAACACAAGGGTACTTAACATGAGCTCATGTACTGAAGAGATACGGTGCACCATCTTTGCATCCTTGCATTATTTTTAGTTTGTTCCTTTCTAAGTTTAACTTAAGTGGGGTGCTAATGTGGATAAGTTGATTTAAAGTTGATTTACCCAACTAAATACTTCATGGGGTCCTATTCACATGTTCACTTAGGTCCTAGATATCTTTGAAGAAATCTTAGTTATCAACAAGATCTTGTGTCTTGGGTTATTTAATATAATTTTTGTTATCTTATATTATCTGATTACCTAACATATCAACATTTTATTTAATCTTATTACTTAGTTTCCCTAGATAAACAAGTATAATATACACTTGTAATATGTGTTGTAAAGTCCCACCCGAAGATCCTTGGAACATAAGGATAAAACATGCACTAAATATTTTTTTTCTTAAGATAAGTTACTTAACAAAAACATAAAGTAACCAAGTGCAAGAATGAAACATCTATATAAGGTAATATGAGTAGGGAACATTGCAAAACACACATGTTCACCTACACCAAGGGAAGTCTTACAAACACTTCCAAATTTCCCCAAGCACCAAAAGACAACACAAACCATGAGAATATCCAAATGAACTCTGGATAACATCTATAGATTCAAAGAGGGAATACAGAACTAATATTCCCAAACAAGATATTATTTTTATGCCCAAAGAACAAGTTCCTAACATGATTAAACATATAGGTTTGTTTCCAACTAACCATAGCATAATCAAGAATTATAGGTAGAGACCATCAAATGCTCATGCACAAGATGAGGGCTCATAGTTGCAACCATTTATCTATTGAACACCATGCTGAAAGAAAAAAGTTGAATCCTAAAATTGGCTAAGTCTGGAATCATGAAGCCCTAAAATTTGATTAAGTCTAAATCATGTAGCCCTAAGATTTTCTAGACTCTTTCTCTTAACTCGGAGAGATCTGGAACCTATCTCAAATGAATCATCACATATCTATAAAATATATCTTAAGTATAAGGAAGAAGAAGAAGAAGAAGACTAAATGAAGAAGAGAATAAATATATCTTAAGTATAAGGAAGAACAAGAAGAAGAATAAATGAAGAAGAGAATGCCACTTATACATAAATGATATCTTTTATATATAGGAAGCAAGAACCCCCAAAAGGGTACCCAAATCTCCTTCAATACCACATCTAACAAGTCAAAAAGTGCTCGTTGTCTTCTCGAGCAATGATACTTTTTACTACACTCAGGAAATACTTTTTACCCATGCAATACTTCTTACTATAGTCAGGAAATACTTCTTACTATAGCCATGTGATACTTTCTACTATGGCCATGCTATACTTTACCAGTGTCGTATGATATTCTTTACTACTATAGTGTGATACTTATCCAGTATTTCCCAATGTTGAACAAATAATACCCAGGTTTTGAACATAAGGCCAATTAGCCAATTAAGAGGCAAAGTAGGTTTAGAACCTCCACACCAAGGAGTACCAAAACCACCATAGTCGATGAATAAACACTTGAAATCATAAAGGAAATCAAGGTTGCACCCATCAGGATACATAAATTGAATGGGAGGGGCACTACATCACCCTAACCCCCAAAGACTAGGCTTACTCCTAGAAGCCTACAATCCAAGAATAGAGACCAAACACACCAAGTGCAAAAGAAAACCCAGAAATACTCAAGGAAACCTCATCAAATTCTTAACAAGTCCTACCAAATCATTCCAAGCATCACAAATCATGGTGTCAACTGCAAAATAGGTCAACCATAGAGAAAAAGGGTGTCACATAGACATAAAGTCCTTCAATAGGGACTTTCTATGTGCTAGGAAATGCCATCTAGCCACAAACTCAACACTACAAGGTAAAGAAAAATGTTGAAGTTGATGAAAGATCAACCCCACATCTCCCAAGAATCACTTGCATACAAACACCTATTATAGAAAGAGAGAAGCAAAAAGCTATGGAGGCTAGAATTCCTAGATCCACAAATGAGACATTCTTTTATTAATTATTATCATGCAACCTAGGTTTTTCCTTTTAGGGTTTTAATCTCCTTTTATAAGGATTGATCTCATTGTAATTTATTAGTTCATTTTTGATAATAGCAATTTCCTTTTTGCTCATCAAGAATGTTTCATCTTTGGATCTGGGAATTCCAACCTCCATAACTTTTTGCTTCTCTCTTTCTATAACAAGTGTTTGCATGCAGGTGATTCTTGGGTGTTGTGGGGTTGGTCTTTCATTAACTTCAACATGGTATTAGAGTTCCAGATCTTCATACCCCTATTCTATTTATGAGAAGTTTGTCTTGGCTTTCAAATCTATGTTTTTTTTTTTTTTTTTCCTTTCAGAGGGTTTCATTTTTTAAAGTTTTTTTTGTATTGAATCTTGGGGGTCACTAATTTTCGGGTCACTTTGAGCCCAAACAAACATCACCATTGAGCTCAGAGTGCCCAAAAATGCCTATTTTCATATAAAATGTGTCCAATTTAGACACAGTTGGAATTTGAGGCTAAAGGTTTTTGCTCCAAATTGGGTACGTTTCTTGAGGCAGTGATTTTTCTACTTTTGCATGTTTCTCAAGGAGGTGATTTTCATTTTTTTGGCACACAAATTGAGATTTTTTTAAATCTCTATTATTGGCATATTTCCCACTACAGTGATTTTGGCACGTTTCCTGAGCGACACTTTTATGATTTTTGGCAGGAAAATTATATTTTTTGGCGCACAAATCAAGATTTTTGGTCGCACAAATCAAGAGTTTTTGGGCATGCAACTCAATATTTTTGGGCATGCAAATTGAGATAGTTTTGGTACAAAACTAGCATGATTCCTGAGGTAATTTTTGGTATTATGGGTATGCTTTCAAGACATCTAGCACAGATCCTGAGGCAACACTTTTTTGGACCTACATGTGGTTTTTTGGCCATAACTTGCTCATCCAGACTCCATTTTTCAATCTAAAAGAAGTGTCAAAATTTTGATTTTGAACCCATCATGATGGTATGATTTATTTGGATTTTTGATGTACCTTGGTAGCCTATTTTGGTTGTCAAAGTTAGAAGTTCTATCTTGCACTACGAGAGACATATTTTGAGACATTTATTTTCCAGATTCTACTCAAGCACATCCCATTCAATTTTTTGCTTTTCTGCATTCTGATGGATATCTTGGTTGTTTCAGGTATGGGGATTGATTTTGTTGTTTCAGATGATTTTTCATTGGCTATACTATCTATTGTATTAGCCTTATGTCTCTTTTGATCTTTTATGACATCCTTTTGTAGTATTTTTGCAAACACACTAAGATAAAGTGCCACTCTATCACATTTTGGGATCTTACATATCTTTGTGTTTTGTTGTACTCACACTATATTATAAAGTGCTTTGGGGGGGTTTATTTTGGCCATATTCACCATCTTCCTTTGTCAAGTGAGTGTTCCTTCCACGGCATTAGCCTCATGATGTGTTGATGACACGTGCCATTATAGGTGTTTGTACTTCTTTTGCACTCTCGATGTTCTTGGTTCTTCTTTCTGCAAGAGATATTATATTCAGTTTTAGTGTTCATATCTTACCTCTCAAAATTATAGGGGGTTTATGTTGGTCGTATTATTTTCTTGGTTTGATGGAGTGAGTTGTGTATTTAGTATTTGATCCTATGTACTAGGTGATTGTAGTGGTTGGATACCTATGCATTTCAGTGAGATGGATCATTTACCATATAGACATTCTTTCATTCCTATTTTTAGAGGCCATGAAGATACCTTTCATCATCAATTGATCATCTCTTCAGACTTAGTCTTCTCTACCTAGTCACATTCTATACATTGGAGGTTCTTCAAATCAACAATTTGGCAGTGTTTGTAGCTTCATTCTTCAGTGATGTTCTTCATTATCATCTTTTGATCCTATCTTCTGGAACTTTTTTTCCCATCTCTTTTTGGAGTAGGGTTTTTCCCATGTTCTTTTCTCTATTTCTCCTCTTTATAGAGATTTGGTTGTGCTTGGGTACCTCATCAGGCCTTGTTCTCGAGACCCAAATTTGCTTTCAGTAGTAGTTTCTAGGTTTTTAGCCACTCCCTAATTTTATCGTAAGGGGGGGTATTAGAGTAACAAGATATTTCCTTATTAATTAATATCCACTCTACCTTTCTAATATGTGTCCAACTACAACATGCACCTACCAAGTGACCACAAAACAAGGTCAAAATACTATGCACTACCAACAGGATTTGGAATCATGGGGAATAGCCATCCCAAAATTCCTAAGAAAACTATCATGCAATATAGAGGATGATAGTTTACTTACCAAAATTGCACACTCTAGAAGGATACCCTCCACAACTAACCACTAGGCATGGGAGCACTTAGTTTGTATGGAATAATAGCTCAACTATCACTAGTAACTAGGGTTACTTAACCCAAGTAGACAAGGCATCACTTGTCAACAAGATTAGAAGGAAACCCATTAATGGACAAAATCATATATTTAACTTCTCACTAGTGTAAATGATGGTAAGATTTATCCAAAGATACCATGTCTCTCTAGCCACATGCTAGGAATGCTACACCAACCTACCCCTAAAATCAATCTCCAGTCTCAAGTCAACCATAAATGAGAAACTTGACTGACATAACCTCTTGAAGATACAAGATTAGGGAGGTAAAAACTATAGAACATTAGGACTTAGAGGGAGTCTCTCTCAACCTCCACACTAAATCAGTCCAAGATGCATTAGAAAAACTCACAATCCCTCCAATCGTCTATACACCCATTCTACACCATTAGTACTTGTGACATAACCATGTCAACCTACTAGTTCCAAAGAGGCAACTTCAAGGGAATACACCAACACTTAAGCTCACAACTAGGGTCAACCTAAAATGTGAACTAAGCCACACCCAATTATAGTAGGAATAGCACCCACTAACAAAGGATGACTACAAAGAAGCACATAATCATAAGATCCATGGTCATTGATCAAGAAATCGTAAGCATTAGGTCATGCAATAATGCACTAAGCAACAAATGACCTTCACTCAAGAGCCACCAAGAGCAATAACCTTCATATCCAAGCTCCACTTAACTCTTCTCAAAAGAGGGAAAAAGGGTATATGCAAGTTCTATGAAAAGAAGAACCTAAGCCATCTAAGGATATACAAAGACCACTCATGAAAGAGGAGGAATTTTGAAACGAAAATGTTAACAAATGCTACAACAAAATAATCCCATTTACATAACCAACATTAACTAAATCATCCACTCAGTAATTACAATCATTTGAATTTAGCACAGAGCAATGCATCAAGAGTAAATTACCATTCAATAGGTATACACCTTTAATCCACTTTCTTTTTCTTTCAAGGACAATGCAATATTTAATCTATATGAAAATTGAATGCACTTCACCAACACCTTTACATCTATAAGAAAACACAAAAGTATGTTCTCTGAGATGTTATCTTGTGTACATACTATTAGTGGTTCGAAATTAACATGATAGAGTCACAATACACCACTCAACAGTAGTAAAACACATTTAAAATAGTCATTATGAACCAAAAAAATGAAAAATCTCAAGACGGAAAATCAATAATTCCAACAATAAATCTCAAAAAATTCACATAGTTCAATAATAAATAAGGTGGTGTGACAATGGTCACAAAAAGAGTAATAGAGAAATTTGATGACTAGTCCAAGCAAGAAAAATACCAAAAACCAATGCTAGTCCCCAAACATGTGGTAAGTTCCACCAGCCAAATAAGATAAGCCCTCAACGGAATCACATAACATGGGATGATTGAGGATAGTCACCCAAGAGGGATTAATCACCACATGGTGCTAAGGAATACATCTTCCTACCATTGTTAGAGAACACACTCACACACATCAAGTAGTATACCATCAATGACCTCATGCATATGCATCACTACAATTTCCTTAATCATTTTTCATGCAATGCAACATAATGATATGCAATGATGTAACAAAAAAAATTTTATAAGCTTAAGAAACAAACAATATGGGGACATAACTCTTTAACCCAAATGATCTAATACAATAAATACTTCTTTTTCAAAGATTTCACAAAATACACTTGGTTCATTGCAATAAAGAAGTCATTTCATCACTATATTGAGTTTATCAATGAATTACAAATACATTTTATTACATTGTTTTTAGTAGGAGAGAACAAGGAAAATAATGCACCTTATTCCATAAGGAGAGAACAAGAAGCACTCAAAGTCAACACATGGACACCAATAAATGGCTCCATCTAAGGGGTCACACAAGTAATCAGCCATGCTAAGGCACATAGATTCCATACAATCGATGCATCAACCATGTGGGCAACATATACATAGAGATCCCAATGTTTGAACATAGGCTCTGATACCAAATGTAATGCCCTACCCAGAGATCCTTGAAACACAAGGATAAAACATGCAGTGAATAATTTTTTTTCTTAAGATAAGTTACTTAACAACAACATAAAGTAACCAAGTGCAAGAATGAAACATCTATACAAGCTAATACGAGTAGGGAACATGGAAAAACTCACATGTTCACCTACACTAGTAGAAGTCTTATAAACATTTCCAAAGATCCCCAAGCACCAAAAGATAACACAAACCATGAGAATATCCAAATGATGTCTAGATAACATCTACAGACTCAAAGAGGGAATAAAAAACTAATAGTTCAAACAAGATATTCTTTTTAAGCCCAAAGAACAAGTTCCTAGCATGATTAAACATACAAGTCCATTTCCAACTAACCATAGCATAATCAAGAATTATAGGTAGAGACCATCAAACACTCATGCACAAGATGAGGGCTCATGGTTACAAGGACTCATCTACTAGACACCATGCTGAAAGAAAAATGTTGAATCCTAAAATTGGATAAGTCTAGAATCCTAAAGCCCTCAAATCTGACTAAGTCTGAATTCCTATAACCCTTAGATTTTCTAGATTCTTTATCTTAACTCAAAGAGGTCTGAAACCTATCTCAAATGAATATATATATCTTAAGTATAAGGAAGAATTAGAAGAGGAGTAAATGAAATAAGGAAGAAGAAGAAGAAGAAAAGTAAATGAAGAAGAGAATGCCACTTATACTTAAATGATATCTTTTCTATATAAGAAGCAAGAGCCCTCAAAAAGTTATCTAGATCTCCTTCAAGCTAACATCTAACAAGTCAGAAAGTGCATGTTGTTTGCCTGAGCAGGTTTTTCCACAAACCTCATGCGATACTTTCTAATATAGCTAGG
Organism: Cupressus sempervirens; assembly: GCA_028749045.1. Classification (NCBI taxonomy): domain Eukaryota; kingdom Viridiplantae; phylum Streptophyta; class Pinopsida; order Cupressales; family Cupressaceae; genus Cupressus; species Cupressus sempervirens. Next base: position 674,038,983 of record CM053788.1, on the reverse strand, counting down.
TGATCCTTTTTACCCATTTGATACTTTTTACTATAGTCAGGTGATACTTCTTACTATAGTCATGCAATACTTTCTCATATGGTTATGCGATACTTTTCTAGTATCACCCAATGCTGAAAAAATTATCACCCAGGTTTTGAATATAAGGCAAATTAGCCATTTAAGAGGTGAAATAGGTTTAGAACCTCCAAACTGGGGAGTACTGGAACCACCATAGTCAAGGAGTAAACACTCAAAAGAATAAAGAAGATCCAATAACTCTAATATTTAATCCATAGCATCTAATGTGATCGTATAGAAAGAAACATCACAATGAACATACATGTGCATAAATCAACTATCACAAGAAGGAACTCACAAGAAATGAAACCACCAAACTAAAAACAATTGTTCTCGCTTCCTCCCAACCATAATGGCATCATGTGACCTCAAAGGCCCTAACCATACCCCTGAGCATGAATCTCAAATTGCCAACAAGATAGTTGGAGTTATCTCATGAGATCATCCTTATCAATAACCATCGACTAACATTATAAGAACAAGTAGATCCAACATGCTAATCTACCAATAGCATCACTAATCCAAAGTAGTGGTAAGAAACATCATCTAGCAATATGATACAACATTATGATAAAGGAATACATCAAGTAACATATTAATCATCATCTAAACATGATATTAAATGCATCCAAAGTAAAACATAAATCACTAGAGAACATACTTTGGATACACCAAAGTACCAAGTGAATATCCAACACTACCCTCAAACTAGAAATAGACCATCTATGTACACAGTCCCGAGTAGTGGTATAGGTAGCTATGCCTCCCAACCACATAGTAACCCATAGGTCCACTCCCATTGTGTTGATGGAGATAATGATCTGACCACAAACACACACAAAATCATCCATGGCTAACAATCACACCAAATAGTATAGAGGGTTGAAACCAAAATCATGAGATAATGCAATACAATAGGTTGTAGTTAGACACTCTATGGGTCTACTATGCAGGGACTCTAGTGGAGAGTAGATCACTTGGCATCGTGGAGCCCAAGCTAAACAACATGCGAAAACTCTCTCTCAAGAGGCCATCACACTATGTCCTTGGATGAATTGTACAAACGGTTTCCCTTGGATGAACTGTACAAGCACATACCCACATATGAACCATACAGGTATTTTTCATTTTATTATCTTAGTTTTATCCATTAATTCATTTATTTATCAGTTATTTAGAAACTTCTTTATGTCAACCTTGTCAAAAACATGACCTAGGGTTATGAGAGAAGCCCATCCACTTGTCTTCCCTACATACCCATGCTCATCACATGATGAGTGCTTGTAGGCAATGCAGTTTCCAATCCCAACCCCAATGAACATAACTTTACCAATATCAACTGGGAGATCGGATCTCGTAAGAGCCCAACAAGTACATGCTTATGTGCTTGTGTGTGGACACACCAACTACATGAAGATCATAAACAACAAGGGTTGGATGAGAAACAATAAAAATTACAAATATAAAAAGATCACTCAACTAGCCTCTATCTAGGAGTATAGATTCTACACAAATCCCAATGATGAAACAAAACCATACATCATGAACTCACTCAATAGACCTAAATCTAGGAGTATAGATTCTACACAAATCCTAGTGTCCATGAAATAATGACATAACATGTAAGGAAACATGGAATACAATCCATTTCCACCATACAAGGAGACAATGCCAAAATCCCAATAAAATATGGGTGGCATGCAAACCAAGGCAAGAGTAAAAAGCCCAAAACTCAAAGTTCTTGAATAATAATGAAACTAAAATCTCAATTCAAGAATAGGGTCACAAGACCAAGGGTCCAAAAAAATTCACCAAACAAACTCAAATTCCCAATCCGAAAAATCTAGCAAAAGACACAAGTCCACAAAATCCACTATGGAAACATGAGTCCAGATTGCGAGATAAAATACCCTGGAATGTCCTATAACCATTATGATTCCATGATTCCAGAGTCCTAATCATTAAGACAAGGGATATAAGATCCAATCTCTAAATAAGTCAAATAAAGAAATGGGTGAAAAACTAGATGGCATGCAAAACGAGACAATGCCAAAACACCCAAAACTAAAACATCATGGAATTTGACAAAATTGAAAATCCACTAGTCAAATAGTCCCAAAATAAGGAATATCAAATAAAATTTGAATTCCAAGCAACCATCTAAAAATTGCCAGCATAACAGTGTTGAAGCTTGCATTTCTAATTTACTACAAAATAGAAATGCTCACCCCCGTCCAACCGGGTGATATAAATGCTTAAAAATAGAGGGAAATACTTGTTCTCCACTCCCTAACATTTAGCAACATGAAATAAAATTTGAAACAGAGTAAAATAAATAAAACCCAAAAGCCCTACCTCATAGCCAACAGGGCAAAATGAGAAATACCACCGTAAAATAATGAGGAATCCAAATCAAATGAAACCATCGGCATAGTAGAGAAATCCTGATACGAATCCAATGAGACTGATCTCACAATGATCTACCAAGCCAAACTCCTACAACGAGAAAAACACTGATTTCTCACAAGAGGGTTTGGAGGAATTTTCTCCAAAACCATCAAATAATAAAAGTGAAGTGAGAATAAACTCACTTTTAGCCAATATATGCACTTTTTCAAAGTGACATATAAATTAGATTATTTTAATTAAATAATCTAAGTGGGTCCCATAACCCAAATTAAATCATGTGATCCAACTACAACAAATTAGTTGGCAATAAAATAAATATTAAATCAATTAATTGAACCCTTCAACCCATTAAACAACATTTAATTTAATATTTTATGCAATCATTGTGGAATCCTAAATGCACAAACACACTCACAGGTCTTATCACATAATGCATTATGAATCCAGATTTACCAATTACCAGAGGATTAAAAAATAATAATAAATACTTTGCCTGGATACAAGGACGATATTGGCTCAACATGAAAGGGCTAATCACTAACTCCATGTGTCATTGTCGAGGATATAAGTCATGCATAATAAATGAACACAATCAAATCTAGATGTACAAAAATAATAGCCAAAGTGACAATAAACCAAACTCACATAATTCAAACATTTAATCAATTTCATTTAAATAATTATCTAAATAGTCAAATTTGCATAAATTATTGAAATGAACAAGATAAATATCCGTAGCACATAACCAATGAATCCAACATGGACATTTCATTTCTAATTATTTAAGCATTTAATAATTGAATTAATAATAGTTGATCAATAACTTAAATGATAAAATGCACATTTAAGTCAACATGGTCAAACACATGAGTAAACACTACTGTAAGAATTATACCAAATCAATCAAGGTGACCACTGGCACAAACCTTAATGAACCCATCTAGTACATCATACTCTCATAAATCAACAATAAGCATAATCAATCCAACTGATACAATAACATAAATCACCCCCAAGGGTGCTAACCACTCACGGGTCCTAATAAGGTCATTCACAAAGAAAGAGCATCAAGATTGCATGCATCAGGATGACTTACATAAATTGAATGGGAGGGGCACTACATCATCCCACACAAAGACTAGGCTTACTCCTAGAAGCTTGCAATCCAAGAATAGAGACCAAGCACAACAAGTGCAAAATCAAACCAAAAAACACTTAAATAAACCTGTTCGACTTCTTCACAAGTCCAAACAAATCATTACAACACTAAAAAATCATCTTTTCAACCACAAAATAGGTCAACCATGTAGAAAAAGGTTGTCACATAGACACAAATTCCTTCAACAGGGTCTTCCTATGTGCTAGTAAAACCCATCCAGCCACAAACTCAACACTACAAGGTAAGGAAAAATCCACTCTATCGTGTCAACAAGTGCCCAACTACAACATGCACCTACCAAGTGACCACAAAACAAGGTAAAAGCACTATGCACTTCCAACAAGAGTTGGAATCATGGAGAATAGCCATCAGAAAATTCCCAAGAACACTATCATGCAACACAAAGGATAACGGTTCACTTACCAAAATTGCACACTCTAGAAGGACACCCTCCACAACCAACCACCAGACATAGGTGCACTTAGTCTGTATGGTAAAAAAGATCAACTATCATTAGGAACTAGGGTTACTTAACCCAAGAAAATAAGGCATCACTTTTCAACAAGATTGGAAGGAATTACATTAATGGACAAAATCATATATTTAACTTCTCACCAGTGTAAATGATGTTAAGATTTGTCCAAAGATACCATGTCTCTCTAGCCACGTGCTAGGAATGCTACACCTAACCTACCGCTAAACTCAATCTCTAGCCTCAAGTCAACCATAAACGAGAACCTTGACTGAGTTAACCTCTTGAAAATACAAGATTAGGGAGGTAAAAACTATAGATCATTAGGAATCAGAGGGATTCTCTCTCAAACTCTACACTAAATCAGTCCAAGATGCATTAGGGAAAACTCACAATCCCTCCAACCATCTATACACCCATTCTACACTAAACTATGTCAACGTACTCACTCCAGAGAGTCAAGCACAAGGGAAAACACCAACACTAGAGCTCACAAGTAGGGTCAACCTCAAAGGTGAACTAAACCACACCTAATTACAATAGGAATAACACCCACTAATAGAGGATGACTCCAAAGAAACACATAATCATAAGATCCATGGTCATAGATCAAGAAATCCTAAGCATTAGGTTATGCAATGATACACTAAGAAACAAATGACCTTCACTCGAGAGCCACCAAGAGCAATAACCTTCATGTCCAAGTTCCACTTAACTCTTCTCAAAAGAGGTATAAAGTGTCTACACTATTGGATACAATTTTTTAATTGTGTGTTGTCTTTGATGTTATACAAATGTCATATCAGCTATCAATCTATGCTTACCAAGATCACTTGGTCAACAAGACAGTTTCTCTTATCTACCTAGCATTCCTGGAGATTACTCTGTGAATATAGTGTCTATTGAGCTAACTCGAGGGTTGAAGGAGATTATAGCAGAAAGCAATGTTAACCGAGCTCTCATGGTTAATAAAGGGAAGTTCGTCAGAGTCAGTATTCACTGAGTTCACTCGGTTGCCAAAGGATTTTGCAAGTTTGCAATGTTAACCAAGCATCTGTTGTTCAACAAAGGAAATTATGTGAGGACCAGTGTTTACCGAGTAGGGTCAGGCAATGAAGGATTTTGTTGTTTTGGCATAAGAAGTTTAGCTATTTTAAGTATTGTTTCTAGCTGAATGAGGTAATAATTGTTAGTCATTATAAGATGTAAATGAGTCGACTTGATAATCTGGATGGTATATATGAAAGGTCAAGTTGAGATTCTAATGTATGAGTGAGTATGCAAGTGTATTGATTAATTAAGAAGGAAAGTGTGTGAGCAAACTTGAAGGTTGATCATATATCTTGTGGAGTAGCAAAGTAACATTCAATTAGGAAGGATCTAATATCAAGCAAAATAGAGATCTGTTATCAACAATTCTATTGCATCTCATTCAAGTCACTTCATTGTTACTTTCTTACCATTGTAGCAGTGATCCAAAATCTCTTTAAAAAGTTGGTTTAATAGCCATTTGTAAATCCTCTAACAAGGTGACAATTCCATTGAATTGTTTTAAGACCTCTTACAAGGCCACTCCTAATAGGGTGATTAAATCCTCTAACAAAGTCACACCTAAAAATTTGTTTTGTAACCTTTAACCAGGTTGGCTCCTAACAGGGCTCACTTAAGAAGAGTGAAAACAATAACTAGTTACATTGGTAGTTTTTCCCATATTGGGTTTCCACATTAAATCCTGGTGTCTCATGTGTTCATGTTACTTCTTTTATGCTTGCAAATTAATCACTATGAATGTTTACGTTTAGTTAAAAGTATAGCATACACTGCATTTGCCGAGTACAACATTTTCAGTATGTTTACTAAGTAATAGCAGTAAGTAGTTTTGTTGACATCTAAGGGATCTATGGGAATGTTTTTGTGCTAACTAATTCACCCCCCTCCTCTCTCAGTTACTCCATCTACATTTTGAACAATTGGTATCAAAGATTTTGGTTCTTATAGGAAAGGTTTTAAGGACCTAAGCTAAAAATTAGGATGTCTTACAAGAGAGAAATTTCAAAGCTGAACAGAGAAAACTTTTTAGCATGGTAGGGACCCATGAGACTTCATATGGCTTCCATTGGTGATTCAAGGTGCAAATATTTTGATGAAGAATACACAACTCCTAGTGGTACATTATCTATTGGAGATATTACTGAGAAAAAGAACCATAACACCATGATGATAGATATTGCATCTGCTCTTAGCTATGAGGAGTTTGATGATATCAAGGACTGCAAAACCTCTTTTGAAATGTGGAACAAGCTAAAGGACATCTATGGTGTTGATGACAATGTGAGGAGAGCCAAATCTGAAAGCCTTAGAGGACAATTTGATCAGATGAGAATGAGAGAAAATGAAAATGTTGCCAAATATGTGTAAAGAATCCAAGCTAGTGTTAGTGCAATCAAAGCATCTGGAGGAGAAATCAAGGAAGAAATTGTTGTAAGTAAAGTTCTCAGAACATTGCTTCCTATTTATGCAATTAGAGTATTTTCTATTCAAGAAAGAATATGTGAGATAAATCATAAGATAACTTTGGATACCTTAGTGGGAAGATTAACAACATTTGAACTAGACAACTATGACAATTATGTTCCAGCTTCTAAGAATATTGAATCTACATTTGAAGCCAAGCTTTCACTTAAGCAGAATGGCAAGAAAATAAAGGACATTCAATCAAAAAATGAAGAAGAATTAGAGGAAAGTTATGATAGTGACCTTGAAGTTGTTGAAGCTCTACTTGCAAGGAAATATTCTAGAGGTAGAGTAAAAAACAAAGGTAAAGTTCCCTTAATCTTTTTTTCATGTGAAGAGGTCGGTCATATTGCTGCTAGATGCCCAAACAAAGATAAGGATGAAAAGAAGAGTCACAAGTGCAATGGCAAGAAGGATTTCAAAAATCACAAATCATTTAAGGACAAAAGTAAGAAGAATTGTTTTATGGCTAAGGATTTTGATAATAGTGAAGATGAAATAGTTTACATTGCTATGAAAGATGAATCTAATGATGAAGAAGATAAGATGGCACTTATCTCTCATGTGAGAAAAAATGATACATGGATCATAGATAGTGGATGTTCACATCATATAATTGGTGAAAAAACAAAGTTTAAACACTTTGAAGACTATGATGGTGGTAGTGTAAGGTTTGGAAACAATGAACCTTGTTGCATAAAAGGGAGAGGCCAAATCTCATTAACCAAAAAACTTGTATTTGACAATGCCTTTTGGGTTGAAGGACTAAAACATAACCTTCTGAGTGTGGTACAACTAATCAATAGTGGATTCAAGGTGGAATTCATGCATGGCAAGGCAAGACTGCTAGATGACAAAGGAAAACTGATTAGATCAGGCAAACAAACAAAAGGTAACTTGTTCTATCTTGATCTTGGTGATTTCTCATGTTTTATTGCTCAAGTTGAAGAAATTTGGTTATGGCACAGAAGGTTATGTCATGTAAATTTTGATAAAATGGTGAAAATTAAAAAATTAAAAAAAGTGAGAGGCATTCCTAGTTTGAAGAAACCAGATGTTGGTTTATGCAAGAATTGTTAGATTGGCAAAATGGGAAAGACTAGTTTTAAAAGCAAAAACTATTAATCTAAAGAGATCTTGGAAATTGTGCATACTGATTTGTGTGGACCTATTGGAATAGAAAGCTATACTAGAGATAAATTCTTTATTCTTTTTGTTGATGACTATTCAAGAATGATGACTATTATGTATCTTAGAGAAAAGTCAGAAGCATTTGAGAAATTCAAATGGTATTTGACAAAAGTGGAGAAAGAATTAGGGAAAAGACTGAAATGCTTAAGATCAGATAGAGGTGGTGAATTCATCTCCAACGAATTCAATAATGTTTGCATTGAGAGAGGAATCAAAAGACAAGTATCAGCCCCTGAAACTCCTAAGCAAAATGGAATAGCTAAAAGGAGGAACAGATCCATCATGGATTATGCAAGAACTTTGATGATTGAAAAGAACATTGCTATCAAATACTAGAAGGAAGCTATCAGCAAGAGTGCTTCATACCTTAAACTGAGTACAGTTGAAAAAGGACTCATATAAAACTCCCTATGAATTATGGTATGGCTACAAACCTAATGTAAGTTACCTAAAAGTATTTGGAAGTAAATGTTATATCTTGAAAGAATCTAGGAAAGGCAAATTTGATGTGAAGGGTGATGAAGGTATATTCTTAGGATATTCTTGCAGAAGTAAGGCATATAGGTGTTTGAATCTGTCTACTCATAAAATCATAGAAAGTGCACATGTGAGAATTGATGAGTTTGCAGAAAGAACTGAAGAAGAAAGCAAAAGGGAACCAGAAGACTACAGGAGATTTGTTTACATTGAACCTGATACATTGCCAGATACATTTGTCAATAAGGAGACTTCAACTCTCGAGTCTTCCACAATCACCGAGTTACAAGAAGTTCAAACTGAGTCACAAGGACCTAAGTCACAGTCTAAAGCTACCGAGCCAATGAATATCAAGTCTGAAGGATCCAAGCCGTAGACAAAACAATTAGAGCCAGAAGTTGAAATTCAAAATGAAGACAGTGGAATTTAGTCAAAAGGAAAAGAACCTGTATTGGCTAAATATGTCAGGAGGCATCATGCACCAGACCAAATTATTGGAGTTAAATTAGAAGGTACTATGACAAGAAGTAAGCTAAAAGGTACATGTTTACTTGCTGATTTTGAACCTAGAAATGTTAAAGATGCATTGGAAAATGAAAGTTGGATTGAGGCAATGAATGAAGAAATAGAGCAAATAGAGAAGAACAAAACCTTGACTCTTGTACCTAGGCCTAAAGATAAAAATGTGATTGGAACAAAATGGGTATTTAGGAATAAGTTGAATGAAGATGGCAAAGTATCAAGAAACAAAGCTAGACTGGTATGTAAAGGCTACTCTCAAGAAGAAGGCATTGATTATGGTGAGACTGTTGCTCCTATTGCAAGATTGGAAGGTGTCAAGACCTTACTTGCATATGGAACACATAAAGGATTTAAGGTATATCATATGAATGTTAAATCTACATTTCTCAATGGTATTCTTGATGAAGAAGTCTACATTGAACAACCAGAAGGTTTTGTTGATCCAGACAGAAGGGACATGGTTTGCAAATTACGCAAAGCATTGTATGGTCTGAAACAAGCTCCTAGAGCATGGTATGAGAGGTTTCACAACTACCTTATACAGATTGGTTTCCAGAGAACAAATGATAACAATAATTTGTACATCAACGAAGGACCAAATAACAAGATTGTATTGGCAGAAATATTTGTGGATGATACTGTATTTATAGGGAATGATGATCTATGTAAAGAATTTTTAGAGCAAATGAACAAAGAGTTTGAAATGTCTATGTTTGGTGAGATTAAGTTCTTTTTTGGATTACAAATACATCAGAGCAAGAATGGTATCTACATCAGTCAGTCTAAGTATATCAAGGAGATACTCAAAAAGTTTGGTATGGAAGATTGTAAACCAGTTGGAACCCCCATGTGCATAGGATTAAAGCTTACCAAAGGTGATGATTCAAAAGAGGTAGATCAAACCTTATATAGATCAATGATTGGAAAATTGTAATGTGTAGTTCATACAAGGCCTGATATTTCTCTTGCAGTTGGTATAGTAGCAAGATTCTCAGCTAAACCTAGAGAAAATCATATGATGGCAATGAAAAGAATCTTGAGATATTTGAAAGGTACTGAAGACTATGGTCTATGGTATAAACTTGGAGGAAATCTGGACCTAAAAGTGTTTATTGATGCTGATTGGGCTAGAAATCTGGATGACAGAAAAAGTACAAGTGGTGGAGCATTCTTTCTTGGCAAAATATTGGTATCTTGGACAAGTAAAAAGTAGAATTGCACATCCCAATCTATATTAGAGGCAAAATATGTTGCAATAGCAGTAAATTTTTCTAATATTGTTTAGTTTAAACAGTTGTTGGAAGACATGAAGGTTGAGATCAAGGAACTAGTTGTCATGTTTTGTTATAATACAAGTGCAATCAACATATCTGAAAATCTAGTGATGCATTCCAGAACCAAGCATAGTGCTATAAAATATCATTTTGTCAGAGAATTGGTGCAGGACAAAAAGATCAAATTAGAATATGTGCATACAAAAGAACAGATTGTAGACATATTTATCAAGCCATTACCTAAGGATGCATTTTTGTATCTAAGAGGTAAGCTAGGGGTCATTCCCCTATCTAAAGCTCACTAAATAAAGCTTTAGTGATGCATCAATAGGAACTAAGTTGATGTTGCATAATCAAGAGAACATTGCATATGAATAAGTAGTCAAGGTACATTAATACTCATTTGGTATTTGTTGTCTTTGGCATGTGTTTTCAAAGAGGGAGAATTTACTGTCATATCTTCTAAAATTTGTTTGAAAAAGAGAAGCTTGTGATATAAAATCTAAGAGGAAGAAACTTTCTACCAAAGAAAATCTCGTGTTCAAATTTTATCATGTTATGACATGTTGTGTTGCCATCAATGCCAAAGAAGGAGATTGTTGGATATAATTGTCTAATTGTGTGTTGTCTTTGATGTTACACAAATGTCATATCA